>JAPMOR010000251.1:0-47634 GCA_026543865.1 Argiope aurantia
TTTTATGTAACTTGATTCAATAAATGTTCTAATAAATAACGAATTTTTGATTTAACATAAAGCTTCTGCTGTGGAAATCACGATTAACAAAATGTTCTTGAAACACTAATATTTTAAATAAAAAGAGTTCATTTCCAATCAACTAAATCAATCACTTAAACTAACTTTTTAATGAAAATTTAAAATTTAAAATGTGATGGCGGGAAACTTTTCTTGTGATGGTCGGGACGACTTCACTTTAGTTTTATCATTTCACAGAAACACAATGATGAACTTTTCCCTGGGTGGGAAAATTTTTTCTGTGTCAGACGAATGTATTAAAATTTCTTTTTCGTTGGGCGCCAATGTAGTGGCGGGAAAATTTTCTTGTGATCGTCGGGACGACTTCACTTCCGTTTCCTCACAAATTCTTTTCCGTCGGGCCCCACGTTGGGCGCCAATGTGGTGGTATGTAGATTATTATGATCTGTGCAGGAAGCAACAGACGAATGTTGTTGGAAACATTTCTTTAATAATCACATTCACACACTTAAAACAAACACAAAGACAAGACATTTACGCGCGCGGCTTTTCAGTTCAGTGTCACATCTCCTTCTAATTACAATCGTAATGCACTATAGGATGACATATGGGATGGCCTAATCAGGCATCGCCATCTAGTATCCAAAAGAGAAGATAAGAGTAATGCAACTGCTACATCCTCCCCCTCTGGCTACGACGACGTCCCGGCAAGGAGACAGAATTTGAATTGTAATGCAACTGCTACACTATTCAATAAAAAAAGGATAATTTTAGATTTTCCATCTATCGTTTCAAAGAAAATACGCCAATCCGCGCGCAGGTTTCTCAAGATTAATTGGCCTAAGATTATGAAAATGTTGAGTTTTTCTTAATTTTTAACATTCAAAACTTCATAAATAAGTCTTAGTTGATCGTGGAAAATAGAAACATTCATTCATTTATTTAAAATTTGGTGTGTCCAGAATATTTCTCAGAATATGATGCCTTACTGCATTAAATTTGGACTTCATAATTTTTTTAATATATTTATAGGCCGGAACAAAATATTATTATTGATTTCATTTCAATCCTGTTGAAGCAAAACTAAAAACTGAATTTTATGCTGAATCTGAGAAGTTTTTGTTGAATTATTCTTTGAGATATTACATAAATTATGAAAAATATTTTGTAGTTCACATAAGACTTAAATACCGAGCGATTCTGTTTGCAATACGCATATTCAATAATAATAATAATAAATAAATAACAATAAAGATGATAAATAAAATAAAACGCTTGGTTTTATTAAAAAATATCTTTATATTAATTGCAATTTCATCATTTCCACTTTAAATTAAAGTTGAAGTTTTACCTGAAATGACAACAAATTAGCAAAATATATATAGTAAATTGAACGAAACGATCTAAACAACAGTGTAAGTTTGGTATGACTGTCAAAATTTGAAGATTATTGAATTGAAAATTGTAGCGAGCGGTAATACTGCCGAACCGGCTGGTCGCCAAATGCGGCTAGTATATAATATTTTATAAGTGCAAAGGCATTTTCAATCCAATGTTCAACAAAAAAAAAAAAAAAAATCAACTTTTGTATTTAAAAAAAAGTTTGTTCTGCTCCAAGCATTTGCAACACTACATAACGATCCTTTCGTTTAGTTTTCCAAGTTAATTTTTTTAACTTAAATTTAATTCAAAGCATTGATTTTTCACCCTTCTCTTAAATATTGACGAGCCTCTTCCCCCTCTCCTCTCCTCATATTTACAATTCAAAATCTAAATTTTATTTCAGTTATAGAATGAAGGATTAATCAATTAAAGGCAAGTTTTTACTAAACAAGAAACTGCGATCAACAGACACCCATCAGCTCCTACGTTGCTTTTGCAAACTTGCTCTTAAACAAAATTTTTAAAAAATGCATCAGGCTGTGATCCGAATAAAGATTTTATCTAATGTTGTGATTTCGATCTGTAAGCTAACAAGAACGAATTTAAATATTAGCTTCGATCATGAAAGCTACCATTCATCAAATTAAAGCCTATTTTTACGGTTTGACTCGAATGAAAAAAGAATTCCAAAATTCCGGTTCAATAGAATTACCATAATTGTTCTTTTTTGTATCTCAGTAGTATTCTGCAGCTGTTCTAAACTTCTGTTTATTGAAATACGAGGTCATTTAATAGATGTAATCAGTAAAGCATTGTTCAAAATTTTGTATTCTTTTTCTTGCAGCTTAAATCAAAATCAATTTCAGAATTCTTAGAATTCCTGTTATTTTTTAAACCGAAAAAAATCGTTTGGATAAATCACATTTTTTTTCAACAGAATCGTTTTGCATTAGATTAATGTCAATTAATTTTTTTTTATTTATTAAAAAACAACCTTGAAGGATTTTGTTCTGGCCCAAAAGAAATAAATCTGACAGTAAGAACTTTCGGCATCGTTTGAAGATTCTCAGCAAATTTAAATTCCTCGCATGTTTTACCAAATCAAGCTGCACAAATTCTTTTTATTCTATTCAAATCGCAATTTATTATGCTTTGTTAGTTTTGGCGATCATCTGGTTAACTGAGTATACTGACTATATTTTATTTCAATTAAATCTCCCATCTATAACTTGATATCCATAGTCCCTACAATGTAGCTATTTATTCTTAAGTTACACATTTATGTGTGTTTTTGAAATGGAACGTTATGTTAGACTACATTTTATTTTCGTAGCTTTGCACCTACTCTGTTGATTGCTTTGATGAAGTCAAGTTACATAACGTCAAAATCACATGAGAAACGCAATTATCCGATTCATTTAACATATAAGTCCACATTGGTATATGTGATGCTTTAACTTCTCACTTTCTTGTTTTTCATATGAAAGTACAACTCATCCCAATATTAAAATGATAAGACAGATTTTATATGTATTATATGAGCATGTCCAATCGATATTAATTGGCTGACTAGTATATAATAATTCAGCGCACTATATATATAATACATAATAGCTCAGAGATCTTTGTGCAGAGATTACACACAAAAAGAAAAAAATAACAATAATAAAATGGAATAAAAGAGAATAATCGTTACGACAACAATAAAGGATATGAAAAAATAAATAGAATCGCCATTCTTTATCTTTCAACAACGGAAGAAAAATGCATGTTTGCATATTTGTAGAAATAATGAAAGCAGTTCAAATTTCATTGCAACAATAAAAGGTGTCGTTTCAAATTATATATATAAAAAAATATTTTGAAAAAATGATCTAAATTAAAAAAAAATGTATAAGTAATAGTAATAAACGTATAATCTTGAATTTTAAAATTATTTTTTAGTGATAATACTTCTGGGAATTATCAAATCTTTCCGTAATCTTTAATTAATTAAAATTAAAATAAAAAATTTCAAAAATATAGAACAAAACATTTAAGATTACATATTTCTACTCTTCAAACTATATTTGTATCAAATTTAGAAACTCTAAATCCATCTGTTCCCATATAAAGAAAAAGGAAGTATACTCAAAAACACACATTTGTTTTTATAACTAGTAGTAGAAATTTATTGATTTAGTTTTTTTTTTTATTATTTGACGAGACTTAAAAAGAAATTAGGTAAGTCTGGTGGCGCATGGTGAAAAGTCCGATTCAATAACGGATAAGTACGCCTTATTTTTCAAGAATACCAGTAGCAAAATACAGCCCAAGCTTATATAAGAACAAAACTTGTAGGAAATAACAATACAGAGGCCTCTAATCGCTATTAAACAACCTCAATAGCACAGCACACTAATCAACTCTTCGTATACACTCGACTACTCCATCTCTCTCAACTGAACTACTACTGACTCCTCTCAGGTTTTTATAGTCCCGGTAGTAACCATTGAATGTTCAAGAACAAACATTGGAACTCAATTTCTAATGGAGCTAGGGCTAAGATTCTAGAATATTCTGGGTTCGTTATTTTTGTTATCAAATTTCTAAATGATAGTCAAGATAAGGAATTATTGACCTAGTGTCGCTTCAGCATCCTTTAGAGATATCTGTTAATGTCTCTTCCTTGCCAGAAAACTAATTGCACATAGTAAGCAATGTTACAAATTTTTAACAATGCTAATAAAATAAAAGAAACAACTACACAATATTTTTTTATCGAAGTAAATCTTTCTATAATTTAACAATTAATATCGATTTTTTTTCGATAATGTATTTTATTACAAATCATGAAATCTATTCTTTGATCGCAAAACGAAATAAATAACATTTCATGGAATATGTGAGAGAAGTATAATTATTTTGATTCATTAAAACTACTAAAATATTGTTAAAGATCGTGAAAGTCAAAACATATCAAGATCGTTATCAATATGAATTTTATGAAAAAATTAAAAACTCACAGACAATAAAATATAGAAATTATAGCACATTATAAGAATCCTAAGAAATAATTTTTTTTTCAAAAATAACTAAAATTATAAAGGCAAAAACAAAATAATAACAGTTATTAAAATGTTTTAATGAATTTGCAGAAAAATGTATGCAATTTCTTGTGCAATACAAAAACCTAATATTTAAAAAAAAGCTCTAGAAGTACTCATGATTTTTTTTTCTTTCCCTTGTTTATCTGTTTAGTGGTGTTTTTTTTTTTAAATCTTTTTTCAGGTTGAATGCAGATTAGCAACTGCTAAAATTCTGCAAACAAGCAGCATAATTAGAATTGCCAACACTGATTTATTGTGCAAGAACAAGTAGAAAAAATAAAGGATTTTAAAAAGTAACTTTGATGCAGCGGCGCAAGAAGCTGATGCTTATGGTAATGTGAAAATACGAAGCTCCTTGAGGGTACGTGGGGGGGGGGGGGGGGGGGGGAGGCTTTAGTTTTTTTTACTTATATTGCTCAATAGATGGCAGCAGGTATGCCTTGATTTCTTTCTCCATTTATCGATACTTCAGGTTACAGGATCTAGCGTTTCCTATTAAGTGATTATTTTTTTTAAATAAGAATTACTACATTATATTAATGTACACTATGTCTGATTACTAATGATAATTGAAAAATATTATTTAATTATCTTTGGATTCGTTTGAATTCTTATCTCATAATTGAAAAACCTGAAGCAATTATTGAAGCTGTTGCAATTATTTGTATGTAATATTTCTACTATTTATTTATAAAAGAGTAGCAGATGATTTATTCCACCGAATATAGAAAATTTATTTGCATTAACGAATAACAGCATTATTTTTTTTAAATACTGGTAAAATTTTTTACGACATTTGTTTACCTATATTTTCTAATTTCTCTTATTCTATGGATAAAATACTTACATTATTTAATGTAGATCGTTTCTGATGATGGTATTAAATAATTCTTTAACTTTTTTAATGCCAAAATGTCTGTCACTATTTAATTATATAACACAATGATACTTTTCATTTTTAAAATTAAATATTGTAATTAAATAATAATTTTGGATTCAAAATAAAAATAAAATCAACATAGTAAATTTTCAAATTCTATCGAGCCACCTTGGATTAAAGCCGTCTCTGAGCAACTGCCCAACTATCCTTTTGTATGACATCCCTATTTAGGTTGAGAACACTGAGTAACCAACTGTCTTTTTAGGGGCTTCCACATGCGCTCAAAAAGGCTGAGTGAAATCTTAGCGATGAAGAGGTCTATTGTTCTAAATATTCGTTGACGAAAAAGGAGAGCATTGTCATCTGTTAGCTTGAATCCATTGCCAATTGCATCGGCATACAATTTTATATATGGACCACGAAAGCCACCGCGATATCTGTCATCACGTTGGTGGTGAAGGTTTAACAAAACTGAAGTTTAAAAAAAAATCTATCAAATATTAACAAAAAGATTAAAAAATAGTTGAAAAAATAATAAACAAATTTTAATAAAATAAATTTATTTGTTACCTGTTAGCAGATGCAATTTATTAAAGTGCAATATATCTTTTTTAAAAAAATATTACTCCAAAATTATGTAAAATGTATTTATACTCACACCGAAATATTCACATATTAGTTCCTATTTTGGAAAATGTTAGCAATTTATTGGAAATTGGTTAATCACTGCAAAGAATGTTCTCAAAACAAATAATAAACAGAAAAAAAAATAAAGAGGAGTATTCTAATTATTAAGCAACAAAATTGATCAGAATATCATTTACAAATATATTATTTTTAATAAACGAAAGCAAAATTTATGTTTCTATGATAACGTTAATTTTATTTGATATTCCTACTTTCTTGATCAAAAAGCAAAAACAATTTTTTTAAAAAAAATCGAAAAATGTAGTTTTATTTTGATAACATTAATCGAAGATTTAAAATCAGTAAATGATATTCCTAAGTTATGGATTAGCAAACAATTTTCTGTTAATGAATAATTTTTTTTTGCATAAAAAATGCATGAAAGAAACGCAATTACATTTTAATTCGGGTAATCTCAGGATTACCTAAAAAAAAATACTTCATTGTGAATACAAATCATATTACTTTTTTTATTCTCTTCTTTTTCCAAGTTTTTATCTTCAATTAATCATCAGTTGTTAAAAAGTATTTTCGTTTAATCACGAATATAAGTATCAAAATCAGAAAAGAGTCGCATAAATAATTTATTTATTAACCAGATGTAATTGAGATCACAGATTTATTGGAAATAATTTGGAGCATGGTGCAATCTGCCTCCATTTAAGAAACACTGTGGGTCGAATTTTTAATATCTACATTGTTTTCATTTCAGGTATCTTTCTTCCCGCTTCTTTTACTCATGAATCACGTTCTTATTCAATATATCCACACACTTTACATGCAGCAAGTAACATAGAAACTAAGTCATCTGATTGGCTAAATTGACCTTTGATTATTTTACTGAATCGATTCATAATGTGCATGATGAGAACTTTATGCGATGGTACTTTAGCAGTCTAAATTCTTTATAAGTTAATCTTGAATAAACATTAAATAATTATTGCTTCGATTTTAGTATGAATAATAATCTTCTCATAAAAATATTTGTGCAATTCAAATCTAAAGTTCCAAGAACACGTTTACTGAAGGAGTTTATGCTTTTTTTTAGCTTATTAGATTACAACTATCTGATCAAGACATAGCAGTTGCGCAAGTCCATATTCAAAGAGACTCATTATTCCTTTTAAAAATTTAGAAATGTCGTAGGAAACAAATAATTTTTTTAAAAAAAATATTATTGAAGCATTAAAAAAAAGCATCCAAGAGAATGCATTCTTTACGTATGTGAACGGTTATCGAGTATGTGTCTCTGTTCAACGACAGCACAGCATTCGCGCGCAATTTCTAACATTGTTTATCTTGTCTTGTCAATGGTTTTTCTTATGTAACTTAGTAACTTTCATACTTCTTTAAAATCTTGCAAAATATTTAAACTTTTATGATTCAGATCGACTTTCCTCATGGAGAATAGAAAGATCGATAACGATAAATTAATCCAGGAAGTGCATAAATATCAAAGTTTATGGGATCAAACATCGCTGGATTATCTAAATAGTACCTTAAAAATTAAAGAGTGGGCGTTGGTAGCCCTCGAGATGGATTGTGCAGGTACATTTTACCGATATTTATCCTAAAAATCTTTTGAGTTTTTTTATGCAGTATTATTGTATAACTAATTTCTTTTAGATTAAGCATTATCATTAATTAATTATTACCCTACTAACACAAAATGTCCGACAATATAATTAAGATGATTTCACAATAGTTTCACCTCTGCAAATATATATGAAATATTAATGTAGAAATCTTTAACTTGAGTATTGTTTTTCAAAGACTGAAATATATTGATTGCTGCATAATTCTCAAAATTTCTCGTAGTTAAATGCATTACTTATTATCATTTTTCTATTTTTATTGTTATGTGTTTTGAGAAAAAAAATAAAAAAATTAGTTATGTATTAATTATATGACATCTATATTTAATCTTTGAATGTAAATTTAACTTTTCATGTATATTTCAAATTCTAGTGAAGATTCTTGAGTGGAAGAATTTTATAAGAAGTATTTTTTAACCAGATTTTCAGTATTTTTAATTATATTTTACTTAATAATTTTTATGTTGCAAAATGCAAGTATATATTGATGTATGTTGATATATAAATTTGACAAAAACATAGTCATCCATCAAAATTATATGGTTTAGGTTAATTATATATGTTAGACTTTTTCTTCTATTTTCTTTTTGTATTTTTTAAACAAAATATTGAATCTTTTTGATTAACATGCCTTGAGTACAAAATAGGCCATAACTCATATCAAACCATGTTCTTTCTTCTCTTATTATAATGCATCATATTTAGTTCTGAGGATGCTGTGTATTTGTAAAAATTGCCCATTGCTAATGAATAGTATTAAAAGGCTTATATTTCAAAATAGAGTAAATAATGTGTCTCATTCCAGTGGAAGAAGTAAAATCCCAATGGAAAGCATTAAAAGATACCTTTATTCGGGAAATGAGGAGAACAGCAAAGAGTGGCGAAACCTCAAAGTGGAACTATTTTGACAGCATGTCTTTTCTTCTTCAAGGTCTCAATATCTTATTACTACCTAGTGCAATCTCACAATCCTTAACTGAATTTGATAGTCCATATGCCTCTTCTATTAGCTGTGAAAATGAGTTTTATGAAAATTCTTCTGTAGCATGTCCTGAGGAAGATCCAAAATCATCCCAAAGAAAAAAAGTAAAATTCAATCAAGAAAACACTGATGGCATTTTGCACTCGACACCTTATCAATCAGTTTCTCCAATTCAATTCAATGGACCTCGTCCAGAAGATTTTAATGAAGACTATTATTTTCTCCTAAGCTTATTACCATCTTTTAAACGCATGCCTGATCAACAAAAAATGATTTTAAAAATCAAAATCATGCAAGAAGTTTACAATGCTGCTCATGGAGAATCAGTGTCTAATCTCAATCCTAACTCATCTAGTGGAATAGGTACATGTTCATCAGAGTTTTTAGTTGATGCCTAATCATTATTTAAAATATTATTGTTTTGTATGTTGTATATAGTTCTTAACATTAATTCTTTTGTAATATATATTCGTTTATGAATATTTGATATTCTATATATTATTAATATGTGTATATTGTTTTGAAATTTATTTCATGTATTTCTTAGAATTATTCTTATCTGAAATTGGCTATGTTCCTAAAATTTGATTATATGGTTACAGTGTATTATTATTCTGTTGCATAAAGCATATATTTTTTATACTTTTTTTTAACCTTGTAATGTATCTATATATTTTTCTAAGTAAATCAGTTCTCATGTAATAATAATAATAATAAACTTTGTAAAATGCTTATTTTAATGAAATTCACACATCAGTTCTAACATACTATTTTGATTTACAATAATAAATTTGGATGACTGATTATTACAAATATACAATAATTCTTTTATTTTTAATTATATGCAGTGCTAAATTTTATATGTATAAAAAAATTAGTGAGGTTTACAGCCTTCAAATACATGATAATAATCGTGACACAAGTTTGTGGCAATTTTTCTTTAACTATATTAAATACTGTGAGATCTGATATTGGACAATTTTAGCATGGTTTGTAAATTGATTTCTAATACCTGGAAGTTAACCTCTTGCTCATCATGCATTTGTTTTTTTAATTTGTATGTTAAATTGTAATCTATTTATCTGTTTGAGTGTGTGTTTTTGTTGTTGTGTCTGGCTGCTTTTATTTGTTGCTTGTTCTTCACTATTGCTGAAATACAATAAAGGGATGCAATTTTTAACCAATTGATAATTCTAAATTATTCTATTCAAAAACCATGACACAATAAGTATGTTGCTTGAAGTCTTATATAATTTTGCACTTTTCCCATTCTGGTGGTGGTATGGTCATTCTCACTATATTTTAATATTGGCATGTTTCTATTAGTGCCAGTATTCATTCCAACATTGTATTATTATTAACAGCGCATTATGATTTGGAAAAATTTTATCTGGAGATCCACTTAAATCAGTTTTTAATGTTTATATTTTGAAACAAAACATTTAGTAAAATGTTAGTAATTACTGCACAACTTTTTTTTTAAGTTAATGATTTTTTAAATCTTAATTTTTTTAATCAAAAATATATTGTTTAATTGTTTGTAATCATGTATACTCATTAATTTTTAAACAGCAAAATCTATTAAAAATGTTTACATTGGAAATTAAATGAATTTATTTCTGAAGTAGTTGCAATTATATGTTAATTTTTCTGTATTAATGTAAAGATTTAATAAAATTTTAGTTTTGCTATATTTGTAGAGATCACTTAAAACTTTTTGCCTTGTGAAAACGTAAATTGTGAGTGGTACAAGATGATTTGAAATCATGAAATTATCTCCAATATATTAGACAAAGCCATTTTTAAAATAGAACATAAAATTGCAAATGGGTTACAGGATTCTGTTGCTCCTTTAATTAAGTAAAAGAAACTCACATACCAGATAAAATATATGCCATAAGTTTAATGGAAATTGAGTTTACTATAGAGCAACACAGCTGTATAAATAATACTGTTAATGTGTTACACAATATAGTAGCAGTAAAAAAGTTCTTAAAACTATTTCAAGTTCTTAAATTATGTGTTCAAATGCTTTCAGTATGAAGATACATAGTATGTACTCCTTCATATGTTCCTCTTGCACTATCTTGTATTTCCTTTTCTTTTTCTCTACACTCCATTGTAAACATGAACTTGTTTTTACATGTCTGATCTACCTTTGAAGTTTATCCCATGATATATCTATCCATATACAGGGCTCCCAAAAAAACTGGGAAAAGTTTTTAATTTTTCTAAATATTGCACTTAACCATATATTTCCTATAATAAAAATTTTAAAAAATAAGATAAGTAGTTAAATGAAAATACTTTGGCTTGTATGGAGATTGATGATAAAAATTTTGTTATATGAGTCCCTAAATTGGAGAAATGTCAGTAAGCAAAATGTTTCGTCCATTCATTTTTTTACACCTCTATCCTTAAAGTTTGCAGACATATGTTTATTCTTAAATTTGAGAAGATTTTCACAAATTTAGATGGAAACATTTATTTTAGAAATTCAAATTTTTTCAATATAGAAAAATAGTCATACGAAAATATTTGTCTAATAGTATACTATTTAATCATCATGACTTGAAATTTTTTGGTTACAATTTTCTTTTTTGGTTGATTGACAATTGTAACTTAGAAGGGATGAAATACTTGAGAAATTGAAGATTTAAGGTTCTCAGAGAATTTGTTCGATTCCAAAAAAAAATTATTGCAATGAAATGCAAGGCATTAAGCTTTCCTAAAAACAATTAAACTTTTCTAAAAATATTTCAGTAACAAGAAACATTTTGAAAATCTGATGCTGCATGTATGTGATATTAATGGAGTTGTACATGTATGTAAGAATTAGACTTTGTATGGGTATTAAAAATGATCGTTTTGAACAGTTTTTGTAAACACTTCAAGTAATACATTAGTTAAAACATTTTTTGAAATGTATTAAAAATTAATAAATGCATTACTATTTTCTGAATTCGCTCTTTAATAACCTATGCATTTTCCCTAAAATACTCAAGGAAACACCTTTTCAAACTCCAGTCAGATGTATGAGAAAATGACTTTGTCAATAAATTCTCCTTTTAATATCTTTGAAAATTTTATCGCAAGAAACATGAAACTTTGTGTGTGTAAGGATGAATGTAAGAGAAGCATTTTACTAACTGACACTTTTATTCTATTTATATATACATATATATATAATAAGCTGTATTCACTTTAAAAAAATTTATTATAAATTTCCATAGAATTTGAACTGTATTCATGTAATTGTCTACTTTATCTAATAAAATTTATATTTGGAAATATACATCTACCTACAATATTTAACGAACTAAACACTTCACTTACTTTTTTTGGGACACCTTTTATATCCCATATACATGTATCCATATATATATTCATATATATAAACGAACTCGCATATATCTATATGAAAAATAAGGAAATGGTTAGGGACAATTCTAGAATTAACATTATTGAAGCATTCGTCATTTATCATTTTTTGAATTATGAGTCAGCTTACAGCAAAATTAGGAACGAAAAGAGAGCAAGTTAACAATTTCAGTTGCATTCATTGAGTATAGACAACCTTGTGGAATATATCTTTGGAATAGATCAAAGACAATATTTAAAATTAATTCTGAATGTAGTTTAGTTATATTAATGTCCCGTTTTTAGAGCAATACTAGGTATATTTTGGGATGGACTTCGTACGTAATTTTGAACCGCGGTCAGATGGCGAGGACGACACCTGAGCTGGCAACCCCTTTCCAAACTTCCACACCACAATAGCTGGAAGACGTTTGGCCTCGACGTATTTAACGTGCACCAGACCCACTTACACGACGGTTCTTAGGTCTAATCGGATCTCGAACCTGAAACCGAGACCCTACAACCAGGCCACCGCGGCCCAAATTGATTCTAAGAACCGGACACATTTAAAATGACGGAAAGGATAAAGAATGATAAGATATGAGCAAATAGTAGTTTACATATTCATTTATCTTTGCTTTTAATAAAGTTGATTGTGTGTATATTTGTATTAGCGCTCTACAGGCTATATCGTTTGACTTTGAGCTACCACACGTGGTATATATATATATTTCGGAGAGTGTAAATGTGCATCTCGGAGTGATTTAAAAAAAAATTAATAAAATTTTGCTTAAAAATTAAATTAGCATGAATGAATTAATGTTTTGTCTCCATAGTTATCGGGGTAATTATAATCTTCTTGCTCCCCTCCCCCTCCCCATAGCTAAGCTACTATATTTATATCATAGAAAAGAATTTTTCCACCTCTGTGATTTGTACTAATAACCTATAAAAATGTTTTTGAAGTCAATTCCTAATGAGATTTCTTTTATTTTTCCTTAAATATAGATTTAAAAAAAAAGTTAAAACTTGGTTTAAATTCTGCGTGAAAAACCAATTAAATTAATTAGAAAATTTTAGATATCAATGAATAAATAATTTTATTATTTCACTGTCATCATCAGCATTAACATATAATAACTCTTTCTGTAATTAAAACAATGCATTTGTGGCAACACTGAGATAATAAAACAAATCTGAAAACGATAATCCATGTCTTAAAAAAATTGTACAAAAAATCAAGAAATTAATTTTTATTTTTTAGAATGTTAAAACTTTTATATTTTTTCTTTGTTCGCTTTCTTTTGATATGAGTGGCATCGAAAAAGACACTCTTGCAAATCTTTACGATTGGTTGGACACTATCCCCTTTTCCAGGCCGAAAAAAAATTTAGCCCGAGATTTTTCTGATGCTCTCCTGACTGCAGAACTCATCAAATATTTCTTTCCTGGAATGGTAGATCTTCACAACTACCCTAGCACGCATTCTATGGAACAAAAAAAGATCAACTGGTCTACTTTGAACAACAAAGTTCTCAAGAAATTAGACTTCCCTTTATCTGAAATGACAATTGCAGAACTGGCAAGCGCCAAACGAGAAACAACAGAATACTTTTTAAATACTTTAAGGGGAAAGATTGACGATTTTTTAAAAAACAAACCTCAGCGACTAAAAAGGAAGAAGGACCTTCGAAGGCATGAAGCTCATGGTAAATTCATTGATGAAGTTGACTCATTTACCGAGCTAGGGACTGCTGCTAAATGTATAAGTGAGGACATCAAAGATACGACTGAAAGAATAGAGCAAAAAGTTGGTATAGAAATTGGTAAAAAAATGTGGTCTTTTCGAGATTCGGATTTGGATACTGTGCCTCGAGAAGTTTATGAACAAAAAGTTCAAGAACTTCTAGAAAGAGATGAAACCATTCAGGTTTTAAAAGCTCGGATTCAACGTTTGGAATATATGCTTCATCTGAAGGATATCACTATAGCTAGACAACAGCAACTTCTGGATAAGGCAAAACCAATTCAAAATGTTACAGATAAAAGTCCAACCAAGAAACTCATACAAAGATGAAACATCTTAAATGGCTGCAACACGCTTTAGAAAATGTATAATAAAGTTATTTTTAAACCAATTTTAAAAATTATATCTAAAATATTTATATTCACGAAAAATGTTAATTATTCGACTACGACTGATTATAGATTTCTATTAGCACAAGATATCTCCACAATGTTGCACGATATTCTGAATATTAGCTAATATTATGAAGATATCGGAACGATGTTTCTGGGAATTTTGTACTAATAGGTTGCATCTTGCATGAAAGTTGTGGTACTTCATGCCAGAAGGCGAATATAGAATACCATAAACCACGAAATCGTTGATATGTCGTTATTACATAAGTAACAAAGTTTCCCTATAAGCTTAAAATTTCCAACAATATCGCTACGATATCTTTATGGCACTAGACGGCATTCAAAATATCGGACATGGAGATATAGTACAATAATCCTGTGCAGTATTTCTCGGTTGTAACGGCGACCAAAAAGCGTCAAGAAAAAATTTCGTCAGTTTGGCATTTCAATCGTCAAACTATATAGCATACGTATATATATATATTTATGCATTTGAGTATATTTTTATAATTTGGCAAAATTCTTTCCTGGCTATTTTTGGTCGTCGTTAAAACCGAATTGTACCTCCTGTGCTAATAGGGTTATTAAGAAAAATACGCCAATAAATAATCCATCTTATAACGCTTTTTGTTTTCATTTGTAAAACTTGCGAACAAAGTACTGTCTGTGCCAAACTTATGCATGTTAATATATTAACTCGCCAAATTCGTTATTAAATGTAATCTATTTTGTTTGTACGTAGGCCAAAGAGTCAAGAACTTGCGACAATAGAATACCATATTCTTTGTTTAACCATGGATAATTTTAAACAGATAAAGAATAGCAGCTTCTATTTGTATTTGCATGATGTCTTGTTTTTTTCTTATGTACGATTACTTTATTAATATAAATACTTAAACTCTTAAACAACCAAAATTTTGTATTAAATATCACCCGATTTCTTATATTTCCAATGGATTCAGAACAATATTTCTTGGTCATCTATCAGCTTATCCTTTAAAAGCTTTAAAGTTGAGTGGTATAAATATAATACTCCAATAGGTAGATAAAATTCCATGAGGGGTGTTCGGTTTATACGATAAATTCGAATCGTGTTTTCACGAGAACACTTAATTGAAGTCCTACACCAAAGTAAGGATGTTACCTACAACAATAAGAATTAACTTGCATTAGACACCTACCTATACATGGTATATTTTCAAAAAAAAATCATGCTCTATTAGAACTAGATACTTTGTGATATATCTTCGATATTCTGAATATCGTATAATATCGATCGGTGTAGATATTGATACAGTACTGTTGGGCATTTTGAACAATTAGGTCTGCAAAATATAATCTTTCAGCTGCGAAATCAAAAGTCTTGAAATTTGGTCATTGCATTATCAGATTGTTTAAACATTTCAAATGCAATAAAAATCACAAAGAATTTAAATTAATTTCTACTATTTGCATATTCATTTTTTGTTCAACCTCTATTAAGTAGGCATTTCAATATTAACAAGAATAAATATTCGGTATATTTTTAAAACTATGTTTACATTATAAAAACTGAAATATATTTTTTTCTTTATATTTACCGAACGAATTATTGTTTGTTCTCAAATACGGTAACCTTCCGCGCTATTGGGCATATGCCAAACGTCTTCAGGGGCGAGAAAAAATTAAAGAAACAGATGCTAACATTTTATTTAGTAAAAAATTAAAACTCCGATTATCTACCGAATAAGATGGCAGAGTATATAATATGCAAGATTGAACTAATCATACGAACAATAAACGAATTGGAAGAAAACACATTAACGGGTGAAATATCAAGACTTAACAAAGAACTTCGGAAATGTGTTCATCTTTCATATTGCGCTTCGTCTTTCTGCAGGCCAAAGTATTCCTGATGACATTTCAAAATACTCATTGTGCGCTAATTTTATTAACGTTTGCAGTTTAAAAATTGCATTGGAAAAGCTCTCACATGCTCAATCTGTAATATAAACTTTGTTTGATTCGTCTAACATTAACATTGATTAAAATTTCAAATATCTTTCAATGTCTAGTAGTAGACCCTGTCATTAAAAAAAATCATCCAAAATATTTTCAGTATTGTCTTCTAAAATGTTATGATAATTGCATATGTGAGATAATTCGACAGTTTATAAAATGAAATAATTTGAAATGAAGCAAATAATATCTCAAGTTCTCATTCAAAGGAAGAGGCAACTTTTAAAAGAACTTTTTTTATTTTTAAAAGAAAAGATGGTTTGAAAAAGTCACATCAATGCAATTTTTACTAGAATCCATGACTCGGCGAATGATTAGGAAATTGGAATGAGGATAAACAGAAAGAAATCTTATGCTATCTGTGGCAGCATCATTTAAAACTGAGAAATCGATTACAATCAATTAGACACCAGCATGGGTATGGCCGGTCCTAAACCATAAAAACTGACGACAGTTACATAAACTCGAAATAGAACCCACAGTGCTAGATTAGTTCGATGCAATATTTCTTTAGGCAGAAAAATTGTTTCAAGCCAGACAGTACAAAATAGAATTTATCAACATTTCCAGGTATTTAATAACGATGAATAATCATTCAACATTTCACATCCAGAATAGACGCAGCTACTAGCATATTAATCAAGAGGCAAATGTTCTGCATGCAAGGGTTAGGGCCTGAAATGGAGGTTAATTTGCGTCGTTTATGCCACTGTCTAAAGAAAATATCCTGAAGGGATTTTTAAAAAAATGTTACGGCACAATTTATTCTTGCTAAACCACTGGTGGCGGGAAAAAGAATTATATTATGCCCCTGGAGTTATTTATCTTCTTCATGCCACTGGATGCAATGCGAATGGAATAGTGTTTTCCGCTCTAAAGATTTGATTTAAGACTAGAGCATCACAACCATTTTAAAGAAGCAAGAGTAAAAAGAAAGTTAGATGTATTCGAATCAGTCCCCTGATCATGGAAGATTATTAACGAAATAGAATGATGTTTCGGCATAAGTTTAATTACTGTTTTTCTTCAATAAGCTTGTTATCTTTACTTATATCACTGATTACAAACTATTATGTTTTTAACTGAGAGAAAAAGATTCACTATATTTTAATTGAATGCTTCCTTTCTTTCATCTTCATTATCTCCACTTTTTTCATTCATTGTCATTAAATTTAATAGACTTAGTGGGCAAGAAATACCACATGAATATTTTTAACTTTAAAAAATATATTCACTTTCATTCGTGCATTTAGAACTTTTAATTTCTGTATGTTAAAAATTTTAAAGCTACATTACATCATTATTTTTTAATCAATGTACTGCTATTAAATGCTGTTTTTATAATCATGCACATTTTTTTCTCTTTTTTTTGTATCATTAGACTTGAGTGTTTTTTTTTTTTTTTCCATTTATATCTCCCTAAGTGTTTTTTTTTCTTTCAATAATCTGATCTTTGAGTTTGCCTTTTGTTTGGTGCAGTGAGCACAATTATGGCTTCTATGCCAATAAACAACAAAAACAAAACACAAGCTTTGAATTAAAAGAAAATCATAAAAAGAATCAACATCAGAAAAAAAGCTATCTTTTTATTAGACGAGCAAACATCATTATAAATTGCTTAAAATAATGACCATGGATGTGGATTCTTTTACTAAAAGTATATATAAATTATTAAATGAGAATCTTCGATTCAATGTAATCAAAGAATCTCGCCAGAAATTTCTCTGAAATCTTGCTAGTATCTAACATTTTTATAAGAAAGCCACTTAATTTCAGTTTATAGATGTATTAAAAAAGTTTAAAGCTTTTTATAATCCTTATTACCTTCTATACTTATATTCATTTGTAATAAATGATTTCTTCACTTTTAAAATCAACATATCATTTATCTCTATTTTAATGCTTATGGTTAAAATATTTTTAAATAATTACATAACTTCAACAAAGGAATAAAAAGAGTAAATTTAAATTAGAACAAATGCAAGCAAGCACTTATTTTTCAGAAAATTATTTGAATTGTGAATTCCGAGAAATCTGAAATAATCTACATATATATACATATGTAAATATGTTAAGCACCAAGCTAAGTTGGGCAACTTTTCAATTGAGTCCACATTGTGAGATTTCATTAAAATACTGGTGGGCGGATATTTGCAAGTTTCGTACAAGACTACATGTAATACTTTTGATACATTTTTTTGCATGTATTTATAGCAATATGTACCCAATAATGCTTTTAAAAATGCTTTATATTCAATCAGTTGCCTGTAGTTTATTTTTAATACTTAATGAATTTTTTTTAACAAGTAATATTCAAGTATATTCTTTTTTGTCTCCTAAAACATTTAAATTTTACTGATAAATGAATATAATTTTTAAACTAAGACAAATGTCATTAATGTTGCTTGTACAAAAAATGTACTGTCTATCATTGGTAATTGATAAAGTCAGGATGAAAAGTATGCTGTCAATCACAAAGGAATGATGTGGTCCAAAAGGAAAATGTATTATTTGCTAGTGATTGAAGGCAATCTAAAGGGAAAGCACAGTGCCAGTTAACAAGTGACTAACATATGGTGCTTAATATTTTAATGCAACATTCATTTAACAATTATTCCAGCAAATATGAAGATGGTATTTCTAAATATTTATGCATTTTCTGCATCATGTACTCAATATAATCACCTCATGTATAAGTACCAATTTAAACAGCATTGTGGTTGCATATTAAAAACTACTAGTTTTCATAATTTTTAACAAATAATGGGAAAATTAATTCATACCCTCCAACATTGTTTACACAATCAATAACACTTCTTATCACTATATTACATATAATATCAACAAATTATTAAATAATAGATATTTCCAAAGAATTTTAATTTATTAAAACAAAATTTTTCAATTATCATCAAAATTATTTACAGACATTTATTACTATTAAATATATAAGTTAAATAATTTTTTTTTAATTTCATCGCACAATTTTGTTGACCAAACAAATTACTTGTTTAACATTTGCAAATTCTTTTCCCATCAAATAACAGGCATTTTTGCCTTTTTAAAATCATTCTGCCGAGTTAAATATCATAATAAACTCTGACTTACATTTTTGTAATAAAAAGTGACTCCAATGTTTTTGTATTCATGCTGGAACAAGCTTCCATTTATTTTTTCGAACCATGCCAAAAAATCTTTCATTAGAAGCATTGCTTGGAAAGAAGGTATTTCCAGCGTTTTTTAAATTTTTGGTAAATATATATCTATGTGATTTATATAGCTTTCTATAGTTTTTTCACTATACATCTGTAACATTGTAGTTTTCATCTAACTTCCGTAACAATAATGGAAATTCTATAGCTGTTGGAGGGTATGTTAATTATAAACATTATCCTCCAATACAAGCTTTTAAAAAAATATAACATGCACATGTAAATGTGAAATGACACAAAATTAATCAGTCATGAGTTGAATTTACATTATTTATTTATCACCTTGTTCATGTTACCATAAACAGCTCTAATCACGCAAAGGCAAAAATATTAAGTTGTGCCTAAAATGAAGTTTATGTACAAGATGTTTCTCATCTTTTTACAAAAAGTTACAAGATTAAAATATATCTTCAACGTAGAGCCTAATTTAAGAAAAATGAAGACCTAATGAATCCTAGTAAGTTCTTCAACAATTTTTACAAGATCATCCACAGTGGCATTCCTCTTCATACCAGATCCATCATCAAACTGCAGAGAACAATAAATGAGGTAAAATGAGGATTATGATGTAAATTATAAGGATTCATTTTTAAAAAAATATTTATAAAAATGACATTGATAAAAATTTCATATGGATTAAAACTGAGCTATATTAATACTCTGGTTCATTAAATAACTATCATTCAGTAAATTACTTGAAACTAAGTACAAGTGAAATTAGTGAAATTCCAAAGAAGCAACATAATATAATCTAATATTCCTTTAAAACAAAGCAAGTTTGAATTGGAGTTAATTATTTTTGTCAGCTATATATGTATGATGAACATCCTGGAAGTGGAGCTTAATATTATTTCTGCACTATTTACAAGCAGAAACACAGTAGTTGTATTTAATAGATAAATTTATGAATTTCAGAAAAAAGAAGAGCTTGTTTTTGGAATTTCAAGTTCTCAAAAACAGGATGAAAATGATTTTTGACTTTAATGAATGTAATACTTTGCTGAAAAAAAAAAAAAAAACTAAAATGATCTAAATATAAAACAAATAAAAAGCAAGCAGACACTGAAATAAAGTTTGATTTTTTACAACAATTTAAAAAAAATTCACAAGAAAAGAATTTACCGGAATTCCTTTTACAACAGCTTCCATTTGGTCTCTTCTTAAATCAAGGAAACTTTCAATCAAATCACCATCAATGAATCCTGCGCTTGGTTCTTGTTTTCTTTCAGTTGAAAATGCACGGAAACTAAGCATTCGGTTAAGTAATAAATAACAGCAAGAATCAAATTAAATGCATACTAGCAATTTTTGGCAACCAACTAGTTGGTCAAAATTAAGGCAGTTAAAAAAAATCAATTAAATATTTTGAAGAATGATTTTAATGTGTTTGTCAGCAAAATATTTTTAAATTTCAAACTTTTAATCAACATATATTTTAAAAGTCTTATATTGTTTGTTTTTTTAAATTCCATACACATTTCCCTAATTTTTGGTTTATATCTTTTTACATCCAACTACATCACACGAGAAAGTAACAGTACAGTGAAACCTCACTTAACAAGCATAATTTGTTCCTAAATCTTACTATAGTAGTTCATGTAAGGATAGGAGTACTATAGGAGTCCCAAATTTTTCAATAGGAGTCCATGCATGTTGCATTGTGACAATGTGTTCCATTATGAAAATAAATAAATAAATTAAAAAAAATTGAAATTTTTAATGCATACTCCTTTTAATAAGAAAATTGCTTAAAGATAAATGTTTTGAGTTACAATTCAAAATCTGGCAAAAATGAGACATAGGCATTATCGTTAAATGAATTTTAAGAAAACATAACAGCTGTCTTATCAGGGCGATACTTCTCAGCATATGATGCAATAATTCCCTATGATTTCATCGTCTCACTTATATCACTGGAAGGTTGTAGCTCCATTTCCTCTATTATTTCTTTCTCTACAAACCAAATACCATCCACAGCTTTTTATTGTGACCCAAAATGCAGTTATATAAGTTCGGTAGTACTAGTTTATGTTTCCCCAGCAGCTCATTGATATCATTGCTTTCTACCCCTAATCCTATATATAATCTTGGCCAGAAAGGTAATCTCAATTATTAAGGCACAACAAGTATTTTTTCAAACCTATTGCAGTTGCATTTTATAACACTATCCAATCAAAACTTATTCCATGTAGACATCAGGATTTTCTTCAAACAAGTGCTCAACTCTGTCAATAATTAAATGTAAATGTTATGATATGCTTGAAATGTTTATGATAAGCCTTAATTGTAAATACAAACAAATGCTGATATAGGACAATTCAGCATGTGACCTCACTACTTATTCTGTGAAACATTGTTCGCAGAACAAGTCACCTTTTTTTACAATCAGTTTTGCTTGTTATGCGAGGTCTGACTGTATTTAAAAATAGGCAAATTTATGAATTCTTCCCCATTGCTTGATTCTGAAGTGAAGCCTTAATTGTAAATATAACAAAATTTCAAAAATTTTATTAAAGGCATGCCTTACAACATAATAAAAAAAAGCGAAATCTTCCCATCTTTATAATCAACAAAGAAAAAGGTAAGGATGAATTATTAGTGACAATGAAGAAAACAATACGAGTCGTTATAATATGTTATTGTACAGTTAAAATATTTTTAAAAAAAAAACCAGTTAAAATATTAAAAAACACACAGAAAAATAATTGATATGATTGAAAAGGTAATTTTTTAAATTTTAAGATGATGTAAATATTATTTTAGTATTATAATACTTTCAGACATTATCACAAAAAATACCAAAATTTTTTTTACTTTTTAATTAATTGAAATTCCAAAATAAATAAATTAAAAACTTGCTTAGAAGTGCACAATTCGAGATTCAGCACAGAAAGGAAATTGTAATGCTATTGCGCAATTAAAATGAAAATTATTGAATTTCAGCAACTTTTGCTCTAATGAAAGGCTGAAGAAAAAGAATTTCTGATAATTTAGCCTACTTTTGTTTTTCAGATGGAAATACAGAAGGGGGGGGGCAATCTGTTAGCCAAAGTAGGCAGTCCACAAAAAGTCACATATCAAAAAAGCAGTATAACACATATAAAAAAAGCAAAAAGAAGAAATGGATCTTTATCGCCACCAGTAGAGAGGTGAACATTTAAAACTATGATAGCAAAGGATTATCAGAAGCATAAATAAGCATGTCAAATGTATCAATTCAACAAAAATAGAAATCAAAATAAAAACCAAATACAAAAAAAGAACTTTTATATAGTCATAAACAGCTTGTATAACAAAATTTTTATACTAGTATTTGTAAATCTTTTATGTGAAATAAATATAGTTAACAATCATCTTTTGAAAGTTATATTCACTTCAAAAATATGCACTATATAATTGCTAGGTAATTCTTAAAGCCTAAAAGATAAAATATAGACATTTCTCAAAACCGATATGATTTTGATTTTAATTTTTTGAACTATGCTCTTATCTGATACCCTTAAAAGTTATTATACAAAAGAGTTTTTTAAAGTATCTCACAGAACAAATTTTAAAAATGCAAACATTTCAACCATAAAGGATACAATGAATGAGAAATCTTTCCAACAGATTTGATTATTTTTGTTAACCTAATTTGAACTTCACTCAAGAACACAAAATATTCCTCTGGCAGCTGTGTCACAAGGCCTATTGAAAAGAAGATAAAGCGTGCCTTCAGCACTTGAAAATAGAAATTTCAGCAAAATTAGTTGTTAGTATTAATTCTATTACTTACCAATACAGCCATTCACAGAACCATATAAAACAGATCCTTGGGTTGGAGTAGTTATTTCACCTGGATGCTGCATTACAAGAGATCCTACAAAAAAAAAAAAAAAAAAAAAAGTAAGCACTTGAATATTTATTATAAAATGAATGAACAATAACAAAAGTCTATATTAAGAATATTTATGAGTAGCTTACTTTTTTATAACAAATTTTACTTAATAAAATAACTGTGTAAATACAGACTTACTTAAAAGATTATTAGAAGTTTTTAGACACAAATTTAAAAGCAAACTTCATAGCAGAATGGTTAATTACAGAAATTATTAATTAATAAAAAAAAATTAAAACTTTCCTGAAACTGACATTTAGTTTGCTTTCATTTCTAATCTATGGATTTTACTTCAACAAACAAAAAGAATTTTTCATTTAGATTTAATATTTAAAAAAAATTGATTTTAAAATTTAAATTCTATTAAATATATACACTTATTAAGATAAATGCTTCCTCTTTCCTAAAAAAGATATTCAATCATGTATTTCAAAATATTATAAGACCAATGTTTATTTTTTTTATTGTTATAGGAATAAAGTAAAAATTGCCAATTAATGTAAAACATTTAAATAGTTCCAATTAAGTTCAATTTAAAATATATTAAATAATGTTGAAATTTTTATTTAAATAAGAGCAAAATTAAAATAAAAAGAAAGAATCTATATTTTACTTTAAATATTTAACTAATTCCAAGGATATAATTACAAAATATCTCAATATAATACTCTTGGAACTCAAGACATTTAATCCATTTATAATAATGACATCTTAAATAGTGATTATAAGAATAGATATTTGATGATTACCATGACGGAAAACATTAATCATTTCACCAAGATGAAAATGCCCTACTTCTTGAAGATGCTGTCGATCCTCGTCAGTTGGAGCAGCACTGAGAAATAAATAAAAAATTAACCAGTTCTTTGTAAATATAATGACAATACAAAAAAAAAAATATTGTATGAGACAGTTATTTATTTAATCTATTAGAAATAGGCATATACTACCAACTGGAAAAGCATTTTACATAATTTAAAGATTCAATTTTATTTTGTTATATAAAAAAATCACAATTTTAATGAAATATCCAATTCTATAAGTCATTTTTATCAAAAGTTTCTTGATCATTAATATTTTTTTAAAAAAAGTTCCCATTATTCAATCAAAAAATGGCCAAGTAAACAAAGCATTGAATTTTATTATTTTCAGCCTTTCAACTTGAGGAATGAACATTCATTGATAAATGGATTTTCCACAAGATAGTTATTGAAGTAATCTACAATCATGATATTCAAAATTTCATAACTCAGTTTTAAATGCAGAACAAGGGAATATTTTGTTGTATGAAAAGTTACAAAATATAATTATTAGGACTACAGAACTGCATAAAAATATAGACTTTGTTTCAGAAGTATACATGTTTTTTATATTATTTAAAATGTTTTAAAAAAAAAGGACTGGAAGTTTATACCTATATTTGCTCAGAAATTAGTCCATTCAGTATATTTGGTGACAAATACTTACTGACCTTCAAGCAATTTAACTTTTCACACAGTATATTATTTTTATTCAATAATACCAAAATTTAAAATAAATTAAATTTTTTAACATTTACATGAATTTTTTATATCAGGTTATTTGCTAAAGCCTTTTGAAGAATAAATAACAAAGAGAACTAAAAGAAATTTAAATGCATAACTTGTGGTAGCATTCTATTTATTTAAAAACAATAGTCTCATAAAACCTAAAAACTACTATGAAAAAATTCCAATATAAATAAAAAATCTATTTTAGAGATTCAAACACTTGAATAAATGAATGAATAAAAACTAACTGAATAATTATTACAAATAGACAAATTATTCTTAAGTTAAAATGCCAATTTTGATTTGTGCCGGTATTTTGGAGTTATCCTAGTAAAAAACTAAATCATATGAATTTTTTAAAAGTTTTTTATTTCAACAGATTTTCCAGTTCTTTACAGTTAAAGGTGTGGTGATTCATGAAAACATTAACAGATCTATATTTTGCAGACAACTACACAAAATAAAGGCATGCAATATTAATAAAACAAACTAGAAACTGAATTAAAGATTTAATTTTATAAAATAAAATTCAAATTAATGTACCTGTCCTTTTGACAAACAAATAAATTGTACGAGTTTTCTGCACCAATAACTGTATCATCATCCAGTATTTCAACACAAGTCATCCAATTTGGATGATGATCGCGAGCAATCTAAAGGTAAAAAGGATGAAATGAATAGATAAAATTATAGCAAACATTATGTAGATTAAAGAAAAAATTTATTTCTCCAGTGCTCAAAACATTTTTCATCTTAAATGTCAGTATGAAAGGAATTGTAATGTAAATACTTCTAAAATTTCTAATTTCTTCACAGAACAGTACATTTGGAAAAATTATTTTGTAAAAAAACTCTTCAGAAAAACTGAATACAAGCTGCAAAATAAAAAAATAAATAAAAAAAATACCAACATAATTCTTAAAACTTATTCCTGAGAAATATCTCTTCCAATTATCTCGGGCTATCTACAAAAAGAAATGTGGGCAGACTTGATTTAATTTTTGGCAAAAAATAAATTAACTAAACATAAAATATATGGCAAGTCATTAAAATAAGTACGAGTTCAGTAAAATAATAAATAAAACTGAAATTAATTTTCAAATTTATGTCTCAAAAGTTATTCAAAATGTAGTAAATAACACTTCTGAAGATCTATCTACCGTTAGTTTCAGTATTCTGAGACAACCACTTTTCGACGATTCTATTTCGTTAAGGGGAGAGACGTGGAAGTATGAGCACATTTCCGGAATTCTTCGTCATTCTTTGACCTTGATTTTCGTCCTATTAGATACTTTTTTTGTTCACTTTTTTCATATTGTTCCTGACCGTATTATTTCAATTCAGTCTACAAGTAACCCAAATTTATTTTATTGTTAAATGTACATACACATCTCCTCCTTAAGCCTTTTCTCTTACCCCTATTTTGACGAATAAAAAAACTCATCCTCATTTTAAAACCTTTTGCACAAAAAGTTTTAGAATCTGTTGTTAAACAATATCTATCTATATATATACATTTAGTGATAATAAAGATCAATATGCGTCTGTGCGTGCTGGTTTCCACAGACCAGACTGTAAAGACTCACAATTACCAAATTTGCACATATATACTTTGGAGGGAAAAAAAATGCACCCCAGGAGAATTTTTTAAAAAATTTGAACAGGTTAAGAATTACTGATATTTAACTGGCAATTTGAAAAGATATTGGCAATTTTTCTTTCAATAATTTCAATAACTTTTTAAAATATTATATCAGAAAAACAAATTTTACATAATCTTAAAATTTTAAAAAAATTAAGCATAATTCATAACAATATAATTCATTGTTGCAATTAATATATCATCTAGACTAATATGATCAAAATAGGAAATTTAGCTTATTTTTCAATGCTGAGTAAATTTCAGCATAGAGCATGCTTTTCATAAAATGATTGCAAATTTTAATAACATTTACAATTAATGTTAATCTCAAAATCATGCAACGGTGCAAATTTTTGAAAAAAACAAAACAAAAACAATTTGAAATATTGTTGCTATTTTGGTTATATAATTGGGTGTATAAAGAAACAAACAAAAATCTGAGAAATGCAGCTTTTAGAATGGATAGAATGCTGCAAGTTTAAAAAATAGTATGTTATATATCTATCATAATTTGAAGTTTAAAAATATTTTCTGCAGAAGAGGTTAAGGTCAAGTTACACAAAATATTTAACTTGAAATTTTTAGCAACTTTGAAACATGGAGAATCAAATGTTCAATAGAGGTGGCTAATGTATATTATATATACGTAAACTCACCACTCATTATTAAAGATATCTCTATCATACCAATATTAGTGTAATATAGATAATATTAAATTCCTTTCAGTTATCTTAGAAGCTGAATGAATGTTTACCTTTTATCCTTTTCATTATATAATTTCATCCATCATTTCAATTATTAGATATAAGTTCCTTGTTTAAATACAAACTATGATAATGGTTCTCATGACACAACTTTCAGAACATTTCACCAATTCAGATCCTAAGAAAATTTAAATACTTCTTGTTTAAAAATTTAAAACTCTATGTTTTCTTTTTATCTTGTTTATGAATAATTTTGACGGGATTTTTGTACTGCTGGGTTATATTTTACAAAGAATGTAAATCTCAGTTGAATTCGAAAGTCATCAAGCACAGAAAGATCGAAAATAGCAAAGAGTTTAAATTTTAATTTTTCCTTAACTTCCTTCTGATTGATGATTGAAAGGTTATCACCTTATCAAAAAGAATAATTTTTTTAAAATATTTTTTTTAATAGCCACAATTAGAAGTTAAGAGGCTAAAAAGTGATTTTCAAATGCTAACTTTAATTGCATCGTAACAACCTACAAATATCGCACCTGGTTAGAAAGCTCTCACTAGTTGCATTCTGTTCCACCCACATAACTCCTACTTTTATGATGTTAGATATTTAGATAAAAGAAATGGCAAAAATAAGTAACATTTCCTTTCCTTTCTTTTTTTGTTGTATAGCAACTTTCAACTTTTTTTCCAGGTTATGAATTATGCTAAATTTATGTATAATAATTAAAATCTGTTACTTTTAGTAGCTATTCAAACAGATGAAGATTTATGAGAATAAACTTACCTCTTCAAAACTACCCTCAAGAGGTTTATATACTAATAATGCCAAAGATCGCATGATATCCCCAACTAAAATGAAGTCGCCTTTTGTTTTTAAATATAAGGCAATAATATTGTTAAAATAGCTACATTCATTATGCAATTCTCTTTCAGGAGTCCATTCATAAAGACGCACAGTACTATTGATAGCAGCAAGAAGTTTACGATTGAATTCAACCATAGTATAGGGTGCACCTTTGATTTCTTTTTCAGCAATTTGTTGAAGTTTTCCTGTTTGAAGTAAAAAGAATTATGAATATCGTTTTTGCTCGTGTTTATAGTCTCTTCTTATTTATCGATAACCACAAAAAAAATAAAATAATAATAATAATAATTCTATCAACCCAAAAAGTATAAAAGAGGTAAATATCAGATTCACAATATTGCAGAATAGAAATTAGAGCAGGAGTTGCTAACTTAAGGTTCTTTTGATGCATAATCATATAATATTATACATATAACAATAAAATATTAAATTAAAATAACATAACAGCTGTTAATAATGATTCCTAAAAAAATCCCTAAGTTCTTCATGAAAATTGCTCTTAAACATTGCTAATTATTGCTTAGTTCATTTTACAGAAGGAAATGATTTTGAAAATTGCAAATTAAAGACATCTCACTCATACTTTAAATATGAAAACACAAATGAAAATGATACATTATTAAATTTTTCTCAAATATCACTCAGTTAAAACTCTCTAATTGCAAGAAAATCCGTCATATTTGACAAATGTTCTCAATCAGGGTAGTGTGAAGTGGATACAAAAATTAAGCATTTTATAAGCACCTTAGTGAAAAAAATTAAGCACTTTTGTACATGTACGGATATATGAACTCAAGAATTTTCTACTCATAGAATTTTTTTTTGTCTTATAATAGTTTTTATAGAAAATTAATATATATATATATATTTTTAAAATTTTAATTGATGTTTAGTTGTTGAATCCATACTCATCTTTTATTTAAATTGGCAACATTATCTTCAGAAATAATTAATACAAAAAAGTTCTGAAAATTGGAATTAAGAGCAAATTGAATAGAATCAATATATGTTACAAACATAAAGGATTAAAATAACTGGTAAATTCTACGGAGATGGGTTTACAAAATTATTTTCACAAGACATCAGGGGGAAAAAAACTATAATCAATTATGTATTAGCTCAGAAAACTTAATTTATTAATACCAGATAACGTTCACAGATTTTCATCAGAATTTGAAATATATCAAAATTTTTTTTTTTAAATCAGAAAAAATAATATTATATAACTTTTACTTTTTTTGTGCACAATTTAAAAAAATTTACACTTAAAAAAAAAAGTAGCTGACTGTTTTTCCTGCCCTAATTTTTAAAATACTCAACACAAATTTCATTAAAATGACAAAAATCTGACAGTATTATCTTGTATTGATAAATTAAATTAACTAATATATACAGCTTTTATTTTAACATTCTTATAAAAATTGATTATATAAGATATTTTCTATTCATATAAATATTTATATAAATAGAAATTATAAGCACAGAAACAAGAACACTATTATTACAGCTAATTAGGTAGGTAAATAGAGAAACATTATTATTACAGCTAATTTTACATTAAAAAAATTTCTCATTGACAAAAAATTTCTCATTTCTCATTGATTCAGATTCTACATCTTATAAGTTTTTTTCCATCATCCTTCTTTGAATGTTGTTGCACTTTGCTATGAGTGAAAAATCCTTTATTTCATTAGTTTTTTGTGACAATTCTTTAATTTCTACAGTGTAATGTAATGTGGATTGCTGAATACGTTCAAGGGAAAATCGGTAACATGAATCTTCTATGGAGGATAACTTACAACTGCTGTACATGATACTTTCTGCTTTGTATTCACCAACGGATTTTTAGATCAGGTTTCTTTATCGGAACTGAATTCCAAACATATGTACTAAATATGAATTTGCTTCTTTCGTTATATAAAAAAATGCATTTAATGGAGAAATGAAATGGATTTAATGAAAAAATGGAGAGTGGTACGAATTTATTGATGGAATGCAAGTGGTCAGTATTTTTCTGAAGCTAAAAGAGGACGAAATCTATCAAAATAATATAGGAGGTCACATTTAAAAGCTGTCAATGGAAAAATTCTTCTGTTACTATCACAGTTAATGCAAGCCTTCCAAATAAATGAGAAATAACAAACAGCAACCAAATTCACAGAAGAGTATTGGAAAATATTGTATAAACATCTTTTAATCAAAATCAATTTCAAAATTAAATTTTCTGCCATAATATTCCTTAATGTTATACGAGAAATACGTTAAAATTTTAATTTTTAATTGAATTTCTAATTAAAATTTTGCAAAATCCATCCTTACTGAGCCTCTAACATTCAAAAAGTAATTGCTAAATTTCTTGACCCTTATTTTAGTGATGCTCTGTATCAGTCAAACAAATCTTTATATATTGAGAAAGAAAAATTTCACTGGAATACCAAAAAAAATCATGTAAAAGTTACAAAAGAGAATTTTTTTTAAAAAATGATATAATCTGAATTATAAAGGTTTCTTAAAACATATTTCTTTTAAATTTTAAATATCATACCTAGCAGGATTAAAAAAAACTGATAAATAAATTATTTTCTATTTAGAATACTAAATGTAAAAGAAGTTCAAACGTTTTTTGAGTTGCAATCAGTTGGGCATATTTCAATAAACGCCAGTACCCATTGTTAAAAAAAGGAGTAAAAGGAAAGTTCATTAAGCATTATCTTAATATGAGTTGAAACTCCTGTAACCCTTCACCGAATGCTTCCCTTTTGTTGATTTTGTTTTTTTGATATATCCTGTAAACAAAGATTATGTCTGTTTTCGATTCAAACAAAAATGAATATCTTTTTTGTACTTGAGAAAATTAAGTACTTTTTAGGACATTTCCCCCCAAAATTAAGCACTTTTAAGGTGATTAAAAATGATTTTCAAATTTAAGCACTTTTTATGATGCTAAGCACCCTGTCAAAAATTTCAGCAACAGAAATTATATTAGGAATTATAAAAATACATGAAATCTCAACAAAACTGTTGGACAAAAGGAAAATGTAATAAATCAACAACTTATGTATTAAAATTGTTAAAGTCACTTATTTATTTAACTATAATATTTTATAATTATATTATAATACTAATGGTAAATCATTGAAATGCAGCTGCAGTGTAATTAAAAAAAATACTTTTAATCAATGCTGCTCAATTAATAATTATTAATCAATTATGTTAATAAAAATAACTTTAAAAATGGCTTCTTATAAAAGATATAGATTTTGGAGTTTACTAAAGTATATTGCCTTTTCAGTGAGTAATTTGCATTCCAATATCAAACCAACTACAATTCATTCCCATACAGATAATCAACCAGATATTTTTAAAAACTAATTATTAATTTTTTTTTTCTTATTTAACAAAAACAACTAGATTTTAAATTATATATTATTGTCATTTTTTTCATTCAATTATAATAAAAAGATATTTAAGCAGATTTTGACAACAAATATGTTAATTTTTATCTAAACAAAGCTAAATATACTAAATATTGATATTTTATTTAATATCAATATTCTTTCATTAATATTTTCACTGGTAGAGACACGCATTTAAATATTTTTTTCCATGTGCATACTACAGCATTCTGAAGAATATTTTCATTTATATTTAATACCTATTATAAAAAAGGTTGATTTTTCATCTTATACATACCATCTTTCCACATGAATATAACAAATCTACCCTGCTTTGGTTCTGAATCTTCACTATTTACAATTGCTGTACCAACCACATAGTATGTATTTGGATCTTCGCCAAGCTTGGTAGAAACAATACTCATAGCATACTCATTTGGTAAAAATTGGTGAGCATGTAGAACTGCAAACAGATTATGATTTATTCAGATATATGAAAATGTTTCAATACTAACACTATTTAAATAACTAATTTGTGTAAATATAAAAATATTATAAAATTTAGAAAACAAAACATATTTTTTAAACAAATTTTTAAAAAATGAGCAAAAGAAACACAAACAATTTAATTTACAAAATAATTATTTCAACTATTAGAAAGAGATATGTAGGTATTTTAATAATGATAAAATATGAACTTCATAGATTACAATATAAAAATTTTTCATTTAAGAATTAAATATGTACCTTCAAATGTATGTTGGTCAATAATTAGCAAACTGTACACATCAACCTCTTGACCACAATCATCTGCACTTGGGCCACCAGAATTTGTTAGTTTAATAATGGAATTAGCACTTGTACTATAAGAAAGATAATTGATTTTAAAAAATTCTAAGAGCCAAAAATTGAGTAATTTTCTTTAAAAAAATATTTTAAAAATACATTTGAAGCAAATAATCTTTCAAAAATTCACAGAACAGTAAATTGAGATGTAAATTTCCAGTTACACACCAAGTTTTAGGAACAAAAAAAGTAACAAGCCTTGAAATTAACTGGAAACAATGAATAAGATGAAATAAATTAATTCAAGTCATGTTCATACACCTCCTCTGGTTCTGGAATTGTTCTCAACCCTCTAACAACCAAATTAATTTCCAGTATTAATTAAGTATAAATTCCAGAAAAATTCTTTTCAATCTTGTTAAAAACATCAAGATAGCTGTGAAAAAAATTTCATTCCTAAAATAATTATTTTTACTATTAAAAAATATTTCGCCTTCTCTGGAAAAAGTGAACTTGTGTGATATCACACTATGTGGCAGACTCTGTGATCTAGTTACTAAATTAGTCACAAATGTATTTTGAAAAGTAGGAATTTTTAGAACAATTTTTCTTTGAAATTAGAATTTTAATTAATTGAAAATTAAGTAAGATGCAGATGTTTTTCCATAATAATTTTTGGAAATATTATTACACAAAACAATTTTTACATTAACTAAAAAAAAACCATAATGATAAAATGATATAGCTTGGTAGCTGCCCACCTTTCCCTTCAATTTTAATAAATTTTTAAACATAATTTGCAATAACATTATTGTTGAAATGAAAAACAAATCAATTTTATTGTTTAATTACAAATATGCAATAATCAGTTTCCCTTCAAGTGCTGAAATCAAAGGAATGAAGATTCAACCTATTATTATTATTATTATTATTAACATTCTATGATAGTATCAAAATCAATTAATTTTTTTTACCTTCATCAAATTTTTTTAATGAAATTTGTGAACAAGGTTCTTTAAGATACTAGTTTATTAGAAGGTGCACTTGATAAGTAGAATGATTATAGCAGCCATTTTTAAATTTTTTTATCAGCAATTTTTAATTCAGCTAAAATACTGTTGGACATAAAATATGCTGCATGATTTCAATATTTATATCAACAATGTACTTTTCATGAGCAATAAGAAAATGATATTGGAGCTGAACAGCATGATATTAGATGTTATAATGCATGAACAGTTATATCCTGTAACTTCACTTCTTTAAGGAAGCTCAAGGAGAAAATGAAAACAAGTGCAAGGTTAAAAATAACATAGTAGATGGGTCATTCATAATTATAATTTAATAATACTTTCTTAAAGAAATCAGGAATACAAATCTATTCATAAGAGATAGAAGAAAAATTAACATTAACAAAAAAAAAAAAAAAAAAAAAAAAGCTGGTTACTAATAACAATCAGTGCATTATAAAAATACATTAAATAATTTAATCAATAGATATAAAATTATATTTAAAAATTAAATATAAAATAAAACTTTACATTTATCCTGTACAAAAATAGCCAAAAACAAATCACATTAATAATTAATGAAATTTATCAATTAACACATTATTTACATTTACTGATACTGTAATGAAACGAACATATTCTTAAAGAAAACATATATCTCAAATAAAACACAGCACTCAGGCTTTTCTTAAAATTATCTATTTAAATTCACAACAAAAGCATAACCATCATTCTTCCTTTGCCACAGAAGCTCTTCTAGTCATATATAAAAAAATAATAACCCCCAATGGTGGCGACGAATCTCGCCAATTGTTTCTGCAGACATCGCCAACGGCAGCCATACATCACATATACATTACAATTTATATGCTTTAAGAAAAACATACCTCACAGAAACATTTAATGCTTGTGTACTTGCACTTCTTCTTGTAGGTGTCAGTCCACAACTATCATGGAAATCTATTCTTGTAGTTATAACACCAAATGTTTGAGTATCTTCCTGATAGGCAATGCGTCTAAATATATAAAAACAAACAAGGAAAATAAGAATAACACATTAGTAGAAAAGAATGAAATAGATGTCCTAAATCATTAAATATGGCCAACAAAAAATTTTTATCCTAATTTTTTTTGTTAAACTATTAATCAAAATATAAAGCTAAAAAGCAAAATATAAAACTAAAAATATTCTTTACAGAGTAAAGGGCTTTTTTTTTTTTTGACATTTCCAAAGGTTAAAAATATACATATTATTTTAACCATATACCTATATCCACAAACTAATATTTTATAACATGAAAGTAATTTAGAATATAACTATCAACTTTAATAAATATTTCAATGAAAAATAATTTTTAGATAATTGAGACTTAAATTACTGAAACATAATAAAAATAATCAATTTATAGTTAACATTAAAGCATTTCAATCTTTAATAAGTTAAAAATCAACTACAGCAAAAATAGGCAATCTGATTTTGGGTGACCATTTATATTTTGCTATTAAAAAAATCTGCAGGAAATAGTGCCTTATTTTGTGTTACTGCACAACAGTTTATCAAAAGGGCTTAATTTTTGTTTTTGGCTAGAAAATTTTATCTTAGTTTATTTTCAAAATATGGAAAATTTCAATTACTGTGATTTTCCAATATTAAAAATCTGATTTTTGAAGGGGGAGGATGTTCTATTTTAGGTTACTAAATTGTAATAATCAAAAAATATAAAGAAATTCTATTAAATAAAATGAATTTGAGAAATTACAACTCACCAAAATACATCCCCCCCTTTTAAAAAAACCTTGAAAATTTACTTCAAGTATAACACTAATATCCTAGTTATTTTTTAAAAATTAAATAGCTTTTATAGCTGCTCTTATAAGAAGTAAATAATTTAAAGCCAAGCCCTTTGAAAGGTAAGTATACAGTACTCTCCAGCAGAAAATAACATTGAGGTTGTGTGTGTATATGTGGGTAGGTGGGTGCTGGGCATTCCTTTTGAATTGGAGACCTCAAATCATGTATATTTCTTCAAGGTATAATGCAGATGCATTAAATCTTCAGAAGTATGCACAAGTTAGAAGTTTTTTAAAAAAGGGAGGGGGAAGGGTTACATAATTAATTTCATAATTTATTACTGACACATATACCAAATTGAAATTTGAATTGACTAAGTCTCAGTAAAATTTAAGTCCAGAAAACAATATAGTTTAAAATATTATTATAAGAAATTGTGGCATAATAAAATTATATCAATGTCTTTTAAAACTCATATAAAACAATATTAATTTTTTAATGCTACAATATATCACAATTAGTTTATAACAACAAACAAATACATTACCTAGGCGATTCTCCAAGTGGAACAGTTCTAATATGAAGCTTTTGAATTTCATCAATTGTGCCAATCAACAGAGCATGGTCATTTGAAAGGGCCAAACTGCAAAAGGAACAATATAATAATATATCCATCTACTTGTGTAAATTTAAATATGGCTAGATATAGTTGTATTAACGAAACAATAATTCTTTTTTACTAATTGCAAATATTTTTTAATTACCTATCAGGATAACCCACAGAGTTAAGAGGGCACATATGACTGACTTCTTTCAGATTCACATTAGAGAATACTAGTTTATGATTGCTGGAATATATCACAGTTGGTCTATCAGAACAGGCAAATACATTTGTAGTAGCTAGTGAGCGAAAGGTTTTCAAAACTGTTGGTTGTGTTCCAAGAGTAACCTGGAAAAAATAAGTCAGAAATCTTACAGCATAACTTCTATAATAATAATAATTTATGAAGAATAGATACTAACTCGCCTTTTAATATTTTTCTAAGATTTTCAAATTAAAAAGATAGCTAGTAAAATAATGATTTTAGAATTCCCAGAAAGACACTCAAACAATACCGGACCATAAATACTATAACACATTTTTTTTGAGCAAGGGTGAATCAAATACATTTATATTTAACACTATATATAGTATTACTATATTATTATTCACAATCTTAATTATCCTAATTGCATTATTCCTACACCTATTCAAATAAACTGATTTTGAGATTACATGAAATACATTCATGCAATGTAACATATACAATGTATGTATCATTATTGCATTTATTTTCATATGCGTAGACAGAAGACTGGCAACACAGATGATTGCAATTAACACTACAATGCCAAATCATTATCTAGACTGATATTGAATCTCTCAACATGCAGATAGAAAAACAAACACCTATAAAAATAAGATTATAGCTAAATATCAATTTATTATTTTTCAGGGAATGATATCATCAATGACATGCAAATGATCGAATAACATTATCAAAGATAAATTACCTTCTTTTTCTCTGCAAGGCAACCAGTTTCTGGATCAATAGTAAAGTAAAAGAGAGATCCATCTCCCAAGGCACAAAGTAAATAATGCATGCTTTCAAAAGTAGTGGCAAGAATAGATCGAGGAATAATATCTACAAAAATGTACAAAGAACTGAATGTGCATCCTCTAAATATGAAATCTCTATCACAGATTTAATATACTAAAACTAAATACATAAAGCATAGTTAATAATTTTATTTATCTTTGAATCAATTATACAACAAACAAGGAATACAATACATTCATACATAAAATAAAACTGAAATAAATACTAATTATAATATAATTATAAGTAATAATGTAAACTACTTTTAGACAATGAATAGTACAACATATTAGATGATTTACACTGATTCATGATAAAAATGAAACTGTACCCAGGATTCTTTTAAAAAAGTTTTGGGATGAAAATTCAATCCAATATCATAATATTAATGTGATAAAATATGCGTACAAATATAAACAGATTTTCCTGAAAATTACATTATAGAATATAAGCGGTAATTTTCATAAATTTACTAAAAACAATTAGTTTCAAACTCTTTTAGTGTGTTTAGAAGCAGAAATATTTTCTATTTTTCATCATTAATTATAACTCATTATTATATATATTACGGAATCTTGCAATCAGGATTTTCTAATGCACACTGCATGAGATGTACGGGATCAAATTTAATTAAATTTATAAAATATTGTTATTTAGGTTCTAAAAATGTTGAAATATGCATTATCAATAAGAATACACATGTTAAAATTTTTTTTCTAAACTTTAAACAAATCAAAAAGAAAAAAAAAAAATTATCATACAATTTTACCTTTATAGGCTTCAAAAAATCAAATTAAATAAAAGAACATTAAAAATGCAACTTATTCTTAAGGAAAGGGAATGTTATAAGATTGTGCGTGTGTGTGTATATACATAAATATATATGGAATGATCCTGCATTTTTTTCTTTGCCAATAACTGGAGGTTCAATAGGGTTATAGTAAGGCAATTCAATGTTGATATAAATAGTTTATTCCTTCAAAGATCAGATTAGAATCTGATGCATATTCAAAAATTTTGTAACAAGAAAAAGTTGAAGGAAGAGAATGTTTCAAAGAATTAACAGAATTTTGATAAGCTATCAATAATAATAATAATTTGATACACTATTAATTTTGACACCTATTCAATAATTATCCTCAAGTGCTTTAATAACTGTTTCTTAAAACTTCAAAATTTTACTTGTAATTTTGTTTTGTTTCCTTCAAATTATATATCAATTCACATAACATCAAAGCTAAGAAAATAATCCAAATTTTGGTTATAACCATAACACAATCAGCTTTGACAAACATTGTTTTATATACAATTCACTTAAAAAGTTACACTACACTTCTTTTTTTATCAAAGCAGGTTCCAATTCAAAAAGATAATTTTTCACTGTAATACTCACCACCACCTAACATTTCTTTATGTATTTCTTTCAGAGTAGGAAGATTTAAAATTCGTATTGAAATATCTGTCCACAAACCAACAGCACAGATTGGAGTTTTCTCTGCACTATCCAATGGATTTACATCAAGACATGCAACTTCATTCTCCATTATAGTATGGCTGAAAAATTTTTAAACATTTAATAGTTGGATTTAGTAAAATATGTTAATAACAGAAAGATCAAAGTAATAGCAATCAAGTATGCATCAATTTATAATAAATTTTCTTCAATTAGTGAATAAAGTTAGAAAATTTAATATGAAAAAATGTAAGGATTCTCTATAATTAGGTTTATTAGCAGAAGTACAAAAGAAAATTTGGTAAGATTTTTACTTTCAATCACTTGTTTTTACCTGCAATTCTCTTTTAATTTTTTTCTGATTTAATGATAATTTATTGACATTCTATTTTCATTCTGCATATTCTTCATTATTTTATTTTAATATTCTATGAAAAGGTGCTTCAATTTTTGTGGAAAACACCAGACATTTGTATCTATTCTGGATTAAAATTGAAGAAGCTTCCTCATCATAACCTCTTTCTTTCTCTAAGTTTTACTGTAATTTGATCTTTCTTTCAAAAAAGCATTTATTTATTTCTATAATTTAAAATGTAGATCTCAGATAATTTAGGTGAATTACAGCAAAAGGAAAAATAAGAAAGAGCATGAAAAAATTGGCACTGAAAAAGTTAATTAACTTCACAAAAGCAGCATATTATTTATAAAACATATTAAAGAATCTTTGCTTAGCAAAATTATAAAATTTTGTCAATTTTTTTTTCCATAAGAGCCCTTTTAACTCATAAAAATGAAGAAACTCATAAAATATATGTTGTCTATTACATTAAGAAAAAAAGAAATAGTACGCTTGCAAAATGCAGTACAAAAATACAAAACAATTAATGTTTTCATGATTACAAAATCTAGTCGACTAAGTTCAAAGAATTTTTTTTCTAAAATTGATGAAAACCTTGATTAAGTTGATTAAATAAAATTAAACTAACCAGATTTCCTCAAATAGATAAATTGATAATAATAAAATAAGAAATATACAGGTTGAAACTATCAAACATTTATATCTGCTTGATAAATTTTTATATGCACCAGTATCAAAATTTTTTTAACTATCTCTCTAAAAATATTCATAATCAATTAGATCATTACCCAGTTTGCCTTATTTCCTCTTCAAATATTTCAAAATAATACAGTTCATTTCTAATTGCACACACAACCTGCGACATATTAGCAGATACAACACAGATTATCTGATTAGGAGGAGGCATCCACTGACTAAGAACTTGCTTGGTCGGTCTACTCAACAAACGGATGGATGATGCTGTCACCTATTCAAAACATTAAGATAAGAATTAAGAAAAAAAAAAAAGGTAAATAATTTAAATATATTAAGCCAATTTTATAACAAATGCAGTATAATACTCCATCCATATTTTATAATAATTCTTAAATGATGACAACTATGTTACCTGAACAATCTGATCAAAACGGACATTAGCACAAAGAAAAGTTTGTTGGCTGACATCAAACCCAGGTAAATGCTTCTCTTCTATATCTTCTCCACTAAGACACAAAACTCTAAAAACGGAGAAAAAAATTAGACCTCCATTTTGTTTACATATAATATCAAGGGAAAACCAAAACTTAATTGCTATTTTAAAGCCTTACCTTGTTTGTCCAACAAAAGACAAGATTAAAGTGTCATCATACTCGGTGGAATCAAGTTTTAAGGGCCACATGCCCTTTACTCCAGGAAGATCAATGCTTGCATGTTCATGGATGCCAATACCATTTCGAATGATGCGTAAAGAACCTTCTTTATAAGCTCCCGAACAAGTAACAAGCTGAGAAAGACATAAATTTAATTAATACATAAAAATAAGTGTTTTTTAGACACCTTGCAATGTATAAGGTAATTAATAGATATAAATATCCTAATAGAATATTTTTTAAACAATAATATTGTAAAATTATATTAAAAAGCGCAACATCAACTGAAAGAAAAATTAGTTTACTTAATTTGTTAGGTAAATAACAAAAGAATACATTCATGCTAAGGTATTATCAGCCACACTGACAAATTAAGATACTCATTTGGAAAAAGTTAATTCGAGACAGATTATTTTATTGGTGCAAAATTTAAAACTTCAAATATTTAAAACAATTATAATTTAATTTAAAAAATTAAAAAATACATTTAGAAGATATATTTTTCAAGAAAGATAAAGAAAATGATTAAATCATTAACCTGGCCCTGGCCTTGACGTTCCAAGTCAACAACACACATGTCAATAATTGGTCCTAAATTGGTAAATGTTTCCATAACTTCAGTGAAAGACCCATTGTCATTAGCATGAACATTAAGTTTTACCAACTGTGAGTCACCTAATCTTGAGCCAATATATACTACACCGTTGTCCAAATAAGTGATGCATTCTGGAATTGTAATCTGTGAAGAGGGAAAAAAATCATTATAAAAATTCTGACTTTTTTTATGATCGTATTTACATTTTTAACCCTACTGGACTTCAGACAATAATTAATTTATTAAGAAAAAAAATTTACAAACCAATAGATAAATTTAAAGATATTTTGAATTTAATTGATAAAGTTCCTCATTTCAATAAAGGAAAAAAAAAAAAAAAAAAAAAAAAAAAACAGCATATGAAGTTTAAATGACCCCTCAACCTTTAAAATTTTTTCGTTATATTTTTGCAAAGATTACCAGTATGTCAATCTGAAATTTAATTTTAAAAACCAAAAACAAGTTAAAAAATTTACATCAAAGAGAGAGAAATCAAAGCAAGACAAACTGCACTTTTTTTTTAATATTTAAAAATTTTCAATTTAACTACCTTTTTCATTTAGATAAATCTTAAAATTTCTATGTAAGAAATAATGAATTAGAATTTTTTAAATCAGTATTTTGTCTCAAAAAATCAAAACCCTTTAAAGTGACCAATTCAGCTGAAAAGTCAATTTTGACTACAGCAGAGGATTAGCCATTAGAGAGAAATTTCATTACCCTTCACTCATTTAAACACATTTGTAAAAGTCTAAATATAGTGACAATGATTTTTAAAATGCACACACACTAAAATAGAAACATTTAAATGATCAAAATTATTTTACCTCTCCCAAAAATTCAAATTTCAGATCTCTAACTATAACTCGTCCATCCATCTTTTCTTCTTTCTCAAGAAGCAGCATAAATAAGCGGCCATACATGTTACCGAGCAGATATCGAGATCCATTCTCATCTACTTTGCAGTAACAGTTAATAACACTTTGCTGAAATAAACAATGTTATGTATATTAAATCTTGCAGAATGTGAAATATTTCCAATATTTTTTTAAAATATTTTTTTAATGTATTTACCTTTATTAATGGTGGAGCAATAGCTATATGTTTTTCACCATGGTAATAGGTAATTGACTCTTGTCCAATCACGATTGCACCACCAAAGGGTTCAGGCACTACAAATAAGAATAAAAGCATTGCCTTAAACTTACTTTGCATTGAAAATAAAATAAATTTGTAAGAAATTTCAAAGGTGAAATACAAAAATCTTTATTTCCTAACATCTAATGCTTTTGTTATCAAAGTTACATATTTACACAATTCAAGTTAAAAAAAAGTTTCATCAATGATTATGATAATGCAAATAAAATTCTTATACTATCACCTGATATGCTTAAGCAGATCTTTTTTTTTTTTTTTTTTTGTCTATTCATTTAAACAGAAAGAGATATTAGGCTCAGATTTGCATAGAAACACAAGAAGAAAACTTCAGAAACATTCTAAAGCTTACACAATTTTTTTAAATCCCCCCCCCCATGGAAGCATTACTAATTTCTAAGATGCTTATATTTTTCAATCAAGTTTAATAATCTGCAGAACACGACTAATTAGGCATATTTACTTCAAAGCTATTTTGGCAGTATTATATATGTTTAAGAGAACTTATGTTTCAAAAAAATTGTCACAGGAAAAAAAAAAGGAGCCACCTAAAATTATTCTGCTGACTATCATCGTATATGAAAAATAAACCATTTTAAAGTTAGTAATGTATACTAAAAGATGCTGCTCTTAAACTGTTAGTAGAGGATTGTCTATATACTTAAAATTGCACAAATTTTGAAATTTCCTATGGCAACAACATTTTGATATCGTGAAAGAATTCTATATGGGAAAAATTACCTAGATTACAAATTCTGGTTAACATACTATAATAACATTGAGAGTTATTTGTCATTTCTTTTCTTTCTTTTTTCCATACCTAGATGTATAAGATTTAGATATTCTCCAGAGGTTGGTAAAAGTATTTTTTACTTTTGAAATACTTTGAAAACATCTTTAAAGTTTCAATCTGCATGTAAAATCAGTTGCTACCTCAAATACGATTAAATATTTACAGTGAAAATCACTCTGAGAGATTTGTTTCTTTTTAACAATATTATATATATATATATATATTGAAGAAAGAAAGTTTTGATTAAATTACATTTTAGCTTGAATTGCCATTATGGTGAATGCATCAAAATAGAAAGTTTTGATGTATGGGCTAATGAAATAAAACTGAATATAATTTCCATTGCTTCAAAGAAATATTAATTTTAGTGTTAAAATTAATACCTTACTAACAGCAAGAGAGAACAAAATCAATGACTTTCAATTCTTTTTTTGTCCTATCCCTGCTTTCATCATTATATACTGTTTATATCATCACTGCTTACTACTTATAAATAAAAATAAAATAATGTACAACATGATTTTACAAGAATATTAAAAAAAAGGAGTGTATTTTATTGACTGATAAATGTAAATCAGTTTTCTTTCATACCTTACCCGAAATTTAACATTCTACACAAATGCATTTTTATTGCAAAAGAATTCATTATATGAAGACACATACAAAAGGTATAATCCTGTTACAAGCATGGAACATGATTTACAGAACATTATTCTATAATTGTTGTACTTTTTAAAGTAATTATTTGTCCTATATTTTACTGTTTCTCATAGGAATATAAATTTGAAAGCAGATATAATTACAGAATAATACAGATATAACGCATTCAATTAAATTAACAGTTATGTACCAAATATATAAATAGTAGCAAAAAAATCAATAAAAGAGAGTATAAATCATAATAATACATCTCAATGTAATTTATCAAAATCTACATAATTGTACTAAAGAGTTTTATAAGATATATATGTATAATTTTTGCATTTATTCTCAGATGTTTAAAATCCTTTTCAAAAGGATATTAAATATAATTATATCCTTTTATTATTCTTAAACGGAATAATGTGACAAGTCATAATTGTTTACATAATTGAGATCAAATTAAAAAAAATGGCACAAATATTTTATAAAATTATCATTTATAATCGCTTATTTTCTTTAAAAGCACCAAGTCTTTTATCTAATAATGTTTTGATGCCTGAAATTTTTTACAATTCAATTATGATTAAGTATGATATAACATTTACACTCGTGGCAGATTAATTCCATGAAATTGGTGACTTTTATAAGAACTGTGCATGTAAACAAATAGAAATAAATTTAAATAAATACTCTTTTTTTGTAACAGAATATGAAGTTCATTGTGCATTTTATAAAGAGAAATTATTTTGTCAACATGTTTGTAAAATTATATATTTACAAACCTATAAAAGGTAGTTATATTTATAAAAGTTTTATTAGAAAAATCACCTTTTTTATATCATCGCATATAATATAAATCACATAATCCATTTCTTATATTCTGTAAGTGATGTTATTATGAGCCAACAAGTAAAAATTCTTTCTAATATTAATAAAATATTAAAAAAAACACATAAAATTACCATGTTTTATGATTTAAGCCCAGGTTACATTTAACCAGGTTACAAAGTTTGTTACATTTAACATTTTAAAATGTTTAAACTCACATATTTACATTTTTTTCACAATTAAAATTTCCTTTTTAATGATAAATACATATACAAAATGTGTAGAATACCTTTTCATAACAATAAGACCTGAGATCAATAACTATATTTTTTAAGATATGAATAAAAGTTCAAAATTTTATTTGAACATTAGAACTTCAAAATTTTGTTAGCTAATAATTTTGAAATGATGAAACTTGGACCAATGAAATTTGATTTCTGGGAAGTGCTTTTGATGTAGATTTAAAATTTAATGAGAAAAATGGAGGGTTTGTCATAGGAAATTTTGAAGCTTGTTTTTATTTCAACAAGCTTCAAAGATAGATGGCCTCTTAAGAATTCTGTATTCAAAAATCTTTAAGAATATGTTGACTTTTTTTCAAGCAATTTTTTATCATTATATGATGAACAATGCAAGAATAAAAATGGGTGGTTCCTTTTTTCTCCTGCGACACTACAAGATGACTACGTATTATACCGTATTAACAATATTGTTTACACTGGATTTTATAACACTGTTTTAAAAGTACACTACAATTCTCTAAGTACCATTTTATTCTTACCTGTAATCAAAGTAGTAGCTTCAACCTCTACATTACTTTGTGCCCAAGGTCCCTTTAAAAACTCTTTATCACGCATAGATATTTCATAGGTGTTGACATGGCGAGCTTGAGCATCTTGATAAACCATAACTACCGTCGGATTTATACAGCCATGCAAGAATTGAATATCATGAACATGTAACTCTTCCATTCTAAAAAACGAAAAAATATATTTTAATTATATCAATAAGAGAGTCAAATGGTATCCCAAAACTGAAATAATCAAGATTATCTACAAAAAAATAATAATACAATTATTCAAGAATATGATTCAGTAATCAGATAAAAAGTTTTGCAATAAAATCTCTACTTTCAAGAACAGTGCACCACGTTTTGTTTCAGCATCATTTAAGATATTTGTAAGTTAAATGAATTCCTGAAATTAGACCCTTCAAACTTAAATATTGTAATTTGTTTCTTGATAGAAATTATTATTTTTTTCTACTTTGCTTTTATAATTAAATTTAAATTCTTGTACTAACCCAATATTTTAAAGGAATAAATCAAAAAGCAGATATAGCCTTTAGTTGAGTGGTAAAGTCACCTAAAACTACTTAAAAAATGTTAGTTATTAATCCTAATTTTAGTTCTGTATTTTCACAGACAAAACAAATCCTACTTAATCCATATATGAAAAAATTTACTGAAATCAGTAGCAAGTAATGAAAATATTTTTTAGTTAAGAAATAATACTAGTTATAATATATATGAGAAATTAATACAACTTCCAAGAGCATTACTTTTTTAAAATATTAACTGCAATAAAACAGACTTTTTTCCCAAGGTATTTTAGAATGAAATACAACATACAACAGACAATTACACTAGTGTAAAAAATGTTTAGCAGTCAATTTTGCTAGGGCTAAATGTATAGGCAGTTCTAAATTACTAATAGGTTTTACTGGCTAAGAATAATCTAATTCATAATTTTCCCTCATTTAAAATATTATAATTATGATATAAAATTACATTTATTATAACATTATTGATAGAGTCAAAACTGCTTTCCATTTTATAATCTTAAAATCATTTTTTTATCATTTTACATTTCCAAACCATCAAACTGGTCCTAAAGTAAATCTATAAAATTTAATTCTAATCTAATTAAAAGTTGTTGAGATAATAACATTAAAATTTTTAACAATTTTTTTTATAGTTTTATATTAAATTTTAGATACTGTACATTTCAAAACAGTTCCAATTTTAAACTTTTTTAGACTGACCGTCTTTTTCTTATATTTAGATGAATTTGCAGTAATTCTTATAATGTAAATATTAAATATTGTTATTGAATATTTATTTTTCATTTCCAAATTTATCTTTTACATAAAAATGTTAGGAATATTTATCTTATCCTTCATATTCATATTTATAATAAATATTCACAACTTAAAATCAGAAATCATTCTCAGCAAATAAAACTTTTAAGATTAATATGCAAATAATAATTTCTTATCCAAAAAACAGCTTTGTGTTATTAGTTATTTCGGTTTCATTTCCCTGAATCATGCCTTTGTAAGGCTGATTCAAGATTCTTCCCTGTCTCTTATTGGATTAATATAATTTTATAGACTGATTCTCTTTTTCAAACTCATGAAAAAATAGATTTAGGACACTTTACAGAAATGTTTATATCAAATATTGATACTGAATATTTATTCTTGGATTTAAATATTAATCAATTAAAATTTTTAATAAATAGCTATTTTTAATTTATAAGTACTTTTTATAATTAATAATTAAATATAATTTTTTAAAAATGAAACTCTTCATTTAGCTTATAATGTAATATTCAATATCAAGGAAAGGCATAAAATTTACTAATGAAAGAAAGTATTCCAAAAATTCCCATGAACATTAAACAGAAAACAATGTCAAGAAGTAGCAAAACCATATAATTTTTTGTTTCTACAAAGAGAGATAAATCATAATGCAGCAGTTCCATGAAAAAATAAGAAACTATCATATTCAAGAAAAACATATTTTTTGTATAGCTGAAAATATTATAGTTAATAAGGAATTTACAAATATAAAGATAGCAAAGCAATATTGAATTATTATGGGAAACATAGTGATTGTGAGGATAAAATTAAACATGCATCATCAGGTATCTGAGATAATTTATAACTTGATTAGACTAAAAATTAAGATTATTCAAGTTTTATGCTTGCAGTTGTACTTTCTATCTAAGCATAATTTTTTATGAAATTTGTTTCATTCCAAATATAATCTCATGACTCTATATTAATGTATGGCATAATGTGATGATGTTCATAAAGTAAATACATTTTATACCAAAAATATTTTCAGAAATCCTTTAAATTAAAGACATGTAACTAAAAATTTGTTTTAGTACTTTTTAGGTCAATACAAATATACAAACCTCAAATTAAATGCTTTTAATTCTTTTATATCCTTATCAAGGGGTATGATTTTAAAAAGACCATCATATAATCTCAAGCCAATAATTCTGCTCAATGGATCAATGATGCCAATACTTCCTGTCTCAGACGGTCTAGCAATAGCATCCTAATTACAAAATGAGAGAGGAAATGTTTATATAAAGAACATCAATAAATAAACATATTATTTCAAAATCAATGAAGAAATACATACAGAAACATTGCCATGGGCTCTAGTAATGATCTCCAGGTTTCCCCCATCATTAACACATTCTAATATAGCAGCACTGTATTTATGAGTTAAAATGAAAAGTAAGTCTTTGTTTTCCTCCTGAAAAAGAAATTAAAAATTATAATGAAGATTATATTTTAATTAAAGCAATAGGATTAATTTCTTTAATATGAAATTATACATACTTGGGGACGAAATAACTTCATTACAGTGATGCGGCCATATATACCAATTTCTTTAATTGGCCTCAATCCTTCAGCAGTTACCAAATAAATTTCCAGGCGTGTATTTTTAGCCAGTAATAAATTCAAGTCATCAGGTGAAGTAAAATTACCTATAAGAATACAATGAATATTATTATCTTGCAAACTTGATAAGAAATAGTAAACATAAGAATTTTTTTCAAAGGAAAAAAAAA
>JAPMOR010000251.1:52634-74920 GCA_026543865.1 Argiope aurantia
AAATTTGAATATGTAGAAACATTCAGCTAACTTGGCAATCACAGTGAACCAGTTTTATACAGTTTACAACAATAAAAAGTTGAATTCGAAAAATTAAGGTGTTGCAGATCTGTAGAAAACTGTCAAGAATTCTGAAAGCCACTAACTATTTTGTATAAATGTTCATCTTATAGTGGATTCAGCATGGAAAGTACATTTAAAGAGTAAAGTTGGAAAGTACATTTTGCATACGTGTACTCATTTCAGAGTATTTTGCATTTTATTATCCTTTGTATTTGCATGGAATTTTTTTCTTACTTTTGTCATCAAAAATAAAGAGAAATTAAGAAATTCACATATTTGAAATTTTTTTGATTTATAATGAAATTTGAAAAAAAGGGGAAAAAAAAAAAAACTTCAAAACTTCTGGATTTGAATACAATTTTATTTCTTGTCTAAGCCAGTAAAGAATTTTAACATTTTTTTTTGTCATTGTTAAAATAAATCCTTGAATTAACAGTATCTGCGAAAGAATAAATTAACTTGTTTTGTTAAAGATATGAGTTGATAAAAATTCAGAAAATTCAATCAACAATTTATTCAGAAAATTAATGTAAAATATTTTTTAGTTGGTAGGCAAACTAATTTGAAAAATGTGAAAAACATTTTAAAAAGTGAGCAATAATGATTTCAGTTTAAGTTACATTCAGTGTTTATTTTTGATTTAATGGTTATTAATATTTAAAAATCTAAAAATATTAAAACAATACAAAATGAAAATTTAGTTTTTAAAAACAGGTAAGTTACTTTTTTGACAATTTTTCATAATCCTTTTGCAATATAGCTGCAAGACCAAGAAAATTAGGAAAGCATTTTTGTAATGGTAATTATGTGTAACAAATATTATAAAACATAGTTTTATCTTTAAAAGTTGTGATGTTGTAGGTTATTTCCAAGAAGATTCTTTCTAAAAGTTGAATTTTAAGTGTGTGAAAGTGGTTTCAATTTAATTTTTAAAAATCTTGTTTTATTATTAATGACATTCATAAAAATATTAATATAGTTTTAAAAAATGGATAATGCAGCATATCATTTTATAAAAGAAGGAGAAACTTCTGTCCATTTGTAGAATTAAAAATATATTCAAGAAATGCTAATAAATAAAAAACATTCCTTGGGCAGACAATTTATTGGAATAACTACAGATCATTTCAACTGTATAACATAAGTTTAATAAATAACAAATAAATGAAATTGTATCTGGCCATCAAGATTTTTACTTGTCATTGTACAATAATAGTCCATAATAAATATTTATTTAGGTTTGTAAAAACATTTTATATGATAGCTGTATAGCTATATTGATTTATTTGGCAAACCTTTTGAAAATTGTTCTTGTAACTAACAGAAAAGATATTTTTAATGATATACTATACATTTGTGTTATATGAGTTGCATAAAATTTATTCATGAAAAAAGCAAAGAATGATCAAAGGCTTGCATATGTGTTTTAAATATTATGAGATTAAAATAATTAAATGTATAACTAAAAATAAAATAATTTTCATCAGATGCAAACATATCACTTGAATTAAGCAGTAGAGGTTGATTATAAATACATTTTTTTTTCTTAATTCATACTTTTTGAATATTGGAAATTATTATTCTTTGCATATCATGAATTGAATTCTGTTTTCATTATGGCAAAAAATATTGTATCACTTGACAGTATGGCAATAAAATCAATTTTTCAAGTCATTTTTTTTAAACTTAATTGTCAGGCTTTATGAATATTTTCAAATCTCTATGTTCATTTTCATCTTGACTTTTGATAGGTAATAGATCTGAAAATAGATCAACTTCCTGAAGGAGATGAAGTTTTAGGTATTTTACGACGAGAGCAAGCTACGCTAAACATTTGGGTTCAGATTGCTGTAAGTATCATGCAATTGTGTTTTTAATTAATAATAATCTTTTGGAATTCAATGACTTTTTATTAATACATACATGTATTTCAGGTTGAATATTATCGTCAAGGAAAACATGAAGATTTTGTTAAAATTTTGGATGCATCTAGAACAGATGCTAATATTGACTATCCAAATATGGAGCATGATCAGATGGCAGCACTCGACAAATTATCTGCATATTATGTTCAACAAGCTAGCAAAGAGAAGGACAGGGATAAGAAAAGAGAATTATTCACTAAAGCCACTCTTTTGTATACTACTGCAGACAAAATCATCATGTATGATTTGGTAATGATCTTTATGTGATGATTTTTTTCTTGAACAGTAGTTTTCACTCTTAATTTTTGATAATATTATTTATAAGTTTGTATTTAATTTCTTAATGAAGTACAGTTATGAAAAGAAAATATAAACATTAATTAATAAAATAAAAATTTTAATTTAAAGGTTGATGATGATCAGATGATTCATATCAGGAAATGCTTTCATATCAATTTAGAAAATCTGTAGGATTTTATTCTCTGTATTATATGTTATTCAAAGTTTATTTATTATCATAATGAAGAAATTAATTTTTATTGTTATTGAAACTTTTAAATATAGTCATCGCACTATATATCAAATGGTGGAAGATTACACATGTAGAAATGAATTGATGAAAAGATATTTTAGGAAATTATATCACATATGATTTAAATTTTTTAAAAATTTATTCTAATAGTTTAGAAGGATTCTGAAGTAGGTGAGAACAAAAGAGTTGGATCTTTAATGTTAATGATGGCCAACTGCTCATTCAGATTTTAGGAAATAGTATTTATGTTAAGCTTGTAAATGACCTTAGTAACCTAGAGTAAATGACCTTATAATGCCTGATATAAATGTAATGTTGTAATTACAATATCCCCAATATTCAAAGGATAATTATAGATTTGAAAAAAAAACAAAAACAAACAATGCAACAGATATGACTTAGAATCATCAGGAATTCTTTTAGTTGAATTGTATTTTTTGTTTGGTATTATCTCAAATTAGAAAACTTTTCTTTTAGTTTTAGATATTTTTTATTCCAGTTCTGTCCCCCCCCCCCAAAAAAGGCATTTGATAATATTATAAAGTATTAGTCAAATATATTTAAGCAAATCTTCAAACTTAATTTAATGAATAAGGGCATCATAAAATTTTTAAAAGTATTTTATGATAGTGAAATTTATTCCAATTAAATACCTGTATTTTCCCTTATGTTTGGCTTAAAAAAAACTTGTTCTATATTTAATTTTTTTCTTGTCTATTTATCAGATGCTAATAAAAAATTAACAATGACTTATGTGTTTAAATATTTGCATTAATTAAAGTTAATAACAAAAGGCCGGGATAGCCTGGTTGGTAGAGCGTCGGATTCGCGTCCCTTTAGTTGCGAGTTCGAACCCCCGGTCGAAGATTCCCCGCGTGCTTGGTGGCTGATGCGCGTTAAATCTGTCATGGTCACAAAGTCCTCCATGTCGAGAGTAATACCACTGGGGGTACTGGATCAGGGGTGATCGTTCTCTGATTCAGGTCTAAATTACGATCTGTGAATGAAATGCGTGAATGAAGTCCGCCCCGTAAAAAGGGTTGTGACGTGTGTGCATGTAGCTAAGTTGTTCTCTTGGCCCTAGTTGGCACTACTATTGAAACAAGAGACGCACCCCCTCAGGCTTAAATTCGTCTGTCTCTGATGGCGGGGCTTGTCCGTGGCAAGTGCCATAATTACAACAACAACACAATATTTTTGTTTTTCAATAAATGTATTTCAAATAAAATTCTACTTACTATGAATTTTTATAATTCATGTAAATTGAGTCACATCTCCATTCAGGAAATGCACAATACCTTTTTTTTATTATTACTTGCATTTCTATATTCTTATTAGGAATTACTAATTTCTTATTTTATTCTTTTTTGAGGATCACTTATTGGGAAGAGCTTACTTTTGTTTGCTTGAAGGAGATAAAATGGACCAGGCTGATGCCCAGTTTAATTTTGTATTAAATCAAGTAAGTTTTGCACTTTATTATTGAATATGTGTTTTGATATCATTTTAGATTCATTATCAGAGTTTAATAAGTCATGTTAACACAAATAATAAGTCAATTTGGAAATATTTTTACTAAGAATTGTTATTTTTCAAATTCTGTTAATAATGTGAAACAAATGATCAATAGAAAGTAAATGGGGTTATGAATGTTTTTGCTCATTCTCTTTCAATGGTTATTTTAATCTTATTGATTGTAGTTGATTTCAAGTAACCTCAAGTAAAAAAAATCTAACTGGGTAGATCTTGTAAGCATTTAGGAAACTGAATGGTAAATTTTTGTCCTAACCAGTTGTTCATCAGAATTCCACTGAAGTAATTGTATGCATTCTATTAATAATGAAGAGATGTTGATGGAAGTATTAATTTTTATTCTAGAACATGATTGTATGGTATAATGCATTTCCTTTGTTACGGTTGGCTAAATTTCATCTGTCATATGTTTACAGAACAAAGATACGATGAGTAATAATACTGATAAATCACATAAAGAGTTAGCATGAAATTAAGTGTGTTGCTACTTGGTAATTCTATTTTTGAATGAAGCCATACTACAGTTGAAAGTACAATAAGGGGCTCAATTATCAAACAAAGATAATTAGTTGTACTACATGTTATTTATGAATAAATGTTATATGAAAAAAAATATATAATTTTTAAAAATGAGAAAGAATGGATTAATTTATCTGAATTGTGAAACCTTAGTATATATATATATATTAAATGCTTATCCTAGTTATTCAAAATGTATAACCTTTTATGTGAAATCACGTATGAGGTTGAAAATTTGTTTGTTACTACAAAAGTTCTTATAATCTTTTTCAGTCTATAAACAACATTCCTTCCTTACTTGGAAAAGCTTGCATAGCATTCAATAAGAAAGATTATAGAGGTGCTTTAGCTCTGTACAAAAAAGCTCTTCGGAACAATCCTAAATGTCCAGCAGAAGTTCGATTAGGAATGGGACATTGTTTTTATAAAATGGGAAAGCTGGATAAAGGCAGGTAAATAATTTTTTATTTTTTTGTATTTTATGTTTGGTTGTCATCACAGGCCTTTTATTCGTTTGATTGATAGAAGAAAATGTAGTCTCTTGAGGACTTCTAATATTTGAGGATATTTTTTTCTCTATAAGCCTGGCAACTGTGCTGCGTTTCCATTAATTGGAGTTATCAAAATCAGCACCAAATGTTATTCATCAGTCGCAAAATATCCTACATTGACAAAAAATTTTTATACTTGCTGCATCTGTGCATATTTTGAGAGCATTTTACTGATACATAAGTTATAGGAATTTCGAATATAAAAATTTAATAGAACAATAATAGAGCATGTAAAGAAAATTCAGCTGCCAGAAAGGTTTATAAATTTGCATATATTATTTTTTAGGTTTTTACTCAGTTTCTTTAAAATTCAATGTCTCGTATTCTATTTACTTTATTAAATCTATTTGTTGATTTCTTTTTTGATGTTTTTTCATCTTAATAAATTAGAAATCCAAAATAATATTAAAAGTCATTTTAAATAATTTCATTTATAATCAAAAAGAAAGTTTTATTAAAAAAATGTTACCTTGCATTTTTAAAAGTGCATCAAAATAACTTTAATAACAAAATTTCTAAATCTATCAAAATAACTTTGAACTGAAATCCAGTAACGAATTTTAAGAATAAATGCATTTTTTCCCCTTAAAAATTAATTTTACTTTCCTGAGAGTATATTAATCTTTATATGTGTTCTGTTTACTTTATATTTCCTATATCCCTTTATCTTATAACAAACATGCAAAACAATCTTTTAGGAGTATGCAACAGCACTTTAATAATTTATATTAATCTATTCTAAATAATATGATAGATCATTCACGTTTTATTTCTTGAATCTTTGCATGTATGTTAATATGCATTTTATTTACAGATTAGCATTTGAAAGAACTTTGGCACTTGACTCACAATGTGTTGGAGCTCTTGTTGGTCTTGCTATTTTAGAATTAAACAATAAAACTCCAGAAGCTATTAGGAATGGAGTGCAGATGCTTTCCAAAGCTTATACAATAGATTCTTCTAATCCAATGGTTTTAAATCATTTAGCAAATCACTTTTTCTTCAAAAAGGTAATGTAGCTAATTGCTTTGTTTTATTTTTTAAATCAATATTCTGTATATATATATATATATATAACCAATCTAAAGTAAGAAATAGTTTGAAAACGAAAACAAAACAGTTTCGAAATTCCAACAAAAAATTATTTCCTATTCAAACTAAAACTAAAAATGGAACAGAAAAAACTTCATAGTATTTAGAGAGCGCAAATGCAGCTACTTCTAAAACACAAATTAACTGATACAAAAGTATAAAAATCAAGTTAATAGGAAAAACAAATAAACCAAATAAAAAATATAACAAAATATAAAAAAGAATCCGGCCTGAAGACTTTTTCAAGGGTCACCCTCAGGCAGGGATTAAAAAAAAAGGGATTTTTTCTATTAAGGAAATGCAGACAATTACGTCTAATAATGATTCCTTGTCTAATAATGATTCCTCCTGACCCGAAAATCCCCTGAAATTAGGCCCAAGAGATATACCATTTTAACAGAAAGGAAAATACAAAACAACAAATTAGAAGAAAAACCACTAATAAGTAAAAATACAATAACAAAAAAACCAAAATACCATAAAATAACACTAAAGAAAAAAAAGGAATAGCTTAAAATAGATAGCTTAAAATTTCCTTGAATGTTGATGGTATGTTCTTGCCTTTTCGTTTTTTTCTTTAGTGTTATTTTATGGTATTTTTTTTTGTTTTTTTGTTATTGTATTTTTACTTATTAGTGGTTTTTCTTCTAATTTGTTGTTTTGTATTTTCCTTTCTGTTAAAATGGTATATCTCTTGGGCCTAATTTCAGGGGATTTTCGGGTCAGGAGAAATCATTATTAGACGTAATTGTTTGCATTTCCTTAATAGAAAAAATCCCTTTTTTTTGAATCCCTGCCTGAGGGTGACCCTTGAAAAAGTCTTCAGGCCGGATTCTTTTTTATATTTTGTTATATTTTTTATTTGGTTTATTTGTTTTATCTATTAACTTGATTTTTATACTTTTGTGTGTATATATATATATATATATATTGTTTACTTATTTATAATCTGAAAATTGAGGAAGTTTTGATGGAATGCAATGTAAGATTGTAAAGAAATATTAAAAAAAGAATTCTCCTCTACAAAAATAAATTGCATAATTCCATGCGGTTAAAATAAGTCAGTTATAGAAACAATAATTATTTATTATGAATTTTCCTCTATTATGATGCTCACAATTTCTGGATTATTTTTATTGAGCCTCTGGAATGTAAATGAATAAAAGCAGTAAATGGAATTTACTTAGACTTGCTACACAACAAATGCAAGAGTTTATTAACATTTACTGCTGCTAAATGTGCTGGAAATTTGACCATTTTATTAAATTTTGGATGAAAATATAATGGATATATTCATTTTGTAATAGTATTGTATGAGAAAAATTTAGCAAAATATTAGAATGATTCAGAAGCAAGAGAATGGGTTAAAGTCCTTATTCTGATAGTGGATCTTAAACTTTTAATTTGTTTTGCATTTTATAAGAGGGCATGGGGCTTTTATTTTTTATTATCATCATTTGAAAATTTTTGAAACCTTTCTCTTTTGTATCTGCAGAAAATTTTAAAACAATGATCACTACACTTTAATTGATTTATACTTTCAGTAATTTGATATTTTGTAAATTCTTCCAAATGAAGGGCAAATTACCAACTTAAGAGTCTGTGTGTGTCTAAATAATAATATAAATAATATATATATATATATTAGGTCTACCGGAAAGTTCTGTCCGCTCCGGTTACAATCATAACTGGGGATGAAAAATGGATTACCTATGAAAACATCATAAGAAAAAGGGCATATTGTGAACCTGGAAAACCTGCCCCCTCTACCTCTAAACCGAAGTTGAGCCTGAACAGGAGAATGTTGTGTATATGGTGGGACATTCGAGGACCAATACATTTTGAGCTGTTGAAACCAAACGAAAGGCTAAATTCGGAGAGGTACTGTCAACAATTGGATAAATTAAAAACAGCACTCCAGGAAAAGAGGCCGGCGATGTTCAATAGGAAGGACATCATACTGCTTCCTGACAATGCCAGGCTACATGCTGCTTTGGGGACTCGTCAGAAAGTCGCAGAGCTAGGCTAGGAAATTCTGTCGCATCCACCATACTCCCCGGACCTAGCACCATCTGATTATCACTTGTTTCTGTCCTTACAAAATTTCTTGCAGGGCAAACAATTCAAGAACGAAGAAGATATCAGGCAAGCACTGGTTCAATTTTTGGCCTCTAGAGATAAGACATTTTTTAAAAATGGGATATACAAATTGCCATCACGCTGGCAAGAAGTCATAAATAATGATGGCAATTATATTATTCAATAAAGTTTATCCAAAGTATGAAAAAATGTATTCCTTTGTTTCATTCTAAAACGGACAGAACATTCCGGTAGACCTAATATATATGTGTGTGTGTGTGTGTTAGGTTTTTCGAATCCTGTCGGCTAAATAATATGTAATATATTTTGATTTAAGTAGAATGCAGGTTCAAAGCAGTGAAGAGTCTTTGTAGTTTTAATTTTGTTTTATTCTATTCCGAGTGGCATGCATGATTTTTTACAAGACGCTGTGCGACACAAAAGCAGAAGTATGAAAGAAGCGAAAAAGGGCCGAAACAAATGATAACTTGCCTTATATAACATAGGATTTCTGGCCATGCACCAATGTGGTGAACTTTGACACCTTTTCAAGGGCACAGAAGATATCACTTTCATTTGATACGTACTACTGATGTTTCATTATTTTTACAAAGGAATTAATTAAACCGAAAGTGGAATTGGATCACGAAATAAGAGAATATTTTAGAATGAAGTTACGATGGGCTAAATTAAGATAAAATCTTGGACATTAATTTGGATTAAATTAAGAGTTTAAAATATCATTATATATATATATACACACTAATGATAAATAAAGTATTCTATACAGGAATTTTACTAATGACTAAAATATGTTGACTTTATTTTATTATGTTAGTATTTATTTTATTATGTTGAATGTAGATTTTATAATGACTGTTATTTTTTTTATTAGTACTAAGTTTATTTGATATTAGTTGTTCCTATTGTAAAGGTCAAAGTTAAGGCTCCTTCCACCTTCCTATCTTTGTATATTTTGATTTTATGTGGTATTTAAAAAAAGTTTTGGTAATATTTAGCACCTTTTATTCTTGAATTTTGATGATAGCTTATAGCAATTTTTTTTTCTCCCTCACCCATTTAGATGCAGTTTATTCAATGCACCTGAAATTTTGTTTTGAATAATTGCAAAATCTTACACTCTTTGAATATGCTTGAACTAAAAGTAAATAAATATATAACCATTAGCTGCACTTATAACTCATGAAAATAGAATGCGAATGCATTTTCTCATCTTATTATTATGTTTTAAAGCTTCATTATATTCTTATAAAGCTGTTTATTTTTTCAGGAATACACCAAAGTGCAACATTTAGCTCTTCATGCTTTTCATAATACTGAAAATGAAGCCATGCGAGCAGAGAGTTGTTATCAGTTAGCTAGATCATTCCATATTCAAGGGGATTATGATCAAGCTTTTCAATATTATTATCAAGCAACACAATTTGCATCACCATCATTTGTTTTGCCACAATATGGTTTAGGTCAGATGTATATCCATAAAGGAGATATGGAAAATGTAAGTAGTTTTATTAATTTTAATATTCTTTGTATATTAATATTATTTTTACTTCTTCCTGTGTGAAGTATCTAAATCTATGAAGAAATGTTGAATCATCAAAAGATTCAAACTTGAAATTTTGACAAATCTTTATATTTTAGACCTTTCTGAAGATATATTTTTAAAATTATATTTCTTTGTTTGCAAACAAAATAAATCAGATACACTTTGAGCTAGATAGATGAAATTAATATGTGGTCATAACACCAAATTTATAGATTTCTATCAGATTTTGTTTGAAAACTATTTGCAAGAAAATTATAAAGTTATCTGTCTGTTCAAGTGCACATGAACAGGTTAGTTACAAAACTGAAAATGCCTTAATGAATAAAATTTTTTATACAGTTTTAGTATCTAGAGTATAGATCTGAATCTAAATTTGAACCAAATGTGTCTAAGCATTAGCCTGTAGATTAGCATGCATCTAAATGCAGGAACTCAAAAATGCAATGGGTTAACTGAAATTTGATTTTGTGACTAAAATTGTAGTTCTGTGATAAATTCTATTTTCAATCAGTCAATAAATAAATAAATGAAATAAACTTAACAAAAATAAATACCAAGATGCATAATCACTTTTCTTCACTGTACTATGCGGCACAAAGTACAAATATGTGCGATTCTGAAAATAAAGATTTGAGCACTCATGGTATATACTGCCTTTGCCAGGGTCCACAGTTCTTATGCAAAGGAGAGGGCAAATATCACAGTTACTAATGAATATGCTGGAAACCAACTGGTTTTAAATTATATATTTTATTCCATAGTATCTTTGTTATATATTTGCGAATACTTATGTCTAAAAAAATTGTGTTTAAATACATTAAAAAAGGCAAATCTTAGCTAAAGTCTAAGAAATGTTGAAATTATTTTTCTCATAAAAGTCGCTGGGAAATTATGCTGCTGATGTTGGTTAAATATTATTTATGTTGATTTATGCCATTGTATTTTTAATAGGCAGCACAATGCTTTGAAAAGGTTTTGAAAGCACAACCTGGAAATTATGAAACTATGAAAATTCTTGGTTCTCTTTATGCACACAGTCCAAATCAAGCAAAAAGAGATCAAGCTAAGGTGAGTCTTCTTTTAAAATCTCCTTTAATAAATATTATATTCTTATGTGAACATTTATTGGTTTGAATTAAATCTCTTTTTAAATTACAGTTTTAAAAATTAGGAATATTCATTATTTTTAAACTGATGCATTGACATTATAATAAATAAATTATTAATCTTACTATGTTGTGGAATTCTATGTACTTATTATTTTTATTAATTTGGTTATAAAAAGGAATCTTTTTAAAATATAAATATATACTTTTTTTAAAGAAAACATTCATAATAAATATAAATTAGAAGGCGACAAAAAACAACTCATATTTTGAGTAGTCTTTATATTCTTCTCAAGCAATTGAAAAAGAAAACATCATAATCAGTCATCTGTGTTTAAAGAGAAAACATTGACTGAAAATCAAACTAAAATTCACATAAGAATTTAAAAAATAGCAATTAAATATTTCCACAATTTTCCAGTTATATTGTTAATGTGTTTTGAAGTGTAAATGCATATATATTTGTTAAGAAAGCCTTTTCTTTGGGTGGTGGAAGACTACTTTTAGAATGCTCCATTCTTTACCAAGATTAAATATTACATTATTCATTGTTAAGAGAGTATTCACTAAACTTTGTCATGTTTTTAGCAGGAAACCTTTATTAATCAGAAAGTATTCCTTTTTATATCGGACTTTACTTATACAAAAATACATGCATTAATGTAAAAGAGAATTTCTTTTTTTTTGGAGTGTTTGCTGATATGTTTCTTAATTACAGGCACATTTAAAGAAAGTTACTGAACAATTTGTTGAAGATGTTGAAGCATGGATTGAGTTAGCTCAGATTCTAGAACAGTCAGATATTCAAGGAGCTCTTTCAGCATATGGTACAGCTACCTCAATTTTAAAAGAACAAGTTGGAGCTGATGTTCCTCCTGAAATTTTGAATAATGTTGGTGCTCTTCATTATAGGCTTGGAAATCTCCATGATGCCAAGGTTTGTTTTTGATTTAAGACTTTTTAGTTCTCAGTTGCTTGAAGTGTGCATTATTGTGTTTTAATATCTATATTTTGTATTTTAGAAATTTTATGAAGCATCTTTAGAACGTGCTCGCAAAGATGCACAGCATGATGAAAATTATTATAATGCCATATCTGTCACAACTACTTATAATCTAGCTAGATTATATGAATCCTTTAGCCAGTTTGATAAAGCTGATCGGTTATACAAGACTATTTTAAGGGAACATCCTAATTATGTTGATTGTAAGTAATACAATATATTTTTCCTTATATCCATTTAACTAATCTATTGCTGATCTATTTCATTTATGTATCTTATTCTAATTTAATTATCTCTTACTTATTATAATCCTTTTTGTGTTATTCTATTTGCTCTACTTTAACAATGCATAAAAATTTTGAAATGTTATTTTGGTTATAAATTGTATTTGAAAATAAAAGCCTTCTTAGTAAAAATTGAATTTAATGATATATAATTTTAAATTTTCTATCTTTTTTAACTTCATGTTTTAGTTTGAAAAGTTTCTAAACACAGCATTTTATTCTTTCTATATTTTGAATTAATGTTTTTATAGGTTATTTGAGATTAGGCTGTATGGCCAGGGATCGTGGTCAGATTTATGAAGCCTCTGATTGGTTCAAAGAAGCTCTTCAAGTTAATCAGGTATACTTCATTTAAAGAAACAATTATTGTTGGATTTATAAATTTACAATTGTACAGTACACTCCTGAGTATCCAGTTTGCTACTATCAGAGCTAGTTTTTAAAAACTAAAAACTGTAAATTTTGATCCCTTAATCTTAGGGTAAAGGTACCCTTAATTTTAGGGTTACCTTTTCATATCTGTATATCATTTATCAGTGAAAAATAAAATCTGTTTGAGTCAATTTTCTTATGAATTAGGTATACGATTTACGTTAATGTTTTGTTTATGTTTCCTGCATTAAAGTTAAGCATTACAGAATTTATGTTAAAATGTGAACAGTTTATATACTTCAATTTACCTTTTCTCTAATAAATTCTTGAAACATGCAGCGCAGTATATAAACTATCAGTACTGAGCCTTTATTTTATCTCGACACATTACTGTAACGGCTTCTATGATTCACCAGGCTGTTGCCATGTTCACATTCTGCATGGCTTAAGATGAACTTAGTACTCAAAATGAATTGTGAAAGTACATACTATAACAGTGCGTTTTGGTATAAAAACTGTGTCTTCTGGTATTGATGGCCAAAGAAATGAGTTCATAGAACTTTAGCCTATATAGCTTTTTTGTTATCTGGCCTGCCTTTCCACCACATTAGTCTGGATACTCAGAAGTGTACTATATTTATAATTTTAAAATTATCCAATTTCTCAAATTTTCACTTGTTTTGCAGATTTATTTCATTTGGATATGTGTAGAATTTAAAAAAAATTCCTTTATAATATTTCATTTATAAGAGTGGAACTGATGTAAATAGTTCAAATTTCATATAGTTTGAAGAAAAATATTTGAAACTCCTTAGTTCCCAATAATACATTAAAAGATAATTAGCAAAAAGATTAATACATCAATAACTCTTATAAGTTTACATCACTTCTCTCATTACTCTTAGCATTCAGAAAAATATTCAGTTAAAAGAACAGTAAATTTATTAACTCATATTTAGACTTATGGTAAGCCCTTTCTTTAGTTTTAGACATCACCAGCAGCTCTTTCAAAACACAGAGGATCAGAGCACCCCCATACACTTTACAACTAAACTTTCTACATAATTACAAAATTAGAATAGATAATTGGGTGCTGAACTCCAATCATAGGAGTCCAGTACCCTGTTTTTGTTGTTATTATGAGAGTTTGAAGAAACTAGATTTTCAGTGGTGGAAAATCATCTTAACTTTGGTTTTGGTTAAACACCCTGTATAAGTTTTGAGAAGTTTTTGATTTTTTTTTTTTTTTTTGTAATGTGACTGTTTATTTCATTTTTGTACAATTTTTCAATGACATAATGTTTTATTCAATTTACTCAAATTTTATTGCATAAATTAACCCTCTCTTGAAATATATATTTCTTTATCTTTTTAATTAACTTTCTTGTTCTCCTGTCAGATACAGCTGAAATAATCAAACTTGGAAGAATTTAGAGAATAATATAGGATTTTTTTTTTTTTGCTTTTGTTTCATAGACTCATCCAGATGCCTGGTCTTTAATTGGTAACCTGCATCTTGCAAAACAAGAATGGAATCCTGGTCAAAGAAAATTTGAACGTATTTTAAACACTACTCCAAATGATACCTACTCCTTAATAGCTTTTGGAAATATTTGGCTCCAAACACTACATCAGCCTAGTCGAGATAAAGAAAAAGAAAAGAGACATCAAGATAGAGCATTATCTACATACAAACAAGTATTGCGTATTGATTCTCGAAATATCTGGGCTGCTAATGGGATAGGTAACTAATTTTTCTCTCTCTTTATTTGTCTTACTAATCTTTTCATAAAACACTTTGTACCAAGAGATAATTTATCCTTTCTCTGCATATTTCTTGAAAGATTACCACCTTACCTCTTGTAGCATATAAAACGTTTTATAAATTGCATTAAAAGCCTGGAGAAAAAAGATATTAATTATTCATTAATTTTAAAGTAAAATCAGATTGATATTTCTTTAATTTCTTTATTTGTTTTACAAATATTTAATAAATAGGTATTTTTTAAATATGAGTTTAAACCTTTGAATTATTACATATTTTTGTAACTATTGATAATTTTTTATTCTCTCTCTTTTTAAAAATTGCTTTCATTTTGTTTTCAGCAATATATAAGAAATGATTTTTTTGATACTGCCGTAACATTTTTGATATTGATTTGTTTTCAATAACAATTTTTTTCAGTTTATTTTGAAGTTTCTTGCTCTCTTTTTTAGTATAAACTCTTGGATTACATATTTAATTTACAAAAAAGTATACAGCAAGGGTACTACAACATAATTTCTTGTTTTAATTAAATCCATTTTTTAAAATCCAAATTATGTGGATTTTATGAATTTATTCCAACCATGACTTGGTTGCATATGTGCAGTACTTTATTTTACAAATCACTCATATTTTATCACTTATTTTATGCATTTTCTGATTTAATCAAACTTCTTTACATAAAATCTCCATTATATATTAAATTTCCATTGTAATAATGTTGCAAATTTTCTTCTTGAATATTAATACTGTGTTCATCTTAGAGCTTTCAGTTGCATGATGAAGATATTTCTTTCTTTATTTGTTTTTTATATGATGATTTATTTAATATTGATATTATTTGTTTTATATTTATTTGATGTGACAAGATATTTAATGTTGATAATTATGCATTTTTTCCCTTGTAAACATTATATTACCTTTATTATTTCAGGTGCAGTGCTTGCTCATAAAGGTTACATTTCTGAAGCAAGAGATTGTTTTGCTCAAGTTAGAGAAGCAACAGCTGATTTCTGTGATGTGTGGCTTAATATAGCACATATATATGTGGAGCAGAGACAGTATGTTGCTGCTATACAAATGGTATTTCACATTTTAATTAAATATCTGTATTTGTTAATGAAATATTTATTAAAAATAATATTATAAAAGTAATGTTTCTTATCCAAATTATTTGTTATTAATGAAACCTTTCTTTTAATTTATTTTTTAGTATGAGAATTGTCTTAAAAAATTCTTCAAGCACCATAATGTTGAAATTTTGATGTATTTGGCCCGAGCTTATTACAGATGTGGTAAACTTGCAGAATGTAAGCAAATGCTATTAAAGGTAAATTTATTGTTCTCTGTACATCCAATTCTAATAAAGACATTCAGGCATTTCATTAGAATGAAATTAGGACGTTTTAAAATTATTATTTCTTTATATAGGCACGCCGAGTTGCACCTCATGATACTGTAATATTATACAACATTGCTTTAGTACTTCAAAAATTAGCTACACAAACTCTTAAAGATGAAAAAAGCAATTTAAAAACTGTATTATCTGCTGTGCATGAGTTGGATTTAGCTCAAAGGTAAATAATTTTATTATTAGATTTTAAGATTAATTTAAATTATTACTAAATACAATATAATATGTAATTCATAAATTCATGTATTAATACCAACATTTACTGTTTGCCATTCTTTTGTAAGAATATTTAAACAATGATATATATTATTCATTAATAGTATAAAAAATACAATTTAATTTTATGATATGCTTTTATTATAAATATTAACCATCCTTTAAAAAAAGTTAGGGAGATATTTTTTTCATTTTTGAAAATTTTGGAATTAGTACTTATTAATTTTGCAGTTTATAGAGCTGATTTAAAATAGACTAGATTGCAAGGATATAGAAACTGTTCTTGAAATATCCAAATAAGACTATTATTAAATATTCTTTTATATTTGTTTTAGGTACTTCAGTTACTTGAGTATAAATGGTGATAGAATGAAATATGATCTTGGTCAAGCTTCTGCAGAAGCTAGGTAATTATTTTCTCATCTCACTTTAATTTACATTAAAATGAAATAAAAAGATTATTGGACAAGACTTGCTAACAGTATAAATTTGCACTGCATAGTTGTTCAAAAAAAATATTTTCATAAAAATAAATCAGAATCTGTTCAATTTTATCGTGTCAAAAGTGCCACATATGCAATGATTTATATACTTTGTTATACCTTTAATGCTAGTAAAGATCAATGTATGTGTGTATCTGTTTCGATTTACCAAAATGATGGTAAAATCTAGAGTTGCCAAATTTGGCACTGATATATATTGGATACTGAAAGTGGTGTACTTTGCATCTCTTTTTAAAAAAATTTTGATTAAAATTTAATTATTAAAAAATTAAGCTTAACTTAATGTTTCAGCTGATAACTTCTGAAGGAATTAGTTATTGTTAATATTATGATTCATTTTTAATGAATTAAAAGTTTAAATGAAAATTTTGAAAACTTTTTTAATGACCACCTACGATCCACAAAGTTACTGTGTATCAAATTTGGTATCTGTAAGTCAAACTGTCTGTTCAGGAGAATGTTTTTACTCTTGAATTTGACATCATAGAATTTGTAATAATTATATCAGCCAAGAAACCATATTAATAAAATTTTTACCTGTGATAAAAATTGTTGTTTAATATTACCTCCAGAATATTTTATCTAATTCCTTATATAATATTTATTTATTATTTTTTAAACACGAAATTTTTCAGACAATGTCAGGATCTTCTCAGTCAAGCACAGTATCATGTGGCAAGAGCTAGGAGGTTAGATGCTGAAGAACGAGAATTCAGACGTAAACAAGAGGAAGAGAGAGAGGCTTTGAAACAGAAAATATTGGAACAACAGGTTTGAAATTTTAGATTTTTTAAAATGTAAATTGTTCAAAAAAATGTATACAAATTACTTAAAGAGTAAATTAATTGGGATTAAAGAGTTAATTGGGTAATATGTTATTCTATTGTTTGTTATAATTTTTTTTTGTAACAAAATAATTTTCAGAATAAATCTTAATTTTTTCCTTTAAAATTTTCTTTTATTCATTTGAAAGCTATATAGACATGGTCTGTTTCTGATGTTTTATATATTTACAACCAATCATAGTTATAGTCTTTCAGTTTTACAAATTATTTGATGTTTTTTCATTTAGTATAAATATTTTCTTAATTCATATTCATTATAAATTATCTTTAATGAATGGATACAAAAAATATTCAGATGTTTTGTTTGATATTTAATGTATTATTATTCTATAGCAAAAAGAACTGGACGAGCGCCTCAAGCAAGAACAAGAGCTGATTATAAAACGACAAGAATTTGTTGAGAAAAGCAAAGCTAAACTTCGATTTGATGAAGATGAGAAACCATCTAGGAAAAAAGTATTAATTTTTATTATTTATATGTGTTTTAATCTACTTTTGTGAACTGTTTTTTTAACACTAGTTTCTGTGAAGTTTATGAATTTCTATCTTGTTATTTTTTATATTACAGTTAACTTTTTAAAAAATTATTTAAGATCTTGCTTTTTGTGCTGTTCAAATTTTTAAGTTGATTGAAATGTATTTAAAGAAACTTTAAAGCTATCTGTGGATATTTTAATATTTTTTAATAGAAAATGCTTTTGTAACTAACTATTAAAATTGTTTACAGAAAAGATTTCATTACATATTTTTTTTTCTTTAGGGTCGGAAAGCCCAGGATGAATATGTTAGTGACAGCAGTGGATCTGATGGTGGTGTTGGTGGAGAACCTAAAGAAAAGAGGAAGAGAAAGGAAGGAGAAGAGAGGAAGAAGAAGAAAAAGAAGTGGGTTTTGAAAAATTCTTTCAAATGAAAATAATAATAACAAGTTCTGAATAAGTCTTTTTTTTTATTTATTAAAGAACCTGTATAAAATTAAGATAAAGTGCTTTATTGAACATATTTTACATAGTATAGAACATTTTTACATAGCCTTGCTGATTTGCTATATATATTTTTATGTTGATTTCTTTATCTTAATTTTGACAGCAAAGTGAATGAAGTTTTAGACTGAATATATTATTATCATTCTGAATTTTAAAACAGGGCTTCTTAAACTTTCATTTGTTTCTTTACACAGCTTTAAAAATTTTTTAAAATACTCCTCTTTCTACCGAACATAGATACAAAAGTAACCATCTTGCCTAATGAAAATTTTATTAATTTTCTAATTAACTTTAAAAATTAAACTTCATTTCAATTGGTGTATAATTTCACTAAAGCTTACTCATTTTTTTAAATGTTTCTCAGTTTTTAAGGCTATGGGAGTGCAAATGTTTGAGAATATTGTAGTTTTCATAATACTCTTTTAAAATATCAAGTATTGTTTGTGTTTCATGTTTTGATATTCCTAAATGTGAAGATGTGAAACTAATATTGATTGTTTTTGCATCTTATCGAAAATCATTTTAATATTTTATAGGCGTATTCCTCGGGACAACAGGGAAACTGATGATGAAGGTGAAGCAAAACCACGTAAACGAAGGAAGGATAAGGAATCAAAGAAAAAGAAGAAGGAACAGATTAAAGAAGATGGTCTTACTGCAAAACAACGTAGCAGAGTGGTATCTAAAGCAACCATTTCATCCAGTGAGGATTCTGACAGTGATAAAGAAAAAGCTAGAAGGAAGAAGTATGATAACTTTCTTTCTTTCTATATAAAAGTATCAATTTTTGAGAAATTTGATAGTTTTAATTTAATGTTTTTTAAAAAGGATGAAAAAATGAATTCTTCCTAAAAGTAAATTTGATTTTGAACATCAGAAATAAAATGCATTTTTAATCATTCTATTACTATGATCTCCAAAATTATTCACAGAAAATAAGTATCCAATGATATAAAATCATTGTGGAAAGAAAAATATGCATTAATGAATGCTGCTTTACTTTTACTTTAATGCTTTCCCTTTTTACTGGAAAATACTTAATGCCATTGGCAACAAAATTTAATTTGTATTCATCAGATGTATTGTAAGCAATTTTTAGTCAAACATTGCAGTTTCTGATGAAAGTATCATCATGTTTGTACCTGATAATAATCATTAAAATTGAAAAATTATTTTAAACGTTTATGATTTTTTAAAAATAATACATATATATTTGTACTAATAGTCATGCCAATAAATGTCTATGCACAGTTTTGCTAAGTTTTTTAATGAAAAAAAAAATCTTTATTTTTATTCTTCTTTTAGTGCTGATATGTTTTTACTGTTTTACAAAATTACTTTTTATCTACAAAATAAATTTTTATTCTTTGCAAATGCATTTGAAACCTTTCTGGAGAGGCTTTTACTCAATTATTAATTAATATTTAATATTCTAAATCAACTTTCAGTATCATGCCAAATATTATGAAGATTTGCTCATTTATTTCTGTGAAAATATGTAATGAAGTAAATCTCTTCAAACATGGGTGAAGATTACTTTATTTAGTCCTAAGTTTTCTTTTCTTTTTTTCAGGGCCAGAAAGGATAGTGATGATGATGACAGTGATTCTAAAAGTAAGAGAATGGGTTCTGATAGTGGAAGTGAATCTGGTGGCAGTACAGGTGGTAAGAAACGCAGAATTGTATCAGATAGTGGTAGTGAATCAGGTGGTAGTACTGCTGCAAAAAAGAAACGTAGAGTTGATTCAGACAGTGGAAGTGAATCTGAAGGCAGTGTCAAAGCCAAAAAGAAGCGTAGGGTAGCTTCTGATAGTGGCAGTGAATCTGGTGGAAGCACAAAAGCTAAAAAGCCTAGAATTGTGGATTCTGATTCTGAGGGTGAGCATATATATACTATTTTTCATAGCTTAAAATTTTTTTGCCATAAATATGATTGATCAGATATTGAATTTTGATATGAATTATTTTAATATGCTTTTCATCTTATAGATTGCAGTAAAAATATTAAGATTTAGTATTGCTTTTGTTATGAATATTGGTTCAAGAATTAATAATAATGTATCATTAACAGATTTCTTGCAATTAAATTATTTTGGTTGGATATGAAGAATTGTGACTGTTAATTTTGTTGCAATAATATTTTATTGCTGAAAAAATATTTGTAGTTTTTCTTTTTTATGACAGCCTCTGATTTTATTTAAACTTGAACTTCTTAAAATAAAGGTCTTGTTTATTTAAGTTGTTCCCTGTATGAATTTTAAAGTCATACAATATTTTATATTATGTGCCAATAGATTCTGGAGTTTTTGAAAGTGAAAGACATTCAAAAATGCATATCGTGTCAAAATGCTTCATTAAAATTTGGGAAATAAATTAATGAATGATTTCTTTTTATTTATCATTATTGATGCTTCATTTTCATGTGCAATTTTGTAAATGCTTATTTTAAAGAAATGTTTGTGTATATATAAAACTTATTTACAACCAGAGCAAGGTTTTTAGGAAGAAAGTTTTAAAAACCCATGATTTGAATAAAACTGTAATTTAATGTTATTTTTGCTTCTTTATATCTATTTTCAAAATTCTGTGAAGGAAAATGTTTTCCTTTAGTCTCTCTTTTTTCTTCTAAATTGTAACAGCATTATATAATTTTAATTTTCTCTTTTCTCTGTTTTAGATGATAAAGCTAGTCGAGATTCAGCTAACAGTGGCCTTTCTCCAAAGTCAGGTAACAATTTTGAGAATTAGTTTTGATTTATGTACCTTTCGTGATTATATTATAAATCAATGAAGATTTTTATGCATATAAAATTATGAAGATTTAATTTAATATGCTAAATGCCTTTTAGGTAACCATTCTAACAAGGGTTCTGACTCAGAAAAAGAAGCTCAATCAGGTAAGCTTACCTTTGCATTATTTACTAATAAATTCCTTTTTACAAATTTTTAAATTTTTATCTCTTTTCATTAATTTTACTTTTTAATAGATTTGTAGGAATATTCAAGATTAGAAATTATAAAAATATGTTTATCTATTTTTTTTAATTTTTTTTTTTTTACTATGCATACCTTATTATAAAATTTTGTGTATTTCTTGTTTTAAAATTTCCAAATTAAATCTTTTAAATTGTTTTAATTTTTCTATTTTTGAGAAATCACAATATCATTTTTACAAACATCTTTTGTATTGTACATAGAGAGAGAGAGAGCTATAGAATGAAATAAATATATTAACTATTAAACCATTTGTCTTTTTTTTTGTTGTTACCTGCTTGCCATACTTTTATTTTGTTATTAAATCATAATGATTTAGACTTTAAACCAATTTTTCTAAATACTCACAAAATAATGTATTTATGTTTTTTAATGATATCACTGTATTATTCTATTTTAGATAATGAGAAAGGAAGTGTTGCTTCTGGATCTGAAAAGGAGGCACATTCTGGTATATTTGATTTTAAAACTTTAAATTCAAAACCTAAACTAAACATAAGTTTGTTTTTATACTTTAATTAAAATATCCATATATGTATTTTGTCTAATGCAACATTCTGTAACATGTGTAAAAGTTGAAATTCTAAATTTTTTTTATTGAAATGAAGCTAAAATGAATATTTATGCTTGTATTAGAAATTAGAATATATATATAATATATATAACCAAGTAACCAATCTAAAGTAAGAAATAGTTTGAAAACGAAACTAAAATGAAAACGAAAACAAAACAGTTTCGAAATCGCAACAAAAATTATTTCCATTCAAACTAAAAACAAAAATGGAACAGGTAAAAACTTCATAATATTTAGAGAGCGCAAATGCAGCTACTTCTAAAACACAGATGAACTGATACAAAAGTATAAAAATCAAGTTAATAGGAAAAACAAATAAACCAAATAAAAAAATATAAAAAAGAATCCGGCCTGAAGACTTTTTCA
>JAPMOR010000251.1:75320-112709 GCA_026543865.1 Argiope aurantia
ACGAAACTAAAATGAAAACGAAAACAAAACAGTTTCGAAATTGCAACAAAAATTATTTCCATTCAAACTAAAAACAAAAATGGAACAGGTAAAAACTTCATAGTATTTAGAGAGCGCAAATGCAGCTACTTCTAAAACACAGATGAACTGATACAAAAGTATAAAAATCAAGTTAATAGGAAAAACAAATAAACCAAATAAAAAAATATAAAAAAGAATCTGGCCTGAAGACTTTTTCAAGGATCACCCTCAGGCAGGGATTTTATTTTTTTATTTGGTTTATTTGTTTTTCCTATTAACTTTATTTTTATACTTTTATATATATATATAATATAAGCATTTAATTTATAGAAGTGAATTTTCAATTTTCTAGTTTTATTAAAATTTATTAAAATCTCTCATATGAAACAATAGTTAATTGGAATTATCAAAGCAATATTGATATTTGAACCAAAAACAAAACAAAATGAAAATTGTGAAATAAAAATTTATAAGCAAATCTGTAAACTAATAATTTCAGCTTTGAATTTTTAATGATTTGATGATAATCATATTAGTAGCAGACAATCATATATGTTTATATTATATAGTCACCATACTTGCTTCTGAAAATTTTCATGATTACATATGTGTAAGTTTAATTATGAAAAAGCCCTCTAGTATCCTCATAGTATTTATTTAGTTTCATAATCACTGTTAAAGAAATTTACTTTTTAATATATATAAGTATATAAAACTTTAAATAATTTATTTAAATGTTAAACCAAATTTTATGTAACTTAAATTTATTTCTTCTATAGATAAATGAATGAGATTCTGTATAATTCATTTTTTTAAATCATCATTTGAATTTGTGAAACTGCATCATTATATATTATTTTCTAATTTTAGATGATGAAAAAGGATCTGAAAAAGAAGAAGCTCACTCAGGTTAATTTATTTTCAATATAAATGCTTATATTACTATTTTTAATGTTAATAATATTTTTTTTTTAAATTTTGCTCCATAGTCTTAGGGCATCTGTAACCTAATGCCTTGTGATACTTGTTATTAATTGTCTGAAAATTTTCAGAAAAATGATGCTAGCAAAAAGTAAAAACAAAATACTAAATTGAAAGATGAATAGTCTATCCTAATTATAGATATGCAAATTGCAATTACAATATGCTGCATGCTTATTCTTAATATATTATAAAAATTTAAATACACATTAAAAAATTTGAGAATTACTATAAATTTAATTTTTATTTTTTATGACCTTTTTTTAAAATTTAGTGATTGTTCAAACTAAGTAAATAAAGCTCTAGTCATTTCTTCTTGTTACTACATCCTTTTTGAAAACTTGTTCAGGGATTATTTTTATGTAAAATCTGTAGTTTGAAGTGTATGTGAATCATGTAAAGTTCAAAACATCTAGTATATATTCCATAAGCTGATTACAATAAAAATTTTAATTGTAGAATGTACAATTTTTGATTTATTACAATGGCTTTTCTTGAAGCATTTTGCAGATTTTACATTTTTAGAACACTGGAATTCGTTTTCACTGTCTAGTATTTGTAATTCATGAATTAATTTAATTTTGATTCATTAAAGTTTAAATATTGTTGTACTTATAAATTATTAACTTCTCAAAAGGCATCTTTCCTCAAATTATAATATTCTTATTAATTCAATAATAATAATAATAATTTTTCAGATGCAGAAAAGTCTGCTAGGGATTCTGAATCAGAAAAAGAAGCACATTCTGGTGAGTAAAATTAAACACAGGATTAATTGAAATTGCAAAATATGAAGAGTTTTTTTTTTTTAAAGAATATTGTAGTATAAGAATTCTGTTAAAAATATTTTTTTAAAAAAACCTTTCCTCCCCCTGTGTTTTGAAATATTGTTTTAATTATACTAATGGAAACTATTTTATTTATTTGGTTGTTTTAATTTTCTTTGTTATAGAAAATACTGTTCCTTTAAATATATAAAAATTAAATTCTTTTCTTTTTTTTTATCTGATTTATATTGTACTTAATATTATTAGTAGTCAGCTCAGAAAACAAAAGTTCTCTAAGTTTACTTTTCATTTGCTAGTTAAAATAATTTTGATTTAAACCTGCTAGATTTCTTAATTTGAATCAATTATTATAATCTATATTCAACCAACATTTTCCAAGGTAAATCATTCTAGATTCATAGACAGAAAAACACTATCTTAGATCTTTATAATTCACAAAGCATTAATCTAGTATTATTTCAAATGGTATTTAAAGAATCATTTGAAGATTGAAGTTGCCATTGCAAATAGAAAATATTAACATGATTTTTATCTGTATGAAAATTTTAATTTTTTTAGATAATGAAAATGCCAGCAGAGCATCAGAATCTGATAAAGAAGCTGCTCATTCAGGTTTGTGTATCTCCATTTTAAATTATTTGATTTTTTAAAATTAAAATAAAATTTGTTTTGAGTTCATACATTCACAATACATTAGTTTTTATTGTATAATTATTATTGTTGTTGTTATTGAAGTGCTATTTATATTAAACTTCATTTAGTCAGAAACAGATATTTATTGTTTGTAATGAAATATTTTTAGATGTTGATAATCAAGGATCAGATTCTGAAAAAGAACAAAGTGCACATTCAGGTAATTTCCATAAAACCACTAGTAATTCCGTTTTTAATATAGCCATTATTGTTTGTTTTAAATCCAATTTAAAAAATATTTTGTTTCAAAACATATATCCAATTAATAATTCAATAAGAATTGTTTGTATAAACCATAAATGATGCCTTAAACATATATTTATTAATTTGAAGTTAAGTTGAGATAGGTATATATTTTTATTTCGCTGAAAGTTTAGATATTCTGTTAAGAAGTTAGCAAAAAGTTAAAATTTTCTTTAATAGGTTAATAGAGGTTACAAAACTGTAAATTACTGTTGTGTTACAATAGGTATGATACTATATGGAATTATAAATTATACTGTAGAATGATTTTTAAATATATTTGTTATTTTTAGATAATGAAAATGCTAGTGGTGGTGGATCTGATTCAGACTAATGGAATGCTTTAATAACGGTAACTATAGTTGCTATCTTTGTATGAAATCAATTGAATTGTGTTTTTTGAAATATGGCCCCAAGTTTATTAAGAATACAACTGATAATTCTCTTTGTGGATTTGAGATGAAGCACTCAGTGTTTATTTTGCACATCAAATAAATATAAAGTATGTTCACTTAAATCATGGCTCAGTAGCCAATTTTTAAACTATTAAAGATATGACTATACTTCCTGTTGGAAAATTGCTTTAAATGCCATAAATAATTATTTTTATGCTGTGTGCATCAATAAATATATCCTTTAGAAAAGTATAAGAAATCTAAATTTTAATCACTGTCTTAGTTTGGCAAAATAATTTTAATGCATTACTTTTTAAAAAAAAATCAAAACTGTAAAGGTTTGAATTTCATTATTTTAGACCAATTATTGACCACCTTGAAAAAGTAAAATCCATTGAAGTTCTATCATGCTGATTTTTTTTGAAGACTTGTTAAAATGATCAGAAATAATTTAAAATAATGAGTTTCAAATGTCATGACTGGATCAGTTTTGATCATAAAACCATGGCCTAAAAACCTTTTTCAAATATTATATTTATAGCAGCATATATATTAATTTTTTTTTAAAAAAAAGAAACTAACAACATGAAAGTAATTCTTTATTTTATTTAAGACACTTTTGAAATTGAAGCTGTATCTAATGGTTTTGAATTGGCTATTGGACAGTCGTTTATAAAATTTGATTCATATCATATAGACTTGCCATGAAATTTCTAAAAGATAATACACCCACTGCAATTGAATTAAAATTTATTGCCTGTTATGTATAAAATTTTTGAAAGAATACATGAAAAGGTAATACTGCAAATTTGAAACAGTTTATTGAAACATTTCTAATAAAAAAACCATGGAACTTGTTCGTTTTTGCTTTTTTACTCCTTACATATTATGTTACTTTTGGGGGGGTTAATATTGATTGGAGAATTGATCAGATGAATTAAGTAAAATGCTCCCCAACATAGACTTGAAATATTCCACTATGTTAGCCATTCTTTCGTATATTAATAAAAGGTAAAAAAAAATTTCAAAACAATTTCTTGAAATCTAGTAGACATGTTATTAGGTGTTGATTGGTTAATATTTCCTCCTACAAAAGAAATGATCTTTGAATAAATTGTTCCACTGCATTTAACTTTCAACCATTTTAATATATTTTACTCATGATAGCTTATACCGTCATAAAATTTTTATATTAAAAATTCATTTTGTTTCTCATTGTCTTTTTTGATAAATAAATGTTTGATATGTTAGGTGATTTATTTTATCATACTGACTGCTTTTCATATGATTAACAATTCTAATAATAAAATTTAACTGTTTATTTTCTAATTTCAGGTTTCTTTTTTAATTCATGCAAACACGGAAATATAGGAAAGAAGTGACAGAGATATTTTATATTTTTAAAAACACATGGATTTTTTAATTGAATATACACCTGTTTGAAAAAAAAACTAAAATTAGTTGTTTATGCATCATTTGTAAATATATATACATACATTTTGTTGTATTAGACTAAAACTGAAATCATGAATGTTGTAAATAAACTTCTACAGAAAGATATTAATTGCATTCTGTTGGTTCAATTCTTTGGAAATAGTATATTATATAAAATTGTCAACTGATTTGATGGGAAATGTTGCTGAATTTATTTGAGGGTAGTATCTTATTAGCAGAGGCATATTTTTTGTTATTGCATGCATTCATTTTGTAATACTATTTTAATCATCCTTATTCAATCAATTTCTATATCAATTATGAGAGAGAGGAAATACTATATTCTACGTCATGTTTTCCTTGTCAGGTATATATAATTTTTATTGCATTCACTCAGTTATTACCCTTGATTTGACTAATATAATTTTAAATGGTAGATTTAGATAATAATTTTGTATGTGTAATCATGTCATTCATTTATATTATAGTTTATTCCAATTTCAGAATAAGTAGAAAACCATGAAACAGAATTAAAAATTATATTATTTTTTTAAATAACATAAATTATGCTGTAATTTCTTAAGCATGAAAAAGCATTATTGGGCCATTGCAGATAAATAAACTCTGCTGGTAGATTTCAGAAAGGTGGTGTCTTTGGTATAATTTCTCAAAATAATAGTAAAGAAAAAAAAATGCAGATAGTTTATATCTATTCTTATTAAAGTGCTTTTTTGTTAGCTTGGTACCTTTTTTTTTTTCCCAAGTACAAATTTTTGTATAAAATATATGTCAATTTCTTAAACATGCTATGGTGGACAAACTACAGATACTTGACTTTGATGAATTAATAAATAACTATATTTCATGATATGAATCCTAAATATTTGATATTTTGACATTCTTTTGATAACTGTTAAGCAGATGTAGAAGTATAGTTATCAAATGTTACATTATAAGGATAACTAATAAACCAAATAAAATTAATGAATTTTGTCAAAACTTTGAATGTTAAGTTAGCATTAATAATAATTTAATTAACCTTTAAGTTTGAACTGAAATAACTTTTTAGAGCCTCACTAGATGGCGCTGCAAATCTTTAAAATGAAAGACAAATTTCAAAATTTACATCCATCCATTCTTAATATCTTTCAAATCATCATAATAGCTATATACCATGTTTTTATTACTAAAAGTTTATATTTATTTGTTGGAAAATGTATGTTTCTTTTCCCTATAAAAGTGAACTTAAGCATTAAAAAAAAAAAAAAACTGTGTACACTTTCTAGAATAGTAAGAATACAATATTACAGTGTAAGAATACAGAAATTTTTGATTACAGTCTCAAGTTGATTTACTTTCTCAAGTTGAGGTCTTTAACAGTTTTCATTTCAAAAACCTTATTTGTTAAATATTTTCCATATTATTTTTAATAATATTTATTATGGACCTAGTGCTATTTGCAACGAGTCAGGTGTTATTTTAATTAAAAGTTGCAGGCAGATTAAAATTCACTCTGTATGATAAATGTCTACATTGGACTTACTATCTTATGAAATATACAGATTTATCACACTTTTTTAAAATTGAATTATCTTTTAACATAGAGATAAAATTAATTATTAATGGAAGAAAATAATCTTCATTTTTTTTATTTTTATCTTTGTTTAGGTTTTTGCCTCTTTCCCTTAATTCAAGGAAAAGTATTACTCTAATAAAATACTTTGTATTCCTTTTACAGAAGAAAAGAAATATTTTCTGTATGAAAATTGGATAATTATCTTTAAAATGAATCATTACTTGTAATGATAAATAAAAATTCTTACTATTTTAAGTTACCATGTGATAAATTTTAATTGACTTTTAAATTTAGATAATCTTAAAATAGTTCCTACATCCAAATACCAAACAATTTGAAAGTTAGATTAAGTTATATTTAATTCTCTTGTAGTCAACAGTTTTGAAGGTATACATTAAATCAAAAATGTAGATCTATGAAATAAAAATTTTGAATCTTTAGTCCAAAATATTGTTGCATAATGTTTCAAAGTTGATAATTTCTATATTGTCTGCATTTATTTTATTCAGTTGATTGACTTGAAATAATGATATTCAAAGCTTCATAATCTGTAATGGTTGTAATTGCAGAATTGTGGGACTTTTTTTTTTTTTTTTCAAATGTAAGAATGCCAAAAATATTTTAGTATAACAAATAGGACTGGTGGACTGTATAAAACTTTTGTAAGTTTTTTCATTTGTAACTTTATTCACTCAACAACATAAAGCATTATTCTTATTAGAGGTTATACCTATTGCTAACAGTTTAAAAATTAGCTATAGGCAATGATTAGAATCAATATCCTGTATATAAACAAAAAATACATGCATCTGTCTGTCTTTCTCTAATTAGCAATTAACAGTCATGGATGCTCAAACTAAATTAGTTTCTCTCACAAAATTTATTTATATAATCTTAGTTTTATTTTTTTAACCAACATTCTATGTCTTTATTTGTGGTAGGGGGTCTTTTTTTCTCTGCTTGTACCATTTCAATTTATAAGGTCATAAATTTTATTTTAACCATTTTCTGGGTTGTTTTGATACAAGTTATTGTTTGTGGTATAATCTGAGAAAATTTTATAGTTATATATAAAGACATTATATTAATCTTATCTATAAACTGTTTTAATAAACTGTAGCTAAGCAAGTTTGATAATCTTTGAAGATACAATAATCATATTTTCTGGTGGCTTATTTTAAAACTAATCAGATCCAGATTATTAAATAAGAAAAGTAGGCAGCAGCCTAAGGTCTTAAAATTTCATTATGCTTTTTTTGAAAGAACATTTCCCAAGTATATTAATTTTATAATTTTATTTAATTTACAATACTGTGTATTGGAAACTGGTTCAAATTAAAATCAAGAATTGTTTAAATGTTAGAATATTTTCTAATATTTCTAATTAATTGTCTTTTAAAAGTGTTTTATTATGGTGCTTAAAAACTAAAAGATATGGCGCCTTATAATTCTTTGAAAAAATCCAATTCTATTATTGAATACTATTTAAAATATGTGCTAAAGATTTAATTTTCTTCGTTTTTACTATTTGGTTGTTTAAACTTGTTTTTAAATTTGAATTATATTTTTTGAATGCAAAATGCTGGAAAAAAACTTTTGAATTAAATATTTTGTCAGGTTTTTTTTTTTTTTTTAAAGATTTTGTTACACAATATTTATATAGAAAAATAAAATAAATAAAAAACTATCTAATGTAGAAAGTTAGAAAAGATAAGAGCCACTTGAAGGCTTAATCCGGTTCTGATCAGGATCATTGATCTAGTGTTAAAATATTCAATTGATGATATCTAAATATAAACATTTGTTCATTAATTGCAACCAGGTATTGCTTTCTCTTAAAAATTACTGCAAAAATGACCGAAATAAACATTTACGTCATTGAAATAAAATATGCCTACTTTACAGCCAATATATTTAATAGAATGAAAATCAAGCGACTGCTCAAATAAGGTAATCCCTACCTAAGCTTTTAAACACCTGGTTTTATTAGCATTACGTAAGTATACTCTATACCTTGTGCTAGTCTGGCCTTTTCATGCGTTGTTTCCCATTTAAATTTTAAATGTCACCGTCTAAAATTGTTCAGCTGTAAATATTGACAAGTCATTATAGTTAATCTGTTGTATGTTCCTTGAAATGTGCTATACATTTCACTTGGACTGTCTTAATTCATACTTGAAAACATAAATATGAACAAAACAATGACACAAACAAAATTGACTTATTTGACTTTTTTTTTTTTTAATTCTATGTAATTCGAACTTTTCTTTATCCATTGAATTTCTCATTCCTCCTTTTATCCATTTTAAAATGATACTAAGAGAACTTAGTTTGGTTTATTCGAATTTTTGATAATTCGAAGTTTTATTTTAGTCCTTTCTAATCCGAATCATCCAAATTATTCAATTGAATGATAATTTCAAAAATGAAGAATACATAATAGAAGTGCTTATGTAGATTAACAGTAGAACAGGGAAATATTAGAGGAAATTAAAAATCTCCAAAAAATATGCTTACTATAAATGGAAGCACTCAATTCATTACATTGTGAACAGATATGTGGTGAACATCTCACTTTTTTACAAAAATGAATGAAAGTCCGACATATAGGAAACTGTAACTGTATTGAAAAATATTTCATTTATACAAATTGGTTGCAATTGCAGTAAAGAAGGTGTGAAATGATATTTCATTATTTAAATTTGAATTTTTTTTTAAATTTCCTATTGTATTCTGTCTTATTTTAAAATGAAGTTCTTTTTGGAAATTCTTTTACATTAAAAAAAAAAAAAAAAGAAATATCATTCAAAAATAATTTTTACAAATCATTTTAGAATTTCGTTTCATAGCAATAAATTCTACAAAGATAAAAACAATTTCATTTATTTCAAACTCCTACAAAAATTACATCTCAAAAATTATTTAGCATTAAACTGCAAAATAAGTTTTAAGTAAAACTCTTGTGCTAGTATTAAACGCAGGAATAGTTCAAAAGGAAATGATTAACATAAGTATGCATGTTGAAATTTTTCTTAAGCATTGATATTGATTCGACAGAATCGACTTTTAAACATTCAGATTCAAAGGTGATAATATGAAAGGAATTTGACAGAAACTGAATTTTAAATTTTAAAATTTTTATTCTCTCTAATCGTTTCGGAAAAAACCACTTGTATTTCTTTTGTGTGTTTGTCTCTAAAGCTTTCTAGAATCGATTAAATGAATGAAAAGTTTTTGACATTTTCCTTGAACATTGTAGGTAAAAGGTAAAGATGTATATAAGTGATAAAAACATTTCATTCATGAATATAGTTTTTCACTTTCTCATATGCATAGTATAGAAATCGTCAAAAAATTAGAACTCGAGATTTTAAAGAATCTCCATGTTTCATACCACCATGAGTTCGAAAAACACATTTTTGGGAAATGTCCGTCTGTCTGTCTGACAAAGATAACTCAAAAACGCTTTGATGCAGACAGATGAAATTCGATATACGGTTTTTATACCAAATTTGCAGATTATTAGCAAATGTTGTGTAAACTCTGTCCGGCTGTTCGAATAAAAATTAACACATAATTACAGAACGAAGAGAGCTAGATAGGTAAGATTGTGAACACACAGGTTTAACATCTATACTGTAAACATCTGTCAAACTTTGAGACAAATCTAATTACAGGTTGACCATCTGTCGGTCTATACTTTTAGAAACATGTAAATGCGATAACTCAAAAATACAATGACTTAAATATGTCGCATTTGGTTTGGGATTTTGCGACTATAAGTGCAGTTTTGTGTCAAATTTTTGTTTCTGTCGGTTGGGAAAAACGTGTCTGAAGACACAAATTCGATTTTCGGATGCTATTAATGGTCAGGGATTAATCATCAAAAATCTCGTCAAGAATCACACAATAGGTTCATTAAAAATGCTAAATTTACACCAAAGGTTAATATTTTGTAGCTACTGTACGCTAATGCCATGAAAGGCTTTCTCTGGCATGACATGTTTATTAGAGAGCATGCGATAAAGTTTTGGGGAGACAACTCCTGCTGGATTGATATAAAATTTACCAAATTTATTTGAATTATAATTAAGCAATACCTTAGCGATATTCCAATCGAAAGTTCACGAGAGATGATAAAGGATTGATAATCGAATTTGTGTTAAAACTGTCCAATTATCCAAATTTTACCTTAAAAGTATTTTAATATACATATAGGATTCTTTTATAATTTCTAAAAATTTGGGAATTGCCTGGGAAATTTTTAAGAATCTGACGGAGATAATATCGATAACAATATATATATATATATTTCTGTTACGAAGTATAGATATAATATAGTAATTGTTGAAAAATTCGAACATGACATTTTGGCGAATCAATATATTTCCAGAAAAATATATTTCTTGAATTATTCCTGTCTGTCTTCCGTCCTTCTGTTTGTGAACATTTAACTGAAAAAACGCTGTAATTTATTATATAGGATCTTCAACGCTGTATATGATATTTAGTATAGGATCTTCACCCTAAATTTGTAGATTTCTATTCAGTAAAGTCATTCACAGGAAGTATGGCTGTCCGAATTAACGCGATAACTATAAAATGAAGAGAGCTAGATGGATAAAATTTGGTACACAAATTTAACATCCAAAGTGTTAAATTCCGAATCATATTTGTCTAGGGGTTGACTATTTATCGTTTTTTACTTTAACGAGCATGTAAATGCGATAACCTAAAAATTTAAATAAACGAAATTTGGTGTATGGTTTTATGATTACAATTGTAGTTTTATGTCAAATTTTGATTTCAAACGGTCGGGAAAAAAGAAATACAAAATATACATTCAATGTTCTGGTGCTTATGCAATTCAAGCCATGAATGACCAATAGAGTGGTGTTGCACACTCTTACCATCCACTTGTCGCATCCTTGATTATAAATTTGTTTGAAAATTGAATTTGATTCAACATTTTACTTCAGAAATTTATTATTATCTCCATTTATACAAGAACATACCTAAGCTATTTAAAATATCGAAGTGATTTTTTTAATTAATAGTTATTTAAATACAGATTTAAGTACAAAAAATTCTATAATTTCATGCACGACTCTGACACGCCATTTCAGTACAAAGAATAACTAAACAGAACAAAACAAGAACAATAATAAGAAGAAAGAAACAAGACAAATTTTAGCATTTACTTCGTATTAATCGGAAGAAATTCTTCAGTATAGAAAAGAAAAAGAAAAAAATGGAATTAAAAACGTTTGAATTATTATGTTTTGGCGTATTTTCTCTTCTGTTTTTATAAATGTTCTTGAAAAATTGAAATTATTCTCAAAGAGTCTTCAATAGATCCTCTATTTATATATTCTTTTCATATAAATAGATATTTTATGGAAAATTTGACGTAAGCTAATTTTAACTGCTTCCAATAAATTATACTTAAAAACAATTCTACAAACGTTCTTTCTACAACTTTCTTTTAATTCAAATATTCAATGTATTTACGAAAACTTGCTCTCTTTCAACAGTGGAATATTTTATTTCGTTAATTACAGACTCGAAAATAACTGTCAGATTTTGAATCAGTGCTACGATAAGGTCATTTCTCAAATCGACTCCAACTTGCTCTCATAATAAAGGATTTTAAATTATTCGATGCATTGTTTCAATAGGCTAATTATTAGCTGAAGGACGTCTGTCAAACAATAAGAACCGGAACACAGGAAAATATGGCTTAATAAAGTGCAGTATAGTTACAATTCTTCAAAGCTGTCCTTCTAAATGTTTGTTCAGCTTAAAGCCGTTAGAAACAGAATGTTCTAGAACTATGAAATTCTTATTCGCGATTTTGTCTTCGATTTCTGTCAGCACGACCATTTCAAGTTTTCAGCATCATATATTTTTAGAGATAAAATAATTTTTTTTTCAGGTTGTTATATTTTAAGAAAAAAGAAAATCCTATATAAAATCAAGGAAGATATCTTATTTTTTTCATAAAAAAATAAGATAAAAATTCTTTTTTTTCCTTCTCTTAGGCTATTTATCTAGTAGAAGAAGGGGGGGGGGAAAGAAAAAGAAAAAAAAAAAAAACTTTATATTGCACCGTGAGAAGATTCTTTTCCCACGTTTTCAAGTTTAAAAAATGATAATAATTATGAACAAATAAATAAAGATGATGTTGATACGATTTCGCTGAAGGCAAAATTTACTTTGTCATAAAATGTTCTTATTCTGTAATTTTATTTTGTATTATAAATTATTATATTCCTTGATGTAAGAAAAGAATTGTATTTCCACAAAAAATTTAAATTTAGATGAAAAATATATCCTAGTATAATTTTTCAGGATGCTTGTAATATAGTCTACACATGAATAAATGTTCATTATCTATGGATATATTAATTAAACATTTTAGTAATGTATAACTACAAGGTGTGTTCGAATGAAAAGGTACGAAACGACACTGTGGTTATAAATGAAGACTATTCAAGCTATACACCATAGGTCTGAGAACAACGATCCCATTGATTAAAGCACCGAAGGATTCCTTGTTCCCAGAATTCCTGTGGCTGTGATGAGACCCAGTCCTTCACAGCTCCTTGAGTTCGCCGTCCGAGTTGAAGCGTTTTCCTTTCAAAGGTTTTTTTAGGGGACCAAACACTTGAAAATCGCAGGGCGACATGCCCGGGCTGTAGGGAAGATGGTCGAGCTATTTCCACTTGAAATTGGCCAGTTCCGCGTGTGTGACCCTGGAGACGTGTGGACGCGCGTTATCATGCAGCAGAACCATACCTCTGTGAGTAGTCCCGGTCTTTTATTTTTGAAGGACCTGCGTAGACTTCGGAGTGTCTCACAGTACACATCGGAGTTAATGGTTCTTCTTTATTCGAGGAATTCAACAAGTAGCGGATCTTGGGCGGAGCACTCAAGGCCGCCGTGAAGGACTGGGTCTCGTCGCGGCCACAGGAATTGTGGGAACAAGGAATCCTTTGGCTCGTTGATCAGTGGGATCATTGTGTTCAGGCCTATGGTGTATACTTTGAATAGTGTCTTCATTTATAACCACAGTGTCGTTTCGTACCTTTTCATTTGAACACCCTTTGTACAACTTAATTCGAAAGAGTTCAAAGGTAATTCAAGCCCGTTAAAACAAGTTTAAAAAGACCGTATGAACTTTATACTTTCTCGTATACGTAGTATAGAGAAAGTATAGTAATCGTCAAAACATTCTAACTTGACATTTTGATGAATCTTCACATTTTAGACCTCCTTGAATTCGAAAAACACATCATTAGGAAATGTCCGTCTGTCTCTCTGTGATAAAGATATCTCAAAAATTCTTTGAGATAGACGGATGAAATGGGATTAAAGATGAATGGGATAGTATGGGATTTTGTGACAACAAGTGCATTAAAATTTGTAACAAATTTTTGTTTTGATTGGTTAAAAGAAACATGTTTAAAACACAAATTTGATTTTTGGATACTTTTTACCGCATGCCAGCGAGTAATCTCCAAATAACTCGCCAAGATGACAGGATAGTAAAATTGCTAAATTCACGCCAAAGTTTAATATTCCATAACCATGTGTCATGTGCTAGTGCCAAACAAGACGTTCACTGTTATAACACCTTTATTAGAGACTATGCGAGAAAGTGTTCGGGAGACCACTCACGTTGGTTTCAAAAAATACCTGATCTTTATTCATAAAAAGATATTATTCTGAAATATAACAGTGTTGCACTTATTTTCTTCAAAGTAGCATTTCCTTGAACTACCACACACTTATACCAATGATTCTGTTACTGTTTGAAAACCAAAGCTGGAGTGCCTGTTTTAGGCTGGTGCATAATTTCTCTGTTGCATTCTGTATCTGTATGATATTTTTCTGAACTGAAATCTTGCCTCTTTCAGTGGTATTTTTAGCTCGGAAAATAGCCAAAAATCACATGGAGTTGTCAGAAGATAAAAAAGAGCCTGACGTCACACAGCTATGTTTTATTTGTCCAAAAAAATGTATGAAATGTATAGAATGGATTGATGAGAAGAAGTATCTAAATGTGCTAAAAAATCCGGGAAAAAACACTCCCGTTGACAAATTATATACTTTCAGATGTTTTTGTGTTTATAACAAATTATATTGATCCGCTCTTTTATTTTTTATTTAACCATTTTCTAAAATTTTGTCTTAAAAGGATATTTATTTTTTGTTTAGAAGAAAATGTTTCTAATAGCAGTGCCATTTTCATTGTATTATTGCACTGCAAAATGTGGCATTATTAAAATTTCGGAAGCAGTTCAAATGTTTTGTTAAACTTAATAAGATATTCTGATATAGAAACTCTGATTTAGGCTGTCGGAATAAAAACGGAAGAGGCCACAGGTGGAATGGAAGAGGCCACATTTAACATTTGAAGACTTCTTCACCTAGCTTCTTGTTGGCATGTAAGTTCCGAAAATGAAGCATTTCTCTAGTTCACCCAATTACCTTTCTCCAATTCATTGCAATGAACTCATTTTGATATTTATCATATTAGTTCAAATTGATGTGTTTGTTTACAAAGATCGCCAAATTTTGTTTACAAAGATCGCCAAATAAGGTGAAAAGTGATTCTTACACTCCTGTATTCCAATATATTTTTATTGTTTCTTTGTTTTGTTTTTTCTGTTTTCCTATTTAAAAATGGACCAATCGAAGGTCTAAATTTTTTTACCACTATTATCGATCGATAACCTTTATTTATCGCTTGATATCAAGATCTCTAACTGTAAACATCCTGAGCTCGGAATTTCTTATTATTTTCAGCGTCACTTTTCGCTATCTTGATTTGAAATATTTCGAAACATTATCCAATGAGATAATTTTACTAATTCTTACTTTCTCGTACATGAAACATAGAATAAGTATAGTAATCGTCAAAAAAATCTAATTACTCGAAATTTTGACGAATCTTTATGTTTTAAACATCCCTGAGTGCTAAAAATAAATTTTTAGAAAATGTCCTGTCTCTCTGTCTGTGACAAAGATAACTCAAAACCACTTTGAGTCTAACGGTTAAAACGATTTGGTTTTTACATCAAATTTGCAGAATTTCTATCAATTTTTTTGCAAAATTTGTTTTGTGAAAGTCCAGTTGTTCGAATATAAGTTAACTACAAAACGAAGAGAGATGGATAGATATGATTCGATACACAGATTTACTGTCTATAGTATCTAATTTAATTTAATACTTGTCAAATTTTGAGCCAAATCTAATTACAGGTTGACTGTCTGTCGGTCTGTACTTTCAGAAATATGTATACGAAATAACAGAAAAACGCCCTGACTTAAATATATCAAATTTTATATGGGATTTTATGACTACAAGTGCAGTTTGTAGCAAATCTTTGTTTCAATCGATGGTGAAAAACATGCCAAAAGCACAAATTCTATTTTCGGATACTAACAACGGATACAGGGATTATTAATCGCCAAATAATCACTAAGGATAGATTCAGTAATAATTTTGAATTCATGCCAAAAGTTAATATTTCGTAACTATTGTACGCCAGTACATGCAGGGCGTTCTCTGACATTATAAGTTTATTAGAGAGTATGCAAGAAAGGTTTGGGAAGACCATCTTTTTGTAGTAAATAAGTTTAATAATTCTAACTTGCATTTTTATTTTTCTATATATTTGATTTTGGAAATTCCGCACGAACGGACATATACACATACACAAACAACAACAAACATTTAATTTTTTTTTTTTGAAAATACAAAGGATCTTTAATGGAGAAAAGCATTGAAGCTGTATTTTATATATTTAACTACTGCAACAACGTTGCAAGACTATTAAAAGTAATATCATTAATAAATTTACTATATATATATAATGTAAAGTTATATAAATATCCATAACAAAGGATATATTTTCATTTGTTTTCTTGCAGTTTCTGTAAACGTTCTTTAATTAATATTTTATTTAATTAATTACAAAGGGACGAATCAATCTTTCAAACATTTACAAAATCGAAACAAATTATTCGCTGTTGAACTCCATGTAATTTCTATCTATATTTTTATCTATACTTATAATAAAGCTCAATGTGTATGTGTGTGTTGGCGCTCTACAGGTCAGACCATTCAACCTACAGCTACCAAATTTGGCACGTGTATACCTTGGAGGCCGGGAATGTGCATCTGTGGTTCCTTTTTTGAATTTTTAATTAGAATTTTATTTATTTAAAAATTAAGCGAAATTTTGGCGTGTTTCTGCTATAACTTCCGAAAATATTACCGCACAAAAAAGATTTTAACATGAAGTTAAATATCAAAAATTTATCTTTTAAATGATACCAATGTTTTAACCTTAAAATTAAATTTCTATTTTTAAATAAATATTTTAACTATATTTTTCAACAATTTTTTTCGTACCAAATAAAAATAAAATTTAAGCTGAACGAGCACGTTTCGCATTCATGGGGAAAAATTAGCTTTTTTCAAAGTGTTGCCATCACATTGATTAAAGCTCCAATTAAAAATAAATTAAATCTTTTTGGAAATGAAATCTGCAAAAATATAATCTTCGGTACGAGTCTGTAGGAAATGAAACAAATATGAAATATTATTTTTTCTAAAAAAATAAATTCCAAGAAAAATTATTTTATGATATTTTACACTCTCTATATTATTAATCCAATAAATTAGTTTTATTTTAAGGCAAGTTCTGTTTGGATATGAACAGGATATCCATTCAGGGTCACACAGCTAATTTGTAAACCTTTAGTAAGACACAGATCTGCTAAAATGGTCTAAATGGAAAATTGTTATATTTTATGTAACTTGATTCAATAAATGCTCTAATAAATAATGAATTTTTGATTTTACATAAAGCTTCTGCTGTGGAAATCACGATTAACAAAATGTTCTTGAAACACTAATATTTTAAATAAAAAGAGTTAATTTCCAATCAACCAAATCAATCACTTAAACTGACTGATTTATGAAAATTTGAATATCACTATTCAATAAAAAAAGGATAATTTTAGATTTTCTATCTATCGTTTCAAAGAAAATACGCCAATCAGTACGCAGGTTTCTCAAGATTAATTGGCTTAAGATTATGAAAATGTTGAGTTTTTCTAAATTTTTAACATTCAAAACTTCATAAATAAGTCTGAGTTAATCGTGGAAAATAGAAACATTCATTTATTTATTTAAAATTTGGTGTGTCCAGAATATTTTACCTTACTGCATTAAATTTAGACTTCATAATTTTTGGAATATATTTATAGGCCGGAACAAAATATTATTATTGATTTCATTTCAATCCTCTTGAAAGCAAAACTAAAAACTGAATTTTATGCTGAATCTGAGAAATTTTTGTTGAATTATTCTTTGAGATATTACATAAATTATGAATAATATTTTGTAGTTCACGTAAGACTTAAATACCGAGCGATTCTGTTTGCAATACTCATATTCAATAATAATAATCTATATCCATATCTATACTTATAAATAAAGTTCAATGTGTGTGTGCGTGTGTTGGCGCTCTACAGGTCAGGTCATTTGACTTACAGCTACCAAACTTGGTACATGTATACCTTAGATGTCGGGAAAGTGCACCTGGGGTCCCTTTTTTTTGAATTTTTAATTAGAATTTTAATTATTAATTAAAAACTAACTTTCCCGCCAAAAAATATTCCATTTTCCCCACCGCCAAATGAGTAAGGCTTTAGTTTTAATGTTTGTTTTTTCCAACAGTAATGAGGCTAGGGTTAACATTTTTCGGCCGATTATTTCAAACGATTCTGTTTATTTTCTTAATATTTTATGCATTTAAAATTAAACATTGTTAATTAATCCATCTTTCAGATTCATTCTGAAGTACTTTTGAATTAAAATAACACAGAATAAAGGAAATTAAAAATTTCTAATCTGCATAGCGTTACTCCAACTGGCGTATAAAAATTCACGTATTTTCGTTACCGTAACTGGCGTTGAGAATTCACGCATGCGCATTGTGTTCTGATTGTTGACATGACAACCATTATCAACGGATGATTTAAATTATTTTTAGGTTAGTTGCATGCTTTTGTAATTAAATTGTATTTATGTTAGTTATATATTTTTTGTATATGCTTATAGTTTTAAGTACATCGTTTTTTAAGTAGTTTTTTTTAACCTGTTTTCAATGATTTAAATTATTTTTAGGTTAGTTGCATGCTTTTGTAATTAAATTGTATTTATGTCAGTTATATATATTTTTTGTATATGCTTATATTTTTAAGTACATCGTTTTTAAGTAGTTTTTTTAAACCTGTTTTCGACCGATTATTTTAAACGATTCATTTTATTTTCTTAGTGTTTGATGTATTTAAAATTAAACATTGTTCATTAATCGATCTGTTCATGATGAATTTGAGAAAATTTTGTTGACAAATTCTTGAGATATTACATAAATTAAAAAAGATATTCTTTAGTGCCCATAAAGTTTAAACGCTCAGTGCCTCTGTTATCACTAATCATATTATAAAAAATGCTTTGTTTCAGTAAAAAATATTATTATATTAATTGCAGATTAATTCTTTCAACTTTAATTTAAAGCATAAATTCTACGAGAGGTAACAGAAAATTAGAGAGATACATGTTACGTTATGACTGAAGGCCTTTATAATATTATGAGTGAATTATATGACTATCAAAATTTGAAGTTTTAAAATATTTTGATGAAGAAGATTGGTAAACCGGCTGGTCGCCAAAGGCGGCAAGTTTTTAATAAAGAAGAAGGCATGTGTTGGTGCGTTGTATAATACAAACCATATAGCCTAGAGCTACCGAATTTGACAAAGATATGTAATGCAATGTAAAGATGTGCATTCAGACATATTTTTAAAAATTTTAATTAATTAAAATTAAAGCAAATTTAAAATTTTTCCATGATAATGTCGGAAATTTTTAAAAGCAGAAAATATCGTTTTAAAATTCAAAAAAAAAAAAAAATTCAATTTTATCTAAAATTTGTCGAGTAATTTTTTTTTTAGTTTTTATAATAATTTAATTTTGAGCATATTTTTTTTACAATATATTTCATTGTTGCAGTTTAACTGTAATCGTTTTCATTGCAGCTCGAATATTTTACCCTGACTTTTTTCTCATTATTGATGTCCAAAATGTAAGAATTCTGTTTATTTTCCCATATTGATTAAGTTTTGGTGTAAAAACTTTTTTCAATTAAATTTTATCATCTTTCTTTTATTCTTGTATTCTTCTGTAAAGTTGTATTATCTTTCTTACTTTTATATTCTTTTATAAAATTGTATTATCTTTTCTTTATTCTTGTGTTCTTTCGTAAAATTGACTTATCTTTTTTTAAAATCTAATATTCTTTTATAAAAGCGTATTATCTTTCTTTTACTCTTGTATTCTTTTAATAAAATTGTATTACCTTTCTTTTATTTTTGTTATCTTTTATAAAATTTATTATCTCTTTTTATTTTTGTATTTTTTTGTAAAGTTGTATAATCTTTCTTTTACTTTTATAAAATAGCTTTATCTTTCCTTTATTCTTGTGTTCTTTTACAAAACTGAATTATCTTTCTTTTACTCTTACATTCTTTTAATAAAATTATATTATCTTTCTTTTATTTTTGTAATCTTTTATTAAATTGTACTATCTATTTTTTTTATTCGTTTATAAAATTGTATTAACTTTCTTTTATTCTTGTATTATTTTATAAAAATTTTATTCTTTTTATAAAATTGTAATATATAGTTGTATTTATAAGTATGATATAATTTTAGAAACAAACGATAGAGAAATTTTTTTAAATGCACCTATTTTTAAATATTGCTTTTCGTTCCTTTGATATAATTGGATGTAAAAAGATATAGGCAGAAAATTAGGAAAATTCGTAATAAATTGAAAAACAACAACAAAAAAAAAACAGTGATGTAAGACTTTTAAATCAATATTACTATTCCAAACTTATGATATTTTTCTGATAAAGTCATTAATCTTGAGTTAGACAAAGTATTTAATTGATTTTTTTTCTATCATTACTAAGCTAACATCACTATTTCCAGCATTACCAAATGGTCGCCAAAGGCGGCTAGTTACTTAATAATACTCAACTTCTCATTAATACTATGTTTGCGTCACTTTCCTTTGAACTTCAGCATGAGGAAACAGTCGCTCTCAATTAAACGAATATTGAGCAAGAACTCGGTAGATGACCAGAAAACAAGTTTGCGTTTGTCCTCTTTTTTAACCTCTGATTTTGTTTCGCTTTTCCAATATAGTTTACAAACTCACATTTTGTTTAGAGCAGAGACAATTTTAATGTTCCAACTGCGCAACCGGTTTTTGAAACCTCTTTCAGCTTGTTAAAGAGAATGACTTTTCGATAAAATAAATTTTATACGAAAACGAAGCGACTTTGCTATTTTCTAATTCCGGGTTTGGGACTACTATTCAGATTTTAAAATATTAGCAACACACAGTCGTATTCGCATATTGATGCAGTTAATCAGATTTCTCATTTTTTCCCCTTACTAGTTGCCTTAATGACCAACTGATACGCCAGGAATATTGGTTGTGTATTATTTCAATTAAATCTTTTATGATAATGAACTCTTGATATTTATGATCTTATCAACAAAGAATAAAACTACATAATGAAGTCGAATTCCATACTATCATATGACTTGAAACCCTTAAGTGTCTGATACTCTGATTCAAACTTCATGTGGTCTTTTGCAATGCTGTCATTTCATTTTCTGAATTTTTATGTAAACTGCTCAGCTGGTAAACAAACATAAACATAAATATTTCTTTCTTAACTTTCAACAATAAAAGAAAGTCACGAGATTAAATATTTGGCGGAATAAGGAAAACGATTTGAATTTCAATGAAACAATGAAATCTATTATTTAAAATGAAATTTAAAAAAATTGACAAAATTAAAATACGTTAATTTTAAAAAGGTTCGTATGACTATTGTATTGATATCATTAAAAATACATTTTTTTAAAATTTTAAAATGGCAAAAAATCAAATTTGTGCTATTATATTTTTGGAAATTATGAAGGGAAAACACCAGAATTTCGATTAATTTCTAATTAATAAAAATTTTGAAATTTTTTTTTTCTTTCCACATTTTGAAATATTTCTGTGCTAAATTTGGTAGCTCTAAATTTAATGGTCTGTCCTGTTGGGCGCCGATACACATTCCACACAAATTCTCCCTCTTATCATTTTATATTATTTCATTTGTCGATTTCCCGTTTTCACAATTAATTCCAATGACGGATTTCCGATTCACCAACTGAATAGGACCACTTGACTGATGGGGGGGGGGGAGGTCACAAACAGCTCAATTAAAATTTTTTTTTATTAGTTTAGTTTCAAGTAAATTAGTAAAACATTCCAATTTTGTTAATGATAAAACATATTAGAATATTAGGACTTTTTCAAGTACATTTGATCAAGTTCCTGTTTGTTTCATTGGGGTAACTTAATTATTTTAACATTTATAAACACTGAACATCTGAAAAAAAAAATGGCACGAGTAGTCTCCTCGAAACTTTCTCGCATATTCTCTAATAAAGATGTTATCCCAAAGAATGCCTAGAATGATATTGGCGGAAAATATTATCGAATTTTACTTTTAAATACTTTCTACCCAACCGAATGTAACAAAAACTTGACAAAAAAAAATGCATTTTCAAAAAATTCCATACCAAATTTGACATATTTAAGTCATTTCATTTTTGAGTTATCATGTTTCTGAAAGTACAGACTGATAGAGGGTCAACCCCTTGTTGAATTTGGTTCAAAATTCGACAATCGTCTTCCCTACAGATGTCAAATCTATGCACCGAAATGTATTCATCCAGCTTTCTTCGTTTTATAATTATGATGTTAATTTACATTACATTAACTAGATCAAAGCGTTTTTGAGTTGTCACAGGCAGATAGTCATAATGCTGAAAATGCGTTTTTCAGACTCAGAGAAGTCTGAAATGTGGATATTCTCAAGTTCGAATTTTTTGACGATTACAATACTTTCTCTCTATTTCTTATATTAAAAAGTAAAAAATATCGCAGAAAAATCTTGGAGCCCCTAACAATTTCGGACTTTCAGGTTGTTTCCTATTTTGCCCATTTAATAATCTACTCCTATTCAAAATGTATAGTTTTTCGTTTACATTACTCTTCCAATCGAGTCAAAATAGCTCAAAACGTATTAAAAGGAGCTAACAAAATAGAATTAGAGAATAAGTAATTTCAGAATGCGGCTTCTTTCAATGCAAAGGAAATAAATTATGTCAGAATAAAATAGGTGCTGTAACATTCTTAACATTCAATCAATATAGTTTTTTTTTGTAAAAATCGCTTTTCATACAAATATTTATGAAATTAATAAAATAATTATAAGTTCCGTATAATGTCAAGGGAAATTCTTCCAATGGGTATAACGTAAGACGTTGCTTACTTATGCAAAAATTTGTTTAGTTAATGAGCATAACAGTGGGTCAAAATAATCCCTGTTTATACGACTTACTTCTGTGGTAAGGAGTGATTGGCTGTAATTATAAAAAAGTATAACGTAAGACATGTCCCACCGAAGAGCATCTTAGACATGGGAACGAGAAGCTTCAGGTATAGTGGTTGATTCTCGCTTCCCAGGTGGGTACACAAACGGTGTGTGGCTGACTACCTCTTACCTATGCTAGGACTTGTCTCCTACAGGAGGAATTGTACAGTGATCGGGGATGGCCCTTAGGACTCAATCTTAGATGCCGCCAATGATTTTACGACGGTCCGGTCAGTCCACTTTTTACGTGTGCCACAGGGTGAGTCGGAGTAGTCAGTTTGTGATTTATATGTATATGTGTGTGAGTGTGTGTAATGATATTTTAAATTTTTAATATAACCCAAATTAATTTCCAAAACTTTATCTTAATTTAGCCCATAGTAATATATTCTCTTATTTCCTGATCTCATTCCACGTATGAAACTCAGTAAAAATTACTGCGCAATCAGTTTTACATATCGAGTGAAAGTGATACTTCCGTTGTCCTTCTCAAAGGTCAACACGTGTGTTGAATTGGCGCGTGGCCGGAAATCTCATGTTATATAATACTAGTGATAATTTGTTTCTTTTCTTCTCTTTCTTACTTCTGCTTTTGTTTCGCGCTGTGGCGGACGTGCCTTGTCCGTGTCTCTGCTTGTAAATAATCATGATTGTCTCCCGGAGAGAATAAAACGAAATTAAAAATACCAAGTCTCATCTATGTCTTCAAACCTGTCTTCTACTCAACCAAAATAATGTTACATATATATATATATAACACATATTTTTGCAGTTCAGAGTGAGACACTTTTGTAATTTTAAAAATTTCGCTTTTATTGCATCCTGGGATGCATAATTTATGTACAAGCAGGATGTGAAAAAGAGGAGAAAATATTTTTCCCGGTCATTATATACTATGAGATTCTGATAGGAATTTCTATACATTTGTCGATTTCTGATAGGAAAATCTAGGTATCTTTTAAAAGAATTTGTTTAGATCGAGAAATTTTTATCTTTTCAGTCGGAGCGTGTGAACCGCAGATTTAAGCATTTTTACAAACCTTCTGTAGCATTAATTAAACAATAAAAGGTGGTATTGGATCAGGAAATACGAGAACATTTTAGAATAAAGTTAATATTGGCTGAATTAAGATAAAACTTTGGAAATTAATTAGGAGTTAAATTAAATTTTAAAATATCATATAACTTCGATTTATTTCACCATGGGAGCCATATTATCGACAGAAAAAAAGCGATAAGAGATGCGTCATTCTGCAGCTCGACGCAAGAGCAAAAGCAAGAAGAGACGGAAAATTTGCCCCTTCATTGATTTTACTATGAGATTCTGATAGGGATTTCATTGCGGTTTAAGCAAGGGAATCTTAGGTATATTTAAAAGAAAGTTGTAAACATTAAGGTTTTTTATCAGTTCGCTCGGAGTGTGAGAAAATGCTAAAATCATCAGTATCCTAGAGCACTTGTTAAAAATAAATAAATAAAAAATTGGGTTTGGATCAGGAAATAAGAGAATGAAATTAATATGGGCTAAATTAAGATAAAAAGGAAATTAACTAGAATTTAAATTAAATTAAGCGATATCATTACACATATACACACGGATTACTTTACCTTGCAGTTATCTGTGGTTTTTTCGATAGAGCTTAAAACTTTCTATATAAATCGTCAGATCTCGAGTTTTAACAGAGATATCGCGTAGTAATAGCTCGTGCGTTTAGGTTGTAGAGCTGCAACACTTCCTGAATTTTTTTTTGAAGTTGCATTTTCATTTTTAAATGTAATTTATTACATCTCCATTCTTAGATTTCGATACTCTGTGCTTATTTAAACATACTTCTATACCAAATTGTAAAGACATAGTGCACATGAATTACGTATTGAAAATTGCTAAAATAGCGCTCTGGATATTTCCACACCACACCAACACATTGAATGTGTCCGTCGGGGGAGGGGGGGGTTAAAGGATGCATGGAATTAAATCAGATGATTAAGAACATGAAAAAACAATAAAAATGAGAAGACAATATAGAAAATGAATTAACAAGCAAGATAAACCCAGATCGGGACCAAATTGTTTTTAAACATGGATGGTTATATGATTGTAATGTAAAAGAGTATTATTATATTTCTCATGCTTACTTTATGGAGGAGACGAAGCGTAGACAGATCATGATGTGATCATCTGTCTATCAAATCATAATCTGTCACAGATGATGAAAAGCACAAAACTTCTGCAAAAAAATGTAATAGACAGTAATAAAAAATGTAATAGATATATTAATACTTGGTAATAACAAATTCAAAAGTTGTTTTTGAAATGAAAAAAAAAATTACATTACATATGAGTAAAGTAAAATTTTTTAAACATACCTTGATAAATATTTTTAGCTGGGGTACTTTCTGAGATAATAATCAATAAGTGAATATGGCGCCTTTTGTGCTTCTTAAATCTATAAAGGGAATTAAGTAGAACAGATTTTGGATGTTTTCCTTTTTACCGATTGCTTCACAAATTTGATACAGATTTACAATGAATACAACATATTAAATTTCAGTCGCCTTAATCATTGCGTTTTCGAGTTACATCGCCGAGTTAATCCACACATTTGCAAACATATAGACCGATAGACAGTCATCTCTTTGAGAGGTTGGATTCCCAAAATTTAATATTCCTTTGTTAATTCTACATCTGTCTACCATATTCACGTTTTTGAATGATCGCGTACTCATGTACACAAAGAGACACGCAGTCAGACTCTCCATGTTTGGGTTTTGAAAAATCTGATAGAAATCTGCAAATTTCATATATTTAATTTTCAGCCTACTTTGCTCTATTTCTGTATCCTCATATTTTCAAACAAACAGGAATCATATAATTCTAAAAATATGTTTTTCAGATTCACGCAGATTTGGCACGGAAAGATTCACCAAAACCAATATTTCCTGTCGTATTCTTCTTCACTTACACCAGAAAGAAAAAACAACATAAGGTTGTCTTTAAATATTTTTCTCGGGAAGAATCTCAGCCATTCCGGACCGAACCAAACCAAAGAAGAGTTGAGCTGACATTTTTGAAACTGATTATCCTATCCTGAGAGCGGTTTTATAAACAGTTTACTTTCAGCCTTCGGCAACATTTATCGCCAAGTTTAATCGACTGCTGTCGTCAAGGCAACGGCCTGGAAATTTTTTGTTTTCTTTGTTATTTATTCGACTATCATGTTTGCATTTGAGTTTTAGATGATACATTTGGAATTTTCGCTACCTTTTATTTACATTTCCTCTTGACAGCGTTATCTGTGATTTATTTTAATGAACAAGTATTGAACGAATGCAGTACATTCGTGTGAAAATATCTGTAAGATAAGAATTAATACTCATTTCCGGTATAATGGCTGTTCTGAGTAAATTAAGAGAATTATCATTGCCTTATAATTGTTATGAAGTTGGTCATACATGGGATCCAGAATGTTATACAGCAGCCCTTTCTGTTGGTGTTTGTTGTTTACTCGAAGGAATGAAAATATATGCTCCCTTGTATTTGGTGAGTTTTTGAAAGTTACTTATTTTTTACTTGTACTTGCTGTCAATTATTTGTGAATGAACTCCTTGATAATTCAGTTTTCTCCAAAAATCTTAATTTGCATACTATTTTAATGGATATGTCGTCATTTTTTTTTCTCTTAAAAGTTTGCAGAACAGTTGAAAGTTGGGAATTCCTTGTAAGTTCTGTGTAGAATTATATCTGTAAAAATTTGAATTTTATCTTGTAGGTTTTGCAAACTATTATTTAATATAAGTATACAATTGAGGCAATTTCAGTTCGTAGTTATTAATGATTTTTTGCACTTTTACTTTTTTTGTTACATTTTAAAAGAATGTGTGAGTATCTCTTTTCAATAATTTCAAAGTAAAGTAATATAAAGTCAAATTTGAAACATGAGATGATAAACATGGATGTTTGTAATGAATTGTACAGTTTTAATGTTTGGTTTAGCATTCAACTTTTAAGCATACTCCTGTAATTAATTAAATTGTCATCTTTTGATCTTTCACTATAATAACTTACATTTTAAACAAATTTATGGCTCAGCTTCCGTATACGGCCTCTGCGATAATTTGGCGATAAACGGTATAAATTTATATTGCTCTATTATTTGGTGACCAAGCTGATTTTTATGGTCCTCAAAAATTACTCCAGAGAAATTTTAGAAGGAATCATATATTTTGATTTCCATGCTTTAATGTCTTACTATTTTATGTTGTTAAATGTTATACCTAAAGATTCTTCAGTTTTTGTCTTCTTAAATCTTCTACTTAACATAATTGCTTATGGAAAATAGGGGTGCTATAACTACCATTTGTAACAGTGTGTTAAAAAATTGATGTTTTAATACTCTGTTGTCATCAAATAAAATTATTTCTTTAATAGCAGAATTTTATTTATTTATTTGTTGCTTTGAATTTATTTATGTATTTGTGACTCTATGCTGTATCTTACAAATATTTATGCATATAAAATTTTTAAAAGCACTTTATAATGTTTTTTAATTGTTATTTTCCTCTATTAACTATTCATACCTACACTTATATATAGAAACAGAAAAATTTCATATTTATTTTAACAATTATCAAGAGTTTATATATGTTCAATTAAGGATTTTTTTTAAAAATTATTTTTGAATTTCTAATAAACTTTAATTAATATATTATAAACTGAAAGAGCTGGAAAAATCTAATATATCTGTTTGAAAGCATATTTTTATTCTCAATGCAATATGTTACATAAAACGCAGCCTCTAAATTATATACTGAATTTTGAATATCTACATTTATTTATTGAGGCATAGTTTTATATAATGTTGAATATTTAGATAATTTATATCTATTGAATACATGTAGAAAGCATAAAGAAGATGTGTTTTGTAAAGTTTTATACTATAATTTTAGATTTAGTTGTTTAAATTAAAAATATTAATACATTTTAAATATATAGTTTAATACATTGTGCAAAACACATTTCTACTTAAGATAGTAGTCTTTTATCACATTACATATTTACATTTTAAAATTCACATGTAACTGCTTTTCATTTAGAAATGAAATGTAAAAAATTTAATATTCATTTCTTTAAAAAGTTATTTGGTCTGATCTCTCAATTACAATTTAATCAATTACCATAGTATATGGTTTTCTTTATTTTATAAAAAATGTATTTAATTAAAAGAATAAGTTAAACAATAAACATTAATATTATGTTTTTCCTATTAGATAGATTTTTTTTTTATTGCAATGCATAACTTTTTTTATTTTGAATTTGAATTGTTGAATTTTTTAGGCTGGATAGAGCAATGAATTTATATATGAAACAAATCTTTTGAGTATTAATAATTGGTTTTAATTTGTGTTACGTATACAAAATATTTTTTATAGTTTAGTATACATTTTTATTACATTCCCTTTTATTACATTTTGTTTAATTATTAAAATAACTATTGCTATTTAATGACTAATGATCACATTTCAATAATTAATTTAATAAAAGTACTAAATTTTATAACATGTTATTTTAGCTTAAATATAAAATTTTTAACTGTCTTAAATTCAGTATTTGCAATTTTTAAATAACAATTTTACTTAATTAGGTATCACAAATTCTACAGAGAAAATTTTCTTTGAAAGCCTTTATAAACACTTTACAAAGTACATACACATCATCTTGTTTTCTGGGAGTCAATGGGTTTGCCTTCATATTTATATTCTGCTTATTCAGGTAAGTCTATTTGATATATGTACATCTATGAAAAATAATTCAGAAAGTATTGATAATCATGCTGAGAAATTTATAAAATGAAAAAAAAAATTAGATATCCAGATTATGTAAATACGATAGCATTGTTAGTTTTAGACTGATATTAATCTAACTTCAGCCTACTATAGCAAATAATTGTGACAACATTTAAAGATGTTTAATTAACAAATTTATTTGAAACACAAAGTAAAATTTTAATTTTTGAAAAAGTAAGAAAATTTTTAGCTTTGAAAAAATATTGATTGATTTTGAAATATTTATGTAAATTATATATTTTTTTTTTTTTTTTTTTTTTTTTTTTTTTTTTTTTTTTTTTTTTTATAACTTTCCACATTTTAGAAATTTCAATAAAATTAAGTACAGATGTAAGTGTTATTGCATAATGTATTAGATTTAATGATTTCTATTTGTAATAGAAACTAAAATTCATGATTCTACAGTTTGGCACTATATAGATCAAACTGTTGTATGTAGAGTTACTTAATTTATCACTAGTAGGAAGGTAAGAATTTGTACCTTCCTACTTAAGTTGTACCTTCTATTTTCTAAAGTTTAAGTGACTTTTTTTTAATTAATGAGAGAAGTAGTTATTTTTTATTTTTCTGATATCTCTAAAAATATTAACTCTCAGAAATAGTCTTTAAACTATTTTAAATTAAAAAATATATATATAGTTTAAATCACACTAATTTAATCTTTACACAATTTTTCTCCCTAGTTAAAAAAAAAAAAGTTTTTTTTTACTCGAATATTTATAAATATTTTTTTAATCATTTTGCTAAAAATCAAATTAATTCTATTGCTTCTTCAGATTGTTTAGTCCATTATGTTTTCAATTGTTAAAACTATGATTGATATTCTCTCTCCTTGACTTACTCTTGACTTATTTGATATATTAACTACATTACTTCCTAAGTAGATTTAGATATTCCTTCAATTAGATGTTAATGAGATTTTTTAAGAGCTTTATTTTTCAACTCGTTGAATAATTAAAAAAAAATTATTTTAATAAATTTTTATATTTATATATTTATTTCATGTTTTATTCATTTTTTAATTTTAATATTTATTTTACTATTTAACATCTTTTTCTTAAATATTTTCTCTATTCAGTCTTTAATTGATGTTTTTTATATGATAAAAGCATTTGTTTTGCTTTCTAATTACAAATTTTTAGCTGTAATAGCTGTTCTTTCTTGTAAACATTTTGACTTTAGAAATAAAGGAAAGAATACTTTATTCCTTACAAATTTTACTATTTATTAAATTCTGACAGCTAAATTCTTTTAAAGAATATTTTTAATATTTTTCTATATGATAAAATTTCTGTTTCAAAAATATATACTAGGTGTTATATATATTTTATTTGAAAATATCTTATGAAGATTATTTAATTTTTTTTAACCCAATTATCTTATATATATGATGATGTAGATATTTTATAATACTTTTTCATCTGTTAATTTTGTACTATTAAATTTTTTGATACAGATATATTTTTCTCAATACGTTTAATATCAAAATATATTTTCTCAAAAGCATGCATAGAAAAGATAGCATAAAAATAATTTTAATTTTAATTGATTATTTTATTTAAAAAATTAAATTAATAAAAAATAATTTACATAAATTTCAATCTTTAGTAAAATTATATTTAAATGTTTTATCAAAATCAAATGTAAAATTTAAAATATATATGCATTCAATATTAATAATTCAATAGCCAGGAAATTCAGAATTTCTAATTAGGAAGCTGGTTTCGAAGGGCATATAGTTAGAAGTATTATAATATAAAATAATATGTGTAAAAACAAAGTTAATAAAAATAAAAAATAAATAAAAAATTATTATTTTAAATTGATTTATAAAACATTTTGCAAAAAATAAGCTATATTTTTAATCTAATCTTCAATATTATTTTTAATAGAAAATTTAGGATTTTATATATAAATTGTAGAGTTTTTTTGTGTGTAATTGATTACAATTAAATATGTTGTTGTTGCTTATCCCCCTTGGATTGAACACTAATTCACACCAAGTCCAAGAGATCGATTTGCATGATAAGATTGTAAATTTTTGTCATCATATATTGTATATCTGTATTATTATATATACAATAAAATATAGCTCAGCCTAGCGAAGCTTTTTTTATTTTTTAGATTGGACTTAAATGTTATTATTTTTATTTGCAGAAAAGCTATGGGAAAATTTTACTACTTGCACTGTTCCTATTTTCCAGCATTTGTTGCTAGTTTTCTTGCTATATTAGTTGAAAGAAAAAACAGGTTAGTTAATGAGTGTAATTTGTAATTATTATTATTTTTATTATTATATTAATACTAATATTCATTATTTCTTAATTTAGAAGAGGTCCTTTAGCTCTTTATGTAACTAATGTGGTAAGTATATTTAATTTAATTTCAAATGTTATATTTATAAGGATAACAAATATTTTTTTTTAAAAAAAGAATTTATTACTGTTTTTATATTCTTTGATTAATGATGCATTGCTATTCCCTTAATTCACTATGAGGAATTAAGGAATAGTACTTAGATGATAACCATTAATTAATGCTAACCGAATTCTGTATAAAATGTAAACTTCTAAAAATATTAAACCCTCCTACCAGCCAATATGTGAAGTTAGAATTTGTGTGTAAATGAATGTAATATGTTGAAATCTCAGTTTTAAAAATGCATTTGTGCATTATAGCATTTATTAATTAAATTTAATAATTTGTGCATTACAGCATTAATTAATTTAAAAAAGGCCTCTTTTTTGTCCATCAAATTTTATTTATGCCAGATTTAGTTGTTCTGAATCGAATGATCCAGTCTGTAGAGATCATTATTTGTAGAATTAATGAGCTAAAATATATAATATGATATTCTGGTTAATTTTTACTAACTTATTTCTTCTTGGGAGATTACCTGGCATAGGTATTGAATTACCAGATATCGTTGTGTGATCGAAGTATTAATTCAGTTGATTTTTTTCACATCATTTCAAGTTAATTGATTGCTTGTCAAGTTTTTATAATGTCAATAAAGACTAATCTCATGGTGAGACATATCAATATATTAAGAGTTAAAACATAAAGTGAAATTTCTTTTTATTCTCGTATATGATAAAATTGCCCAATAAATAAATTTAATATAATGAAATTTTAGGCATCAGAAACAATGTTTCGAATGGCTGCTGCAAGAGGCATTGTAAAACCTTTTCCTAATGGAGAAGTAAGTAAATTAAATGTTTATTTCTTGAAATTTATTTTCTTTTTTTACTGAATTTTGTGACAAAATCTTTGAAGAAAATAAATTAAAATAAATTTATTAATTATAAATAACATTTTTGGAATGAAAAGTGTCTGTTTTTTTCCTCTTTAAATATTTTATATGATGCTTATGCTAAACCGATATATTATTACACATGAAAAATAGTTAGAGTTGTGCAGTAAGTTTTGTACAAATGATAACTGAGTTTTATTAACTTTTGATAGCATGACTTTGTTAACCTTAAAGATAAGATCTCTAAGATATTTAGTATAAATATTTTAAATTGTTGTTATTGTCACCAATTAAATAATTATTATATGGAATATAAAAAAAATAATATGAACTTTAAACACTTATTTATTGTTGAAAACTTGTGCTGTCTAAGATATTGGCATGTTAATTAAATCTGCAAACAGATCTATCTTGCATTTTATGGGATTTCATCAGTTATAATTTTTAGTGTATTTTAATTTTCATAAAATTGGAGCTTTGCATGAATATATATTTATAGTCTTTTGGATAGTTCTTATATGACTTTTTTCTTCATATTATATTACATAGAATTTGTAATACTTTTTCTGTATTACAGATCTTACTATTTAGCACAACGATGGCCCTTTATCTTTACATTGTAAAGTAAGAAGTTTTCTTTAAAAAAAATTTCATATTTAGCTTATTAATTTTTTTTATATTCTGTGTGTGTCCATTTTTTAAAAAAAATTGTTTTCATTTTTGTGAATAAACTTGGTTATAAAATAGTATTTGAAAAATTACTTAAAATTTTAGTGAATCTTCAAAAGTTGTTTTCTTTTTCATTTTATTCTTAAGAAACCAATAAAAATTTACTAATTCTTATGCTTATTGACTTTTTTATGCCATTAAAGCAAAAAATAATAAAATAAACTGTTTATCTTTGTTAAGTATAATAAAGACTCAATTTAATATGATTTACAAGCAGCACTTTTGTGTATACTTAAATTTAATGCAATTGAAAGTGATAAATTACAGTTTTTATATTCTTCTTGTTCAAAAAATTGTTCATTTATAAAAAAATCAAATAATTCCTTAGGTTGATGAAATAATTTTAATTAGAAATTTCTTATATTTAAAGAATTATTTTTTCTTTCAAATTAACAATTACTAACAGCTAGTAATAATTTAGTAAATGTATGATGTATTTAATTACTAATATTATGCTATTTTACCATTTTATTGATATAACATTTTTCAACATTTTTAGAAGACATGGATTTACTAAAGATTTTGTCAGTGCTGCATTTAGGTGAGTTTTTGCTATGTGACTTAGCACCTTCACTTTTAGTTAGTATTATATCTGAAATTCGTTCATTGCTGAAAACAGAATTGTTGAAGAAAGTCATGAAGTAGCATTATTGTAGATTCAATTAATAGCTGTTAATAACAATTAGTAAATTAATACCATCAATCAATGTTAATTTTAAAAATCTGACCCTTAGTGAAAATATATATAATAAGGGTTATTTAATTTATAATAATTAACTGTTAATGAACCTTTGCATTTAACAAAAGAATGAATAATGTAGTCTGAATTCATTGTTCAGATGGTACAATGTATTTTAAGTTTTTAATAAAGGAATGCTTTCTTTATTTCAATGATTCTTACTTTATATTCCATCTATCCTATAGAAATTAAAACACAATAGATATCCTAATAATTTATACTTTTCCGTTAGCCGGGCGCAAATGTCGCCAATTGTGAACCAAACACGAATTTGGCGGAATTCTACATCATTTGGCGATTTTTCACTTGCATCCGGCTAACGGAAAAGTACCTAATAATCTTACTAAAAAATTTAAACATTAAAACATTTATAAAATTGCAAAAAAAAGTATCAAATTGAAATATTTAACAAAAATGGACAGTGTATTAATAGTGCTCCATCTTTTAGAATTTATTATCTTATACCTTCTCATGTATAATTTATGCTTAGAACAATCCTTTATATACAATGATTATAGAAGTGTATATTTTGATTTCTTAATAAGTTGATAAAGTAAGATTCTGTATTATTTAAAAATTTTAGATGTTGGTGCTAAAATCTATAATGATACTTGTTGTTGAGATTTGTTGCTTCTGTTTGAGAGTATTTTGACCTTTTGAACTCTTATATCTTTATATAAATTTATATTCTTTCAAATATAATTTTAATATAATTATAATGCTGTAATGCATAATTATATAATTTTAATATAAATTGAATATAATTTGTATAAAAATAATAATAATTTAAATAATTTGTATAATTATAATAAATTGTATCATTTTTATTTCTTTTGAATTTTTATATAACTATTATATATTTTATATTTAATATTATTTTATTTATCTGTAAAATCTGCTTTATTTTGAGATTGATATATTTAATTAGAAAGGTAGATTCCGATTATAAATAAAATAATATATAGAACAATGTGATGGCACAAAAACCTACGAGTCACATAATTTTTATTAAGAGGCAATAAATATAATATGTCAATAATAAATAATTACATTTTTATTAAAGATACACAGTCAGGTAAATTAAAGTTATGCGATATCAAAAACAAGCTCTTTTGTAATTAAATTTCAAAAGCAAACTTTTATTTAAAGGATCTTCTAAATCTCCACTTGTTCTTTCTATTTTAAAGGTTTATATTTGGAAAAGATGAAGCCAAACCACGAGTCAAAGCTATTGAATCTAGTTCCACAGAACAAGGTATTGAAAGAAAGCCCATATCAACTGTGGAATTTCCTCTAAATGATATAATGCCAAACATTAATACTCTTCTTGATGAAGCTGGAAGCACATTTTTTCAAAGAATTTGGACCACAACGAAGCATACCTCATGTTCTCATACTTCTAGTTGTACTCAATACTGCTTGCAGGTATGGAGAGTTGATATCATTGTTTAAAATTTTAAAAATATACTGCACTTTTGATTTTGAATTTATCTAATTGTTTTTTAAAGAATGGGTTCATATGCAATTTTAAGACAATAGATAATTTTTCCTTTTGTTTTTATTTCTTTTATTATGGGTTGAAACCTTCTAAATAAGTTTTGATTATTGTATAAGGGCTACTTTCATTGACCAACTGTTTTCCAATGATATTAATTACATTAATTAATATCAGGCAACTTTGGTGAACTGCATTCTATAATATCCAATGAAAGAAATATTTTAAATTATTTGTCTTTATTGATAATAAAGATAAATATGTGTGTCTGTTTTGGCACTTTATAGACCTTTTGACTTACATTTACCAAATTTGGTACACACACACACACATATATCTTGATGGGTTGGAATGGGCACTCAATTGTATTTTTTTTCCTTGAAATTTTAATTAGAATTTTTTTTTTGGTAACTTCTGAAAATATTATGCTATGAAAACAAATTTTAGCTGTTTCAAAAGTTTAAAAAATGTTTTTTTAATAATATCAATTCAAGGATCATGTAAATTTGCTGCTTAACTTATTTCTACTAAAATTAAAAAATGGGTATGAAATGGGCAAAGTATGCCACTAAATGATAATATAAGAATTGCACTAATATGGGTTGTAGTTGGAAAGAATAAGATTAAGGATCAAATGCAATATTGCTTTAAAGGAAAGTAAATTTTTGGAATGTTCAAATTACAAAAGTATTTGGAAGAAAGCATTAGAATGGCCTAAATAGCATGCTGTTATTGTGGTCTTATGTACCTAGTTTAAAAATGATGATGGCAGTAAAATTTCTCCATAATTATTTTTCAAAAATATTTTTATGCGTTATTTACAACAATATTTTTCAATGTTGCAATGAAACATTGAACCATTTTTATAGTTTACATAAATATTTAATTGCTTGTTTCTGCTCCATTCATGACAACTAAGTCTGATATCTTTTTTTCTTCTTTTTTTTTGTTTCATCAATATTTTTATGAAATCTATAAATTATATAGCCTCTAAGATAGTAAGAATATTAAGATATATATTCTTTAAATGCAAAGATTATGATTGCTAATCTTTAATTTTTTTTACCGGTACATTTAATTAATATATTGCTGAACATAATATGTTTTGCTGCATCATTTTAATATTATTATGTCTTCTGAAGGGTGTTAATACAGTCAATAAAGAGAGCAGGTGTAAGATTATTTAAATTTTTTTAAAACTTTTTTTAACTTCACTTTGAAGTTTAAAATTACTGGAGTTGGAGAATTATAAATATTAAATTATGCACTAAAATTCAATTGAAATTAAACATTATTTACTGTTAACTTCTGGTTGTCAAAGTTTGTTAATACTTTATTAATAATTATGCTATAAAGAGAAATTCAAATAAATATACATATATGATAAATGCACAAAAATATATGTATTGTATATGTGTATAAATATTCATGTATTGTGTATGAAATATACATACATATGTTGAAATATAATATGCAAAAAGAATGCAGGAAAAACTGTTGCATTAAATTCTTCTATTAAATATTGGAAGATATATATATTCCCTTTTATACATATTAATAAATTTTTAAAAAAATTGAATTAAAATAGACATTGTCTTGTTTCAAGATATAGTTATCATTTAAAATGAAAAATTGTAGTTTGTATATACATAAAATGTAATGTGTTTTAATTGAAATATTCTAATATACTGTTATATTTCTCTATTATAGGGCTTCTTACGGCCTTTTCTCATAGGATATCTAGCTTTCTCAGGGATCCGTTGTGTTTCAATGAGCAAAAGACTGCTGCACAATCCTTCATTTTTATTACGTTTGCTGACTGAAAAGAAGACATTAAACCTTGGATTATTTCTAGGTGGTTTTGGAGGAACTTTTAGGGTAAAAAGATTTTTTTTTATTAAACTGTATTTTATTTTATTGTATTACAATAATGTGTTGCAAAAAATTTGATTTTTTATTTTAAAATTATTTTTAAGATGACTACTTCTTCAAAATTTAAGATATATCTAAAATTTCAATGATTTCAAATAGATCATTTTTAAATGTTTATATTTTGTAAATTGTTAAATTTTTTATTACTTCTACATATAAGAGTTTTTTTTTTTATATTATAGTTTGTGACATCCTTTGATAAAATTATGCAGATTTTTTATTTTGAATTGCAAATAATTATCACCACACTCTTTATTCATTTTCTTCAAAGTTATTTAATTAGTATTAAAGTTAAGTTACTGATGGTATCTTAATTTATGATATATTGTGAAAATGACAATTAACAATACTTAATTATAGAATTGTATAATAATTAGATTATACAATTCTATAATTAAGTATTGTTTTGATTATTTGTGCTTTTCTAAGGTGAACAAAAAACTAAGTGCAATTTGAATTGTATCTAATTATTATACAATTCTATAATTAATTATTGTTAATTGTCATTTTCACAATATATCATAAATCAAGATACCATCAGTAACTCAACTTTAATACTAATTAAATAACTTTGAAGAAAATGAATAAAGAGTGTGGTGATAATTATTTGCAATTCAAAATAAAAAATCTGCATAATTTTATCAAAGGATGTCACAAACTATAATATAAAAAAAAA
>JAPMOR010000251.1:112809-149854 GCA_026543865.1 Argiope aurantia
GTGTTTCTGCTATAACTGCCGAAAATATTACCGCACAAAAAAGATTTTTACATGAAGTTAAAGATAAAAAATTTATCTTTTAAATGATACTACTGTTTTAATCTTAAAATTAAATTTCTATTTTTAATGAATTTTTAAATAAATATTTTAACTATGTTTTTCAATAATTTTTTTCGTCAAAAATAAAAATGAGGATTAAGCACGTTTCGCATTCATGAGAAAAAAATAGCTTTTTTCAAAGTGTTGCCATCACATTGATTAAAGCTCTAACTGAAAATAAATTAAATCTTTTTGGAAATGAAATCTGCAAAATTATAATTTTAGACAAGTGTCTGTAAGAAATGAAACAAATATGAAATATTATTTTTTCTAAAAAATAAATTCAAGAAAATTTATTTTATGATCTTTTACACTCTCTATACAGGGTGTTTATTCTGTCTCGGATCCATTTTGATATTTAATGAATCATAAAATAATGAAGATGTTAACAAACTTATGGCATTTATTGATGGAATAACTCATATATTTTCCTTTTCAGGTTTGAATATTTTTACGTTTGTAAATATCGTCTGCGCGTGTTTTTAATTTCAGATAATTTCATTTTCCAGTCTAAATATCTGTACTTTTCTAAATATCGTCTGCTTATTAATTGCATTTTTCTCTCTTTTGTTTTTGGCAACTATTGAAATGTTTACTTTTGATGTGTTTATTTTATGTAGTACTTTTGTATGTGATGTTTTATTCGATCGGATATTAAGGAGAATGCATACACCACAAGAGAAAGCACAGATTTTATGGTGGTCATAGAGTTAATTTCCAATCAACTAATTCACTGACTTTTAAGAGTTAATTTCAAATCACTTAAACTGACTGATTTATGAAGATTTGAATATCACTATTCAATAAAAAAAGGATAATTTTAGATTTTTCATCGATCGTTTCAAAGAAAATACGCCAATAAGCGCGCAGGTTTCTCAAGATGAATTGGCCTAAGATTATGAAAATGGTGAGTTTTTCTAAATTTTTAACATTTAAAACTTCCTAAATAAGTCTTAGTTGATCGTGGAAAATAGAAACATTCATTCATTTATTTAAAATTTGGTGTGTCCAGAATATTTATCAGAATATGATACCTTAGCAGTGGCGGCTCGTGACCAGTTGGGTTGGGGGTTCATTAGTTCACTGGAGTAGCTGGGCGGGGGAACATGCTGACCGCCCTGAAAGCTACGTTTTTGAAATTAAAAAAATAATAATTAATGGCTTTTAATTAGTAATATTCTGATGATTAAATAATTTACCTTAGCATTAAAACATAAATTATAAAATTTTAAATACTTTATATAATAATCTCCATTGCAAATCTGCTTGTATCTCCCCTCCACCCCCAACTGAAATCTTGACCACGCTACTGTATTAGTTTACTAGTTAAAAAACAATATATTACTGAAACATAGGGACTACTTTAGCGGGTTTTCTAGTATTATGAGCATTAGATTTAAAGCATAGATACACATTAAAAGCAATGTAAGAAGTTATAAATTGTAAAAAAGCTGTTTAAAAAATACTCACAGCGAAATAAATATCAGGTTTCCTTATTTCCTTTGGCAACAGCTGCTGAAAGTTTGTATGTAAAGTCCATCCTTCGTTCTTTTTTTGAAGCGAATTTGTCTATAACCCTTTCGTTAAAGTCCTCCATTTTAGAAATCATTTCTTTTTCGATAGACAATATTGCAAGAGCATTGAGTCTTTCCTCATCCATCGTACTCCTCAGGAAGGTTTTAATCCGTTTTAAAGATGAAATCATCTTTCAGCTTCTGCGGTTGTCATTGGGACAGTTAATAGCAGCTTCAGAAGTTTCGTCACTTCGCCAAAACAATCCTCCAAGTTATTTTCAAGCAAAAACTCAAGAAATCCGTTGCTTTTTTAACATTTTCGAAATCATTTCTGTTATAAATTATTTGCAGCTCTGTTTTTAATTTACTTTTGTTTATAAAGGGGTACATTGCTACAGTTGTATTTAAAGTTTCTTCTGGAAACAATTTTTTGTAATTTGAGAAATTTCCCCCTTCAAATAAATTCTCTGCTACTAAATGCCCACAAAACTCAAATCTGTCTTTAGCTTGGTTTTCTATTAAGTCACAGATTTCTTTTGCGGCAACATTTCGTGTAACTGATAGATTTTTTCTTCTTCTTTTCAAATTTTCGGTCTCTTCTACTTGAATGAAGTCAATTTCCTCTCTTATCTTCGTTATTTCGTTTATGAATGATTCTATGGCAGTTTTAATTGACATAGGGTTTATATTTCTCTTTTGCAACATATTGTAAAAAATATCAATATGAGGCATTAACTTATAAAAGAATTCTAACCAGAAGTTAAAATTCGGTTGTTGCATCTTCATCCTGAGTCCTTGAGCCTGATTTATTGTCATAGTCTGCTTACTTGTTTCTTCGAGTTCCTCAAAGCATTCTATTAAGGAATCTTTATTTTCACAAATGGTTAGCACTGCTCTCACATTAAAATTCCACCTAGTTCCAGAACAAGATGGAAGTCTTCTACCAACAATTTTATTTAACATCTCTGTTCTCTGAGTGGAGTGGGAGAAAAAGCTTGAAATTTCTGTCAAATTTGCGAAGAAAATTCTGACTTCTCTATTTTGGCTTGCTGCTTGCACCATGATCAGATTTAGTTGGTGAGCATAACAATGTACAAAATAAGCATAAGGGTATTCCTGTCGTATAAGGCCTTGTACCCCTGAATGTCGTCCACTCATAACACTAGCACCATCATAACTCTGAGAAATTAATTTTTCCTTATCAGTGATAATTTCACCCAGAATATTCTTTAAAGAATTTGTAAGGGTATGTGCATCGTGATTTTCAGGTGTTAAAAAAGCCCAGAACCTTTCTGTTGGTTTCCCATTGGATAGGACGTACCGGAGAACAACCACCATTTGAAATTTAGTTCACAAATCTGTGGTTTCATCGGCAATTATGGAGACAAAATCAGCAGCCTAGAGGAAATCCTAGAGGATTTCCTCTAGGATTCTTTCTAAGTACCCTTAAAAACAGAAGCCGAATTCAAATGTTCATTTAAAACATTATTAAGAGCAGATGTAAAATTTATTAAGCCTCTAAATATTCCAGGATTTTTTGATGACGTCGTTCCATCATGTCCTCTGAGAGCCAATTCAAATTCACCACAAAACTTTATACAATCAATTATTCTTGATAACACGTAGCGATTTTTTCTGACTTGATCGTTTTGTCTCTCCACATTTCTCCGAAAAGCTTCATTAAGCTGCTCTCTAATTTCGATTTTGCCTAAGACTGAGAGGTCGATACAGGCATTTAGATGGCTTATGGACTGTTCATGTTTTTTAATTTTCTGTGACAAATGTGATAAGTCGCATACGCCAGTTTTCGTCCAACTACTGTCACTTCCTTTGGCGAATATTAAGCAGGGAAAGCAATAAAAACGATTATTGAAATCGCATCCGCATATCCAGTTGTTCCTGTCGTATACATTCGCATTGAAAGAACGAGTGTATTCTTTACCTTTCACGTTTTGTTTCTGAACAATACTTAAAGCAGGAATAGGTCTGCCCAATTATTTAATGGCACATTTATCTTCAAATGGAAGTGTTGAAATATTTGTTTCCAAAAGAAATTTTACTGCTTTCATGGCTAAATATATTAATACTATGCTTATAATTCTAAAAGAACTTTTATAACTATTCGTCACTCGCTACTAAAGTAGATGTACAAAGAAAGAAAAAAACAAAAAATTCATTCTGCCTAGAATGTCCTTCCAGTCAAAACCTGTTCTCAATTTCCTTTAAACCCCCTAAACTACATTCCAGAGAATAATAGTTCCCTTTATACTGAAAGGGGAGGTTTTGGATCTTCAAATGTACAAAGTAAAATATTTTCCCTGTCATCGGAATGGGGAAAAATTATCCCCACTGTCGCTAAATTTTCCTTTAGCGACAAGTTCAATAGTTTTTGCTCGGATTAGCCAATAATGCTTTCCGATTTTATCACGTGCACATGCGAAAAATATACTTGGGAGGTTCAGAGCTCCAATTTGCGCATCTTTGCCCCGATGCTATAGGAGCGGTGTTTGAAATGATTTACCCCGTTCTTTAAAAGGCGCTATAACTAAAAATAAACCAAAACAGTAATATAGATAGTTGTTTAATATTGATGTAATAAACTTCACCAGGTATTTATTTTTTAGGGGGTTCACTGAACCACTGAACCTATAGCACGAGCCGCCACTGTACCTTAGTGCATTAAATTTAGACTTCATAATTTTTGAAATATATTTATAAGCAGGAACAAAATATTATTATTGATTTCATTTCAATCCTTTTGAAAGCAAAACTAAAAACTGAATTTTATACTGAATCTCAGAAGTTTTTGTTGAATTATTGTTTGAGATATTACATAAACTATGAAAAATATTTTGTAGTTAACATAAGACTTTAATACCGAGCGATTCTGTTTGCAATATTCATATTCAATAATAATAATAATTAATAAATAACAATAAAGATGATTAATAAAATAAAACGCTTGGTTTTATTAAAAAATATCTTAATATTAATTGCAATTTCGTCATTTACATTTTTAATTAAAGTTGAAGTTTTACCGGAAATGGCAACAAATTAGCAAAATATATATAGTAAATTGAACGAAACGATCTAAACAATATAAGTTTGGTATGACTATCAAAATTTGAAGATTAAAAATGTTTTGTTTGAGAATCCTTTAAGAGACCAGTTACTTAAAATATTTAATTGAAAATTGTAGCGAGCGGTAATACTGGCGAACCGGCTGGTCGCCAAAGGCGGCTAGTAATAATAATAATTGAATAACAATAAAGATGATAAATAAAATAAAATGCTTGGTTTTATTAAAAAATATCTTTATATTAATTGAAATTTCATCATTTCCACTTTAAATTAAAGTTAAAGTTTTACTGGAAATGACAACAAATTAGCAAAATATATATAGTAAGTTGAACGATACGATCTAAACAAAGGTATGATTATCAAAATTTGAAGATTAAAAATGTTTTGTTTGTGAATCTATTAAGAGACCAGTTACTTAAAATATTTAATTGAAAAGTGTAGCGAACGGTAATACTGACGAACCAGCTGGTCGCCAATGGCTGCTAGTATATCATAAATCAAGATACAATCAGTAACTCAACTTTAATACTAATTAAATAACTTTGAAGAAAATGAATAAAGAGTGTGGTTATATATATATATATATATATATATATATATATATATAAAATTTATTAACAGCTAGAGATAGACTTGAAAACTCCCCATTGGAAAAAATGGTTTAAATGACGTAAATAACTGTATTTTATTTTATTTGAGCCAATATATGTACTTCTCACAAAATTATAAATTCTAAATTTTTATACTTTTCCTCTGTCTTAATTCAAGATTTTTCTACCCTTCTACTAGTATTCTATTATGTTTCTAATCACTCTGTAAATCCTTATTTTCTATTATCCTGTCATTTTACAACATTTATATAATATGCAAACTAAGATTAAATAATCCATAGGTAATTTAAAGGAACACAGATCTTTTACTATGAATTGAAAAGATGGGAAATTACTTTCCTATTTATGCATTAAATTCTTATTTTCAGAAGAAATCTTTAGAGGTTTGTATTTATTATTAATTTATTTAACATTTATGTGAATTTTAAACAGTATGATTTTGAAATTTTTGTAACATAAATCTGATTTTGTTTTCTTGCATTTCTGACTTTATTTCAAACATGAAATTTTGTAAATAAAAATTTGGTAATTATTTTCATTTTTTTAGTTTATTAATTGCTTACTAAGATGGGTGTTTGAAGAGGATAGACCTATATATGCTATTCCAGCTGCATTTTTGGGTGGACTCTTTATGAAGTTCTTCCCAAGTTCAACACTATCACTTTACCTCATGTGGAAATTAATAGAGGTTTGTATTTATTATTTAAATTTAACCTATAATTTTTGTTTAAATATCTTGCATTTAAAGGCAATCAATTCCAGTAGATTTTAAAATTTTTAAGATTGCATTGAATAAATTTTGTTTAAATATTTAATTAATGCAGACTTTTTCAAAAATTCTTTGTATAAAACAAATATTTATTCAATTAAAAGATATTAAGGGAAATAATTTTTTTTTGAAGATAGAAAACTTGATTTTTCGTTGAAAAAACATATTAAGTATGAAAATGCTATTGTTGACTAAGATGAAACCGATTTTTTTCCCCCTTGTCATTTATTGAAAATTATATTTCCTTCAAATTTAAATCTATTTTGTTGCTAAGATTCTTCAAAATAAACTTAACAATTAGCATAAATTTTTTGCCCTTAAAAATACTATGTATTTTCTTTTATGAATTTTGTTTGGTAATTTTACCAAAAATAAGAATTTTAGGAAAATGCTCTTGAAATTGATCCTAGAAAGTCACTTGCTCCTTTTAATCTGTATTGAATTAACCCTACCCTAACTTGATGTTCGAGGAGATCTGAATGACTATTGTCATGAAGCAAAATTTGAGAACCAGAACTGGAGTGTTAATAAAACACACAATTTAATCATCAGCCATATTTATTTACCATGGCACAACTTCTCTTATGAAAAGTACATTCCTTCAATGGAATGGAGGTAACTCAGTCTCGCAAATTTGCTATATCCTCAAGGAAAGTGAGACCTTCCTTACTTATACGGCAGCTTTTCTTCCTATTACTCTGCTTACTCCTCTTTCTTGTGAGAATGAAAGAAATGGCAACACAAAGCCCATTTTGTAGAAGTTTTTATATATTAGAAAGCTGAAATTTAGCAGTGTTTTTATTAAAATTGAACTTTAATGACAAACTTTAAAATTATGAGTCAAATGAAATAATGAACTACATATTATCAACAACAAATTAAGAAATGTCTTATGATATATGCAGATTATTTAATTACAATGTTTGCTGTATTCTAGTTAAGTAGTAATGAGATGAAATTCAAAAATACATTTAAAGTTTATGAGCAGTAAAAATTTAGTCAGAAATAATTTTAGCTTCACTTAATTTTTGAAGTTTTAATACAAATCTAAAAGAGCATATAATCATAATTTTTTTTCTGTGAATACAAATGTGCTCTAAAATTGTTTTTTATTGAATCAATCACAATTTTCTTTTTTTATTTTATTAATTAGGATATCATTAGACTAAAATACATTATCATTTATTCTTATTTTTCTGAATGACTTTCACATTTATCTCTAGATTTATAAATTCACACTATAATATGTACAATCCTTTTAGTTTAAAAGTTAAATTATTTTATATCATAGAGAATCCTGAAAGAAGTATATGAAATATCAATAAATGAATAATCTCTAAAATTGGAAAAAGTAAATTAAATAATTCTTCCTCAGATGAACAATATCATACTCAGAACTATATTTTTTGCATGTCTACATATGGCAACTATAAATTTGGAAAAGTATATGATTTTTTTTTCATCATAAGAAACATTGATTGTTCTTTTTCAGAACGGGTATTTATTAGGCATAGAAGAAGGTGTACTACCTAAAATAAGAGGATCTATGTTAATGCTTTATGCAGTTTCTACAGCCTTCTTGTTTTATGCGGTAAGAGAAATGTTTGCTTTTGATTAAAAAATATGCTGTGCTAAATGATGCTGTTAAATCATTTTTATGTTTTCAATTAATTTTTATTTTATATTTTAGGCTGTTCTGGAGCCTCACAATTTAAAGCCAGCTTATTTGAAATTCCTTACTAGGCTAACTCATAACAAGTAAGTTTTTATATATAAGAATAAAGTGAACAATATAATTATTCAAGTTATATTGTCTTCAGATATTTTATGTACTGTGACAAATAATGCAATTTTTTTTTTTTTTTTTTGCTCAATTTGATGACATTTTACAAGAGAATAGAATAATACATATATAAGGTGCCGATTCAAATCATGGCCCAATAGCTTATTTAGGTTAATTGTAATTAATAATAAGTTATAATAAACAATTAGAAGTTAGATCTAGGTATATACTTTCAATTGGTAAATCATATTAGGTGACAAAAAAAATTATATTTTGTATTGTTTGACTGAATACTTTAATTCATTGATTTCATAACTTAAAATAGAAGTACTTTAGTCAAAGCATAAGTGTGCCTATTTTTAAAAACTAAGCAAGATTAAAAAGAATCTATTTTAAAGGTATAGATGAACTGAATTTATCTCACAATATTCTGTTATAAATTTGTCATGAAATATAATAAATTTTAGTAATAGTTGTTTGTGGGAATAAATTGCAAAGTATATATGTCTGCAGAAAAGTTTTTCCAAATTAAGTTAGATAATGAAAATTTACAGATAATATGAAATTAAAATGTTATATTTGTGTTCTTGAAATAGAATAAATAATTAAAATTTATGATATGCATAATCATTTGATTTTAAAATGATTGACAAAATCATGTGTCTTACTGAGTTTGTCTCTAAACAGAATTAATAGCATTCTGAGAATTATTAAATTCTAAATGTGTCTTTATTGTATTATTTGTGTTCATTAATTCTCAAAATACTTTTAAAGTTTTAAAAGAATTTTTAGAATAATAGATGATTTCGTAACACATTGTAACACTTTTTGACTTTGTTTTATTTCATTTCATAAAATTCTTAGTACAAGATTTTGTCTTTTTTTTTCCAGAAAAGTGTATTTAGAGATAAAATAAGAAGCTTACTTTTTTTTTAAAAAAAATTTCTATGTGAGGTTTGAAGATTAATTTCAGAATATAAGCTAGTACTGATTAGTATACTATCAGCATTAGCTTTCAGTATCAGTACTAATTAGCTAGTATTTTTATATATTTAATACAAATAAATATTATTTGTACATTTCTTATAACATTTTCTTATAAATATTATTTTTGACACTTTTATTAGTATACGGAAAATTAAAAGTTTTTATTTTAATTAGTTTTACTTCATTACTATAAATATTATGGAATTTAATTTTAAATCCCCCTCCCCTCAAATTTGCTACAGATGAGTCCACACCTATGAAGTTTAATATTTAGTTTCATTATTTGATTGATAATTAAGTTATAAAATATAGAATGATGTATTGTCATTAAGGACACACAAGTGTGTGAAATTTTAAAACTCTTTTGTATCAGAAGTTAGTGAAAAATCTATTACAAAAATCCATCTTTACAAACCTGAAATAAATATTTCATAAAAATGTATAAAATGGATGTGACATTCGAGAAAATATAGGAGAATATGTTGAATGGCATATGGCTATCTTTGCCACATTGCCATTACATCACAACATGTGAATTAACAGCATTTCAGTTACCATTGTCATTTTTTACTTTCTCATATGTGAAGTATACAAAGAGAAGGTATTATAATCATCAAATAAATAAATAAATAATCAAACTTGAGAATTTGATGAATCTGTACATTTTAGACTCCTGAGCCCCAAAAACATATTTTTGGAATTATACCTGCTTGTCAATATGATAACTCAAAACGCCCTTGAGCTAGATGTATTAAATTTGGTATACCATCTTTATGCCAAATTCGTATATTTCTATCAAATTTTGAGCGAAATCTGTTCGGAGGCAATTTGAAAATGTATGAAAATTAACATAACTACAAAATGAAAAGAATTAGATAAAAAAAATTGGTGCACAGATGTATCACCTAAAGTATCATCTGTATCAAATTTTTAACCAAATCTGTCGAGAAAGTTGACTGTTTGTTGATCTATACTTTCATAAATATTTAAATGCTATGACTTAAATAAATATATGCTTTTGATTTTATTATCACAATTGTAGTTCTGTGACAAATTTTGGTCCCAATCAATTAAAAAAAAAGATGTCCAAAATACATTCGGTTTTCTTGTGTATTAATCTCAGCGATGAATAGTGGAAGACTGCACCCTAATATGCTCTTATGCAACAATTGTCCGTTCGTTTTGTATTAATAATACAAAAATACATTTATTAGAGAGTCTGCTAGAATGTTTCGGATTACTGTTTCTGCTGGTTCATTTTAGTTAAAAGTTTATTCCTAATTTATTTATTTATTATTATTATTTTACAGAATTGGAGAAATCAATCGTCATGTTTTGGATATTTTTGGTACTCATGCTTCTAAAATATATTCAGATTTCTGGCCAGAACTCGATTTAAAACACACTAGTCGAGTGTTTCAAGAAAGTGTGTTGCTATGGTTGATTCATTAATAGAGATCCATTCTATTTAAAAGAAAGCTATTTATTTTGTTTAAGAACAGAGACTATTGCTGTGCCTTTGTAATATCACTTACTGAATTTTGGTACTGTACAAAGCTCTTATAGTATTTTATTAAGAAGTATTTTATATGTAATTTATGAATATGGGAAAATCATTATTTGTATATTAGTACGTGGGTCATTTTTTGAATGGCGTGGAATATTTAACGTTATTTTCTGTTACTTTCTTAAAATGTTTATCATAAACTTGTTAAATGAGAGAGCACTGATATATAAATATATTGTGGTTAGCTAATCGAAACCACATATTTATGCTGGTAATTTAATAAAAAGATATTTTTTAAATGATTAATATTGAAAATCTTGTTCTTCTTAAAACAGTGTGTAACATCACGTCACTTTTTTAATACTGATACGTAGTTGTAGGAAACTCAATGTGAAGCATCAATAATCAGTTAAAATACTCTTGAATTATTTGTAAATGTCAACAACAATTTTATGAAAAATGTTTTGTTATTTTTATCTGATTGATATTATGTATTTTTTTTGTATTTAATTTTTTCATTCGTCATTGTCTTATATTGTTTTTACTGTGCACAAAAAATCTTAATATTCTCTTTTTTCCCAACTCATTTTCTTTTTAAATGGTCAGCCAGTAATTTATTTGCATTAATTACTCATTCTTTCCATTGTTTTTTGTTTGGTTCTGTACATTCCAATAACACATTTAATGGAACTTAATTACTCAATTGGGAAACTAACTCCAAATTATAAATTTTGAGATACAGCTGTATTTTAAGATTACTTCAAAAATAAATTATTGTACAATAAACGGTTTATTATATAATAGATTAAAGTGTTGTTCATTTATAATAATAGATTACATATATTTAGATAAAGTTTGCAATGGTAAACTCAGAATCCATAAACAGATAGTTGTTTCCCAATTGTGTAACTAAATTCAAGTATCAATGCAATGAATATAATTTTGTTAGAAATTGAAGCAATATTATAAAATATTTTTTAAAAAAAGACATTTAAATAAGCATTGTTAAATAATGTAGTGCTTATTTCAATTTTCAAGTTCTAAATGCACAACTATTATTTTTATGTGATAATTTTTTTTTCATAGGACTATTATTCACATTTTTTTAAAAATTAAATTTGGATTGATTTTCTGGGAAAAAATTTATTATACCTAGAAATCAAAAATTATTTTAGTTTATATAATAATTAGATTAGATTATTTTGTGATGGAAATTTCAAAATGTGTAGCTAATACACCATTAAGTATAAAGAAAAAAAAATGTTATTGTTTTAGCAATGTTTTTTTTTAAAATTTTATTTTAGGAGTGTATGAGCTATAGGACAAGAGATATAGCACTTCATATTTATTATATTAGTTTTTCAGTTTTCCTTCTATAAATAATGTTAACGCATAACATTTTATTTTGAAAAAAATTACATAGAATTTTCATTGTAATCAATAAATGTATTTACTTTCACAGGTTTTATGAATTGAGACTAATTACTTAACAATGAATTATTTCATCACCTTTAAAGATATGGTTAAATTTGTTCCTGAGATGATATATTTGCTTGATATTATGTTTGTGTTATGTTATTTTTTCCCTGTATTGTTTGTACTTAATATCTTTTTTCCAATGTTGTCCAATTTGTTTGAAGTTTGTCTCTAGTGTATTTTAAGAAGTAGTATCCAGTTTTTGTACAAGGATAAAAAAATGATTATTCATTGTATTTAGCTGTGATAATATTAAAATTGTTTCATGTTCTTATATTTTTATAAATGGAACCATCATAAATTGATTCCAAGTTTTTATTTTTACTTAAAAAATGCAATAAAGTATTATTATTTAACAGAGCATTATTTATATACATATTAGCCATTTTTATTTTTTTCATTTGCTTTGGTTTTAATCTGGTTAAGTAAATGAATAAAATTTTAGAAATATATGTAATGTTTTCCTCATTTGTCATTAATATAACATGAAAATCTTTTTAAAAAATGTTGAAATAAAGATATTATATCCATCCAGAAAATATTCAAAGAAGAAGGAATATTAAAATTTTAATTTAGAGAAATCATTTTAGAAAGCAATGTATATTTTTTTTATTAAGGGCCAAATGAAGGAAAAGAAAATACAGGTAGGTGAGTTATAACTTTATATAAAAATTTAAAATTTAATAAGCAATAAAAAAAGTTAAATGGAAAGAAATTTGGTCTTATAAAATAATATAAGAGAGATAATAAGGTCTTAATTATATATAATAGGGATAATGTGTGTAAAAAATGTATTTAATATCCTTGCAACACACATGAGCATAAATCTAATAACAAAATAGTGAAAACTTGGAGATATTTTGAAAAATTTATTAAAATTAGTGGAAAAAATTGCAGAAATGATTATTTTAATTTTGAAAAAAAAAAAATCAGCTAAAATTTGGAGACAATTTTTTTGGGAAACACATCTACCCTAGAAACAAAGACGTTCCAGTTTTGGTAATACTAGGTATGATGGACTGTTAATGGAGCATTTTGATTAATTTTCACATTAATCATGTTGCATCACACACATATCAAAATTGTATAGATTATATGCCAGTCTGTTGACATGATCATATTTAAAAGTTACTATTTGTTCTAGTTATTATCAAATTACAAATTTTCTTCCTGGCATAAAACATTAAGAAACGTTTTGTCCTGTATGTTTGATCAAAAAAGGAAAGGTGGAAAGAATAAACATTTTTTGTTTATTCTTTAATGTTTGCTTTTTTTGATGGAAAATCCCTTATATTTAAAGTCAGATTAATATCCTGGATATAGTAATTTTAAAGACAATTCCTGATACATTTAGAGATTACATGGACTAAATATACAAATTTATTGCCACATTAAAATTTAAAGCAGCACTCATGATATGTTTTTTAAAATTATAAATACAATTAAGGGAAATGAATTATTATCAATATTACATATTGGAACAAAAAACAAAACCTCTGAATTCAGCAAAGCAATATACTTAATTATTTTATACGCTTAATACAGTATATTTTGAATTTCATAGTCTATGAAAGCTTGTTTAGTTTATACTAATATAAACACATTTAAAAATGAATTAACTTCTAGAAATCAGATGTGATATTGAATATTCTATTATTAAAAAAAATAACTATAAAATGTTCTTGAATTATATCACTATTGTATTGCAGTCATAAACCAGTTTTATTAAAATTCCTAAAATAAAACCAAAAAATAGTAATCCTTTCTCTTGCAAGGTGTGGCAGAAACTTTTCTGCAGTAACTAAATAAAGTAAGATAGGATTTTTCTAATAATAACGAATGTTGGATGAAATTTTCAAACATTTATATTTTATATTTATTAGAAGATTTATCGCTGTTGTTCTGACTTTATTCAACCCTTTAATTATCGATTTTTAATGGATTTAAAGTACGAGTGAAACATAAAACCCGTTTAGTAGTCAAATGATTAAGCCAATCATAAAATAACATTAAATTTATTAATAGACTATAATAAGCTTCAAATTTGCTCCGAGAAATTCTTTTTTATCCTACTATTGATAAATAAGAAAAAAAATGCCCCTGTTTGCTTTATAATGAATTAATTAATCTTATGCTTATTAAATGGCCCATTATAGTAAACAAATATTTAACTGCAAAATTATTTTAATATTCCTTTTTAGTATGATAATTCTTGAAACAATGACCTTTACATAAAGGAACCCTACAAGATGCTCACAAAAACGAAGTATCAGTGCGTATTTCATGACATTTGCAGACTTTACAAGATTTTTGCGGGTAAGTCTTTTCCGCTTCAGGATTCTTTCCAAGTAATGCATTTTTATATCACCTGTAAGCCTATGAGGAGGATCATAGCGAGGGGTCTTCTCTCTGGAAGAGCGTGCTGAATAATTTAAGGGACTTTTACATTCTATATGACAAGTAATCCATTCCTTTGCTAACGTTAATAAATATTTTGAAAAAGTTATTTTAATAAAAGGATTTAGCTTACGATATACAATAAATGAATTGAAAAAACTACAATGTACTAGAAAGAAGAATGTTTTTTTAGTTCACTTGATTGACGACTGTTTCTTGTATACAGCCGACGACCACCCCGCTACCACTGAATGAGGCAGTATCGACAGGATTTGTTGTGGCCGACTGCTGCCTTTAACATAATCCATCCATATTACTAAAAAATTCTCCGAACTGGCATCCTCTTCAAGGCGGTCGGACTTAATCCACAGGTGGTAAATCTCTGACCTTCCTCTTCATCTTCCTCTACAATTGTCATCCTGTTTTACAAGCAGCAGGTCAATACTTTGAGAAAACCTTCTTAAAAATCTCTGTATTCTCCAAATGTGCGTCCCACAACAGAAGAAAGGCAAACACTTTAAATTTTTGGCAAAAAATTGTCAATTTTCAACATCATGTCTTTTTAAGATTTTCTGGCACCATTAGTACTGAGCTTAAGTTATTATTTTCAACTTTTAGATTTTTTCTTAGAGCCGAGACTTCTATACATTTGTTTAAATAATGGTAAACAGTACCGATTCTTTCACAGATGCATTTATTTTCCTGAATTCTTCCAAATCTAATAATATGTGGAAAATCCCCCATGTCCTGATATAATTGGATTATCAGTAGATGGCATTTTCTTATTTTTATTTTTGGGTTAGAAATAAAGTCATAAGTTACTCTTCCTTTTTTGGACATATACCACCTGTCAAAGCATTATAACTTTATTTCTTCTCTTATTTCCCATTTTAAAACACTATTTGATTTGGAGACAATTATATCAACACTCTCTTTCTGTGCCACCAACTTCGCATACTTATCCGCCTTTTCATTACCATATAATTCCAATATGGGTCTTAACCCAATAAAACTCTATCCACTTGTTAATTTTTACATTTTTTCTTTTGTCTTCCAAATTTCCCTATAACAATTGTTAGATTATTGTATGGCTTGTAGGACAGACAGAGAATCCTTGACAGAAGACTTTTTCTTGTACTTGCGTATAGCCGACCACCCGCCACCACTGAACGTAGCAGTATCGACAGGATTTGTTGTGGCCATCTGCTATCTTTAGCATTGTCCATCCTTGCATTGACCGATTTGTCAAACTGGCATTCTCTTCGAGGTAATTGGCCACAAAGTGGTCAATTACTGTCCTTCTTCCTTATCTACAAACTCCCAAATAGTTGGTAAAAAACTGACTATTTTTGTCATCATGTCCTTCAGAGTTTTAAGATTACCTGGTACCATCAGTACTGAATTAAAGTCATTATTTATAATTTTCAGATTTTTCTTAACTCCGAGATTTCAATACATTCCTTTAAATAGTGGTAAACAGTACCGATTCCTCCACAAATGCATTTATTGTCCTGCATTCTTCCAAATTCTTGACTGACGACTGTCGGTGGAATGAATATCTTGAAAAGTATTGCCGAGCTAAATCCAGACCTTTCACGAATTGCTTGTGTTTTGCTATGCAGTTGGGCTTGCAAATTATTTCCCCTGTTTTTCTATTCTCTTTACTAGTTTCATCAATATCATTGTCGATGTCATTTAAACTTTCCGGTTACCTTTCCATTTAAGAACCATGACTTCAACTTTCAACCGAAAATCGATTTCACCTAACTTCAATTTTAGCATACTTAGCTCTTTCGGGAATCCTCTGTGGTTTTTGTTTTTTCTTTTTCAGAATTATACTTCAAATACGAAGCAAAGATTTGGAAGAATGCATGAAAATAATGCATCTGTGGGGAAATCAGTATTGTTTACCCTTATTTGAAGGAATGCATAGAAGTCTCGGAACCAAGAAAGAATCTAAAAGTTGAAACTGATGACTTAAGCTCAGTACTAATGGTGCCAGAAAATACTGAAAAATACTTCAGGATTTCAATTGGATTGCGAACTCGAAATGAGACATGACTATAATACGGTATTGCAGCCTCGTCAATGAATCGTTCCTGTTCAGGTTTGTACACGGTATTAAACTTGTTTAAAAAAATAATTACCGAAAGGTTCAATTTTACGTGATTTGGTTGATCCTTTCTCCAAGTTTTGATTATCAGAAAATTGCAAGAACCGCAAAATATGGCGGAACCTATTTCGTGGCATTAGTTTTGGAAAAAAAAAAAAAAAAAGGTATTGAAGTTATTGGATCTGTTGACCATTAGTCGTTTAAGATGTTTTTTTAACCTGTCCTATTAGTATAATTAGCGCTAGAGATTTTTCGATTTCGGGTATTGTATGTTGACGCATTTGCAACCATCTCAATAAGATCATCAAAAATAAAAAGGCCGGCAGTTTCTTTAATATTTTGAGGGTCATTTGGAAAAGTTTTAATGCCTTGATTGCCCCTGAAAGTTTCTAAATTTTTTTTGGTATTATATTTTGTCCAGTTGATATCACTAACATCTAATTCATCCTCAGATTACTTGTCCAATATTTATTCCTTTTGAGCTCACCATTACTTCATTATCTGTTTCATTATCACTAACAACTTCATTGGATTGATCACCGATATCAGAAAATCTGTCGGAATATACTGTATTTCTTTCATTTCATTTCATTATCGCTTTCGGTTTCCTAACAATTTTACAAAACTCATCAGAATATATTTTTTTGGTTTCATCATCGCACCCTGTATCCATGGCAACGATATATTTTAATGAATGTAGGAAATAACTCTCAGAATATACAGCACAAAAGTAGAGAAATTCACTAACTACACAGAACATTGAAAAGTTCATGATCATTTTTCTAAAATTCAGAATATCTACGGTGGTGCTTTAACTTGACAAAATTGTACTATCCTCTATTTAATCGTTCAATAGTTCATTTTCAAGCACACGCATTTAAACTCTTCACATGACGTTACAGTAACTGCAAAAACGTAAATATACGTCAACCGTAAAGCTAAAATGGATTGGAGAATGGCGTAAATTGACGTCAGAGCCGAATCAGAACCTGAGGTGGAATTGACAACAGCGCGAACTAGAAGCAGAGAATAGAATGACTTCCATCCACGTCAATGCTTGCGAACATCTTGATACATTTGAGCATATAATGAATGTTAGAAAGAAAGAAAGGACAATTCGAAAAATTGATTTTAAAAATTATGCTCGAGAAGTCTTTTTTTTTCAAATGATACGATTCGGTCAATAGGTTTTATTTATTTATTTTTTTATTTCCTTGGAGCCTTTTTTATGAAACTTACTAAAAAAAAGAAATTAGTTTTTCAGATTTTTTTTCCCGGCTTCCACTTGCGCTGTTTTAGAAATAAAAATTCATGAATTTTAAATCTAATTAAATTTAATGAAATCACTGTAATACCCACAATTATTTTATTTTACTTATTTTTTCTTCCATTTTCAATTTTAGGTGAATTCTATTATGCTGAAATCAAAGGAATAATGAATTATTTAATATTGTCATATTTTTTTTCCTTTTTCCGATTGGACAATAGTTCCTGTTAAGTAAGTTTGAAAATACCTTTATTCATAACAAAGTATTAAAAAAAGCTGTTCATAATAACCAGCGGTAGCGGTTACTTCAACACTTTCTCAGCATACTTTCGAATAAAGATGTTATCCCAGTGAATGCCTTACATGATTTTGGCATACAATAGTTACGAAATATTAACTGTGGCGATTGTGACAGTGGTAAATTGGCGTGAATTTAGTATTTTTGCTGAATCTATCGTGTCTCCTTGATGAGTGATTTGGCGATTAATCCCTGGCATGCCGTTAATAGTATCCGGAAATTGAATTTGCGTTTCAGATGCGTTTTTCTCAATCGATTGAAACAAAAATTTATTACAAAACAACTCTGTGTATTGAATTTTATCTATCTAGCTCTCTTCGTTTTATAGTTATTGTGCTATCTTATATTCGAACAGACGTTCAGACATACTTCCTTTGAACGGATTTTGCTCAAAGTTTGACAGAAAACTACATTCGATTTTATGCCCGTATATCAAATATCACCTGTCTAGCTCAAAGCATTTTTGAGTTACTTTTGTCACAGACAGACAGATGAACAAACATTTTTCAAAAAAGTATTTTTCGAACTCAGGACGTTCTAAAATGTGGAGATTCTCAAAATCTCGAGTTCGAATTTCATGATAATTAAAATACTTTCTCTATAATTCGTACACGAGAAAGAAAAAAAAATGCTCAGATTTCTTCTATTTAAGTCACTATATTTAATTTTCTTTAAAATTCCAACATATATTTAAAACGTAAACGATTGTCGACTTCACAAAAAGTAGATACAGCTCTAAAAAAAATTATATTTAGATAGTTGTTTGATCTTGAACGTATTGTTGACTAAACTATTCAGAATTTTTTCTTAATTATGCAATGAAACGGAACCAGAAGACATACGATGTCTTTAGAGAGCAACGTTATGACAAAGATATTATACGCCGTCTTTAGTCGATACTATGTTAAAAATTTTGCTGAATTTCGAGATGGTTCTTTGTTATTTATAATGTGCTTGAACGCATCTGATCAAGTGTCATGTTTTAGCGCATATTGCAATGCTGCAAGAAAAAGCTTTAGAATTTAAACAACAAATAGAATTACAAGATGCAGAGTTTACTGCCAGTGATGGATAGTTAAATCGCTGAAGGGAAAAAAAAAAAAAAAAAAAAAAAAAAAAACGATTCGGCATTCGCCAGATTACCGTGTAGGGAAGCATTATCGGCTGATAAATAGGTTGTACTTGTATTCAAAGACCATCTTTACAATCTTATAGAAAAAGAGGGAATTTGTGAGAAGCAGTTATACATCAGCGTTGAGGCAAGTTTAAATTATAAGATGTTCCCTGCAAAAACATTTGGATCGAAAAAAGAAGACGCTGTAGCAGGACACAAGAAAAGCGAGGAACGAGTCACCATTTTGTTTTGCAGCAATGCAACCGACAATCAGAAGCTTAGGTTGATGTTAATAAGAAAATCTAAAAAGAATTTAGAGCTTTTTAAAACGCACACACACACAAAATCTGGAATCACTATTTGTACATTACATAAATCAATAAATAAAAAGATTGGATGAATTCAGAAATTTTTGAAACTTGGTTTCAAAATAAATTCATACCAACTATAAAAAAAATCCGAAAAACAACAATTTGCCAAGAGAAACTCAGTTAATTCTTGACAACGCACCTTTGCATCCCATACCCCACTGATGAACTCGCATATGGGGATATATAGTTTTGGAGAATATCGATATAATTTCCTATAAGTAAATTATACCGAATACCCATCCGGCGATATTTAAGTCTATTTTCGCACTCGATTAAATTTTCCACACCTATTTCTTGATTTCTTTTGCATCTTATTTCCTCTAAGTAAATGGAATTTTTGGTGAACTCTTCTCCAGAAAATTTCTGATAATATTGTACAGCTCCATTAAAATAAAGCATTCAATTTAGTGCAACTGTAAAAACGTTCAATGAAACAGCTTGAAACGTTCGTATAATGATTTTCTTACATTTGATTGTTGCCATTTGACAGTATGTAATAAGAGCGATTTCTGTACTTCGTACGTTAGCGTTTTAAATATACATATTAAAATATTTCATTTTATTGAACGTATTTGCACTTTTATGAGTAAAACATTCAGAATTATAATTATAGGAATAAAACATAAAAGCGAACATATTTTAAAAGAAAAAAAAAGGAAAAGAAAGTTTAATAAATACCGTTTGATTCATGTACAAGATGTTGCCTTGATGGATGATAAACTCAAAAACTGACAATGGACTCGAGAGGTATAACAACTGCCATAGAATATGGTATTGCAAATGACGTTTAGTAGTTGAAAGACATAAAAGTACTTACATGGAATTTGCTGGCTTTAGTGCAGCTATGATTCATGCATGATGGTAAGTCAAAACATTTTATATGTTTTGTATCTCATTGTATAACCAACTTCCATGCTTCCTGAAGTTGAACTGGAAGTGCCAGACCTATTGCATGGCCACCACAATCTCCAGATTTTAATCTCTTCGATTTCTTTCTTAAAGTTTACTTTAAATCATTCATTAATGAGATACAAGATAATCTCATAATACGGATCTTGCAGTGCCGGCATCAACACTACAGCATTAATCTTGAAAGAGTCTATCAACAGTTTCTCCGTAGATGTCCAATGACCTTCGAGGCTACTGTTTCGGACAGCTGCAGTAATAATTTCACTTCGTTCTCCGCTTGGCAGCGAACTCTGCACCATAAACTATGTTGTAACTGTACTGTCAAATAAACAATTTTACGCCAATTACATTTTTTTTTTTGTTAGTAGCGACGTTACAAAATGCATTAAGTGTTTTCACCGAGTAAATGCGGTATGTATTATCCTGTCTTATATCACCTTGCGGTGTATGCACCTGAATTATGGGGAAGAAAAGTTACCATATAAGTAAGCAGGTTCTTGCTTCTCCTAGTGAGATGGATAGTAGTGTGGACGCTTCCTATGGTGGATATTATCATTGACGATTCTATGTCAATGATAATATCCACCATAGCCTATTTTGTGACCAAATGCAAAACAAGAGTTACTATTCACAATGACTCGTTTATTCAGATTGTTTCAAACACGGTAAAGTAGTACTTTCACGAATTTCTATAAACCTTAATCTACTCGATGCGTATCGTCTTGGAAAGTGGCGCTGCTTCTCTTGAAGGTGACCCTTAGTTTATAAGTTTGTAAAATGTAATGTAGAAATACATGAATTTTAAATTATATAGAAATATATGCATTACTTTTTAAATAATAATTTGTACCAATTTTCGTTCACTAAAAATGGAATGAGTAAAAATTGCATTTTTTTTCCCTCCTAAATTTTTTCTTTAATTGAAATTGCAAAATTCATAGGCAAGAATATTAGAATTCTCTTAGTAAAAGAATAGTTAAAAAATCCTTTACAAATCAGTATTTCGAATAAAACAATCAAAATCATTAACCTAATGTGAGGTCTTTATGAAATATGGAAAAATTTGAAAGTTGGAATGTTTATTTCATGCAAACTTCAATACAAAAAGAAAGACCACACAGAATATATAAAAATGGAATAAAGTATTTTTATTAGCCAACTTTTAATGTACATTTGGTATCTTTTTTTTCTTCGTTTTTCGAATTCAAAATCAACCAGCAAGAAATGCAATAATAAACACTTTAGCAGCAGTTTACACTAATTTCATATATATAACTTAAGATTCTAGAATCAATTTCGTCGCCCAGCACGATATAATACAAAAGGATGGATGCATTCAAACATTCGATCCACATTCCGACACACGGAAGGAAATACACTACGATTGAATTATAAAATATTGGAATACACGTTTAATATTTTTTAAGTTTTTGATCCAATACAAGTGATAGGAATTGATTATCAGAGAGTGCAGATTTTTATAATAATAGCTAAAGATAATTTGAAATATTCTTATACAAGAGGAAAATTTTCAATTTGTACAGAGATAAATTATCTTGTAAAATTGATCTATATTTTAATTTTTTTAAAAAAATTAGTGGCTATATAGATGTGAAGTAATACATTGTAGACCAAATTGAAATTTTAAATAATGGTTTTATGCACTAAGTATTTCAAAGCTTATAATGCCGATACAAATTTAGAATTTATAATAGAAAATTTGTTTATTTTGTGCGAAATATTTTGAATTATAGAAGTGAAAGTTCTGTATTTAGATGAAATTTATATATTGTTTGGTCTTGATTAAATATCGCATATGAAAGTAATATTATGCAAAAAATAAAATGGTTAAGCTGTTTTAATTAATAAAATGCTTCATAATATTAATAAACAAAGTTTTAAAATTCAATGAGACATTAAAAGTTTTACCCTCTAAATGTTAATACAACGCCAAAAATAAATAAGAATGTAGGGCCACAGAAAATATTGTAATTAATGAAAAAAATTCAAAAATTATTCTCTTTAGTTTGCATTTTTTTTAATTCTACAACTTTGTTATTGAAATACTCCTCATACAAAAATTAATTTGCTTATTATTATATTGAGTTACATTCAAACAAGCCAGAAATTGCTTTGAAGAATATTTTCAAAAATTTAGTAAAATTTTTATATTATATACATTTTTCTTCTTGTACTACAGTGAATTTTGGCAAATTCAGGAATTGGAAAACTCCTCATTAATTAGGTATATTTGTTGTAACTATATATATTAAATTATTTATCCATGTTTTATTAACAATCGAGTTTTCTAAACTCACAGAATTTTTAACACACAGTTTGATGGCCATAAACATTTTTATTAAAAGTATATATTTCGTTTATTTATATTTTATATTAACATCAGATTTCATTTAATTATTTTACAGTAGAATTATAAAGAGTAACACGGTCTATTTACACTATCATTTGGACATCAGGTACAGTATATTTGTTAATCAAAGATTTATTTTAAGAAGATATCAGACTTTCATATGCAGTATCTGAAAAGAAAGTCATTTTTGTTATTAATAATTAAAATTTGGCAGTTAAAAGCTTCATAATTTTACTTATTTTTGCTGTGCAATTGATTTCTGTTCTCTTAATATTAGTTATTGATTAATCGATTAATAGTACAGAAAATACAGATACAACCATAATAAATTTATTAGAAAAAGACATCAGTGTTATATTTTTAAAATATCGAGTTAAATAGGCGTATCGTCTATCTAAATATAAAAATGCAGCTTTCTTTCTCATATCAGAAAGTGTACTTTCCGCTTCTACTCTTTTCGGTTTTAATCCTCATAAGAATTTGAAATACAAATGCGAAAAAATACGTTTTAGCCACAAAACATTACCAATATTGCTGTACAGCACTATTACATTCGTGATTCGATATTACATATATATATTAGTTTGTTTTGGAGAATACACTTGTTTATAGACTCCCTCTACAGTCGAGACAATTTAAAAAATATTTGGTTTCATAATATATACCCTTGTTGAGACTGAGCACTGGTACGATAAATAAATGCATCCATCGCGCACACATAGAGAGTATTAGACTGGAGTAACAGTTAATGTTTCTACATCGGAATGTGATGAAAAAGTCCTACGGTGTCTCGTCGTGTTGAGTTTGGGAGACAGAGGTAAGAGATGGGGTCGCTCCGCGATTGACGACTGAGCAGGAGGGGTCTTCTTGGTGGAGGTCAGCGATCTCAGAGATTCCTGAGGGGAGAGGAGCATATTTTAATATTTTGACACAAAAGATGAAATAACAAATATAAAATAACTATAAACGATATTCAGAACAAAATAATGGTTCACAGTATTTAAAAAATAAAAAAGAGTAACTTACAATAATAGAAATAATAACATTTAATTTAAATATTTAAATTCAGATTTAATTTAAAACTGGAATATTGTCGACAAGCAAACTAGAAGCTTAACGACCAATATCTGTATATTTATAATAACTAGGAACACCAGTTCCCCTGCTTCACCAATGGTTCGATACCACTAATTTTTATTTCATAAGAAATCTCATGAGTCCTAAGTATGCCATCAACAGACGCCGGTCGTCCCACTTTCTCTACATTTTTAAGAGAAACCTTACGACTGCTAATTCATTGTACATTCTCAATGAGGTAAAATCGTGAGAGTTCTCCAGCCACAACCACTATACCGCTTTTCCTAAATTTTTATTGCATTTGAAAATTCACGAATTTTGTAAGTACATCATCTATGATCGCCTGCTACCATACCGAGGGATATATTAAAATTAAAAATACCCCCTCCCCCTTCCCCCCCCCAAAATCCCTACTACAAGTATTAATTCGACGGCTAAGTCCACAAAATTGTGTATATGTACTTCGTCCGCGCTGATTGTGATGGTATTGTCCGGTTTACTGGACATGCGTATTTGAACATTTATAAAAAACCCGCTTAATGAGCATCACCGCTTTTAATATTTAGGGGGTTACGCAGGAATATACTCGTGAGAAGGCATGTGACCGCAATGCAGTATCTAACAAATTATTAACTATTGCGAAAACAAACCTTATAAAAAAAGGGTTCTATTATTATTAAAACTTTTTTGACATCTTTGATTTGGTTTGATTCTTTTAAATTAACATCCTTTTTGAAATCAACATTAAGGCTATGCTGGGACAGATCTCGTTATTTTGTACTCTGGTCAAATGACGAGAACAACAACGAGGCTTTTGGTACTTTTAGTAAGCATCATAATTGGGACACAAAAATCTACGTTAACAATATAGTCTCTAAAAATTTCCTATTAGGAGAAACCTTTTGAAGCGCTTGAGCATCAGGAGAATATATTTTCTATATAATACCTATATTTAATCTATTACAATAATATGTCTTTACCATTTTTATTCTAATTTATAGATAAAAATTTAAGAACATGTTTAAGAAAATATAAGCACGATTCGTTCTTTTTTTTTATTTTTTAAAGAAATATTCACTAATGGTAATAAAAGGAATATACCTGAGAGCTTTTCCACGTTGAAAACTAGAAAAGAACGTTGACGATTAGAATGTTATTCTGATTACATCTTCATGAATAACTAATACATCATACACTTTCACATGCTGAAGTGTGTGATCATGCAAAACAGCCATGCAAAAGCATGCAGGTGAAATCTAATCAAGAACTTTTTGACTTTACAAACAATGTTTCATGCAAAATCTTTGTACATGCTTTTTAAGTAGTTGTAATAAGGTGAAAATAATTCTCTTGGATTACCATATCATCAGTATACAAGTTACTCAAATATTTACAGGTTAACAAATTCTAATAAAATATAAGTATTCTAGTGCATGATTAATTATACACATTTATTAATTGGAAATTCATATGAGTGGTTCTCTGTTTTATAAATATTATCAAACCTTTACTTAATAAACTATATTGAATAAAGGGATTAATCAGCTACTATAAACGAAAAATTATAGGAAATATTTCTTCAACATTAGTCAAATTAAAAAATGTTTATTTCAATAATTATAAATATTAGATCAGTTCAGAGGATGTCACAGACATGACAAATATTAATGAGTATGATATTTATCAATAATATAATTATTATCTTATTCAATAATGCTGCATCATACTTCAAGTATCAAATAATGCAAAATACACGAGAAATTAAATTGTATTAACCCTTTAAAGGGCCATTTTTTTCTAGTCATGTTATGTTAAAATATTTTTAGGCTTGAAATTAGAATAAGAAAAAAGATTCATTTAGCTTATTAGATAAATTTAATTTAATTAATTAATTTGGTTAATTAATAATTAACTAACAAATCGAGACATCATTTTGTCTGAGATAAAGAACTGAAGCATCTAAGTTTCTGACTTACTAGAAATTACATAATTACATAATTTCATACAAAGAAATTACATAATTTCATACAAAGATTGATAAATTTGGTGGGAAGCATACTTCCCAAGGCTCTAGAAAGGGTTAAATTGTAGGTGTATATTTGACACAAATCACGCGAGTTTAAAATTCCATTTCCATTATTCTACTAACACAGACTCAGACAAAGCCGGCGAAATGTTAACGATAATCCGCTAACGGAATAGCACCAACATTTAAGCTTGACAATGATTGGGGCTCGGTTAATGGAATAGCATTCTCCTTTCATATTAATTTCAATACTCATTATAATTACTATTATATAATTTTCATTGCGGTCTGTGAATCCAAATGAATTTAAAATAATTTGGAATTTAATAGGAATTAAATATTAATGAATAGAGATTTGTGACACTTTTTATAATCAAAAAAATCTGTGGTATTTTTTTCCCACAATGAAACCTGAATAAAACCATGTGCACTAAATATTTGAAATCCCGGGTGATTATAAAAAAAACCTACCCGGATATACGAGACCGTAATTATCATAGCTTTCACGAGAACAGAGTAAAATTTTGATTCAAGTTATTTTAAGTTATGTGCTCAAGAATCGTATGAAAAACAAAAACTAAACTCTAAGAATTACGGATACACTGAAAAAATTTCAAAATATTCAAATGGCAACACCAGCTTTTTTTTATTGTAACGTGTTCTCCATATCTAAAAACAATAAACAACGTTGGAACGGTACCTGTAACATGAAAATCACCAGCGCTGGACAAACTCGTAAGAAAAGATAAATCAACTGTGGTGTGCCTATAACAGAGACGTGAAGTTCAACAGATTCCTTTCGGCATGGTACGTGCTTTGGTTCTAGACAACATCTGCTGCATACAAACTGCCATCGTGGCTGAAGTAGGTCAAGCAGAAAATTTGTGAAACACAAATTTCTTGCTTTCTGTTTCTCCTCTGCTGTTACTGGTTGTTTTCTCTTTCTTTCTAGTCGGTCTACCGCTGGTGATTTTCGTTCAGGTACCGTCCCAATGCTGTTTTTTTTTCTATGGGTAACACATTCCAATAAAAAAAAGTTGGTGTTGCCATTTGGAAATTTTGTCACTGCAACTGTAATTGTTAGAATTTAATTGTTGTTTTTAATATGATACTTGAGTGCATAACTTAAAATAACTTGAACCAAAAAATTTTCCCGTCTCTGTGAACGGTATGATAGTTATGTCCTCATATATCGGGATAGTTTCTTTTTATAATCATCCGGTATCTACGTAATAGAAACTGTAATAAAAAAAAAACTTTTTTTATTCGTAATGGAAGCCATAAAGAGCAAATGCTAAAGATACTGCAACGATGCTAAAGGATACTCACTCTCCAGCTAGATCTCCTACGGTCGTAGCGGTCAAGGGTCCGCCTTGCATAGGAAGGCATAATACTGCTACTGCTGCGACCTTGGGAAACCAGAGATATAGAACTGCTACCGCTCGCCAACCTTTTCTCGGATTTGGATTTCTTCGAAACCATGCTCTCGGATTCCAGGGACAACCTGCCGTCACAGATAAAGATATTAGCACATAAAAGGAAAGTCAAAGACTTTTTAATATTGTTTAGCATTTAAAAAGTCCATATCAAAATATGGAATGGCATTTGGTATGGGAAGGGTAGTTTTTTTTATTTTCTCATATACATAATATAAAGTATAGAAATCGTCAAAATGATCGAATTCGGGATTTTGACGAATCTCCACACTTTAGACATCCCGGAGTTCAAAAGACGCATTTTTAGAAAATGTCCGCCTGTCCGACTGTGACAGAGATAATTCAAAAATGCTTTTAGCCAGATAGTTGAAATTCGGTATATGGTCAAATATATCTTAAATTTGTAAAACCTGTTCAGAGGAAGTTGGTCTGTCCGGCTGTTCGAATATAAGTTAACACGATAAAGATAAGATTCGGAACTTAAATTTAATATTCATAGTATAAATCTATGTCAAAGTTTGAGACAAAACCAACAACGGGTTAACAATCTGTCGGTCTATACCTGCAGAAACATGTTAACGTGATAATTCAAAAATGCAATGACTTGGACATCAAATTAGATAAGGTATTTTGTGATTTTAATTACAATTTTGTGTAAAACTTTTGTTTCAATCAGCTGAGAAAAACGCGTTTAAAGCACAATTCGATTTACTGATACTATTAACTGCATGCTAGGGCGTAATCGCCAAATATCTCGCCATGGATGATACGATAGATTCAGTGAAAAATGCTGAATTCCCGCCAAAAGTTAATATTTCGTAACTATTGTACGCCGATGCCATTCAAAGCGTTCTCTGGGATAACATGTTTTTTATTAGAGAGTACGTGAGAAAGTTTTGAAGGGGCCACTCACGCTGGATTAAATCAATTTTTGGTGGAAAACCTAGAGTTTGAATCTAAAATTTCATTACTGCATCAGTTATTCCTACTCATTGGTTTATTCTTATTAAATTCAGCATGAGCAATCATTTACTCGAAATCGTAATTTCCAAAAAGTCATTTTGAAATCACACGAAGACTATTTTGAGACGGAACTGATAACTTAAACCGTGGTCAGATGACGATACCTAAGCCAGATCCTACTCTCCAAAGTTTTGCACCCATCAATGTTAGGGAGTTTCATCTTTGACAGATTTAGCGAGCACTGGACTCGTATATATTGTGAAGTTTTCACGGTATAGAGTCTTGAACCGGAGTTCCAGGTTCAAGCGTGTTAGAGTTATCTTTGTCACAGACAGACGGACATTTAAAAAAAATGTGCTTTTCTAATTGAGGGAGGTCTAAAACGTTGTGATTCGTCAAAATCTTGAGTTCGAATTTTTTTGATAATTACAACACTTTCTCTATATCACGTATACAAGAGAAAAAAAAACACAGATCGAATGATGTAACAGCTATATTTTGTGTTGTTTGATTCAATTAATAAACTGCTGAAAACAAAGATTTCTATGCAATCACCCGATCGCAATAATCATATTGTAAAATACTTTTGATACATTGACATTTTATTCAAAACGTTCCCTTCTCCTTCAGCCATCTAAGGTAAATCAACAATAATTACAAGAAGGCGTCATAGTTTGAGTGACACTATTTTCTCCATGTGGTCCTTGAAATGATCTAAAATACCGATGATCAACGATCTTCAGGTCATTTAAAGCGTTTTTCAGATTTGAGATATTTACATATTTCAAACATTTTAAAAATAGGTATTCAGCCATAATTAGATGGACATTTTGTGCAATAAATGTTTCACATGATGTATGATAACTATTTAGTTGATGTCTATATTCATGTTAGTATACGGCTGATGGTTTAAAATAGATAAATTCAAAGCTTCAAAACTCAGCAGTTCTATTTGCGGAAAATATGTTTTTCTTTAAAATGTTAGTGCGTCAAAATATTTTGGAAATTAAATATTATTATTAAATATTAAACTTTACAAATTTAAACCGGGAAACTGTATACAAATTTAATTATTATAATTTTTTCAGCAGTTCATTTAGTGAATTAAAGCAAACCCCATAAAGGATTTCTTAATGAGAACTTTTTTTTTATTCGAAATATATGACTATCTATATGGTTTAGAAATCATTTGTCAGTCAGAAATTAGGGTGTCACCTTGCATAGCGTATATTTTTCATACGAAATACGGCAAAATGAAATTTTTCCATCATACAGGCTTGAATTTCAGTTTCAATTAGAACATTTACAATAAAAAAAAGGGATCGAAACAGTGAATTTAAATTCTTGTAAATGTCTGTTATCAATAAAATATTGGATGGATTCAGATGTATTTACCTGGCAGGTTGAATGAGGTTGTTCCACTCCGTGGTGAGGTGCCTCCTGACAATGTTCTTGGAAGTGGGTATTCCTAGGGCAGTGGCAATGGTGTCGGCTGTGAACGTCGGTTCCAGAACGGCGAGCGCCCCGTGCACCCCGGTCCCCTTCAGGTTCTCGGCATATTCCACCAGTTCTATGCTTGCAACCCACTTGATTAACCTCTGATTGGTCCAAACCAGAGGATCGATGTCCATGGTTTCACTGTTCGTTCTCCTCTGGTTCAGAATCTGCAGACGAAGCAGAGTTCATTAAGGGGGGGGGGACCCATGAGCAAACAAAATGAGATTTTATTTAATCGGGATTATAATTAGGAAACAAAATAATACTTTCTTGATTACAAAATTACTGAGCTTAGCTTAGTTAAATTATACTAACGCCCCGTTTTTAAATTTACACTAGGGCCATTTTGGAACAGACTTTGTTATATTGAGCCACGATCAGATGACGAGGACGACACCTGATCTGGCGTTCCCCCTCCAAACTTCCGCACCCCACCAGCAGGATGGATTTAGTCCCGATAGATTTAAAATGCATCAGATGCATCTACACGACTGTTCTTCGGTGGAATCGAGTCTTGAACCTGGAGTCATCTGGTTCCAGAAAGCCACAGCGGCCCAACAAAATTACTGAAAAACGTCATTTAGTTCATTAGAATAGAAAATTCCCTAAAATGCATTTAGCCAGTGGGAAGTATCCTTATAATAAGACTCAATTCTGTTTTCAAATAAATTATGATAATAAAAAACTTTTGCCACTTAACTGGTTTGTTTTGGTTTCATAGATGATTTTTTAATCATTTTTATATAAATATTAAAAAAAATATAACTATTTTCGAACGTTTTTCAAAAAAGTCATCCCGAATGTAGTCACATACCTTAAAAATAAACAGAAAAAGATAGGTGAAGAAGTTTATTTCATAAATAATACAGGATTCTGAATCATGTAAAAATAAAATCTGCACCATTAACTGAGGAATCTAACTGCATCTATATGATTATATGTAAATATGAAATATTTTAAGTTAAGAAGAAAACCGAAATTCAAAATGACACAGCAAGACCCACAATCACATAGAATCCCAATGATCTATTCGAATATCCGGCCATCCCTTACCTGTCTATCGAAGTTGAGCATCCTGAGTAACTGGATCGCATGCATAATACTCAGTTGGTGGAACTTCCTGGTGATGCCGAAGTGCTTCTCCAGGTCCTTCTTGGTGAGGGTGTCGAGGACGCGCCCATCCACCAGGTGCTCCGAGAAGCTCGGGAGGTAGCAGGTGAGCGCGATGCTCGGGAGCCACTCCTCGACCACCCACGAGTGGGTCATCAGGCAGATCTTGGGGTAACGACTGAAAGAAAACGATTTTAAGCCCAGGAAGGTTTTTCTAAAATCCCGCCCTTAGAAATAAAAAGTAAAAAAAAAAAAAAAGAGTATTCACCATAAGGATGGTTGCCTATGCTCTTCGATAGCCAGCCTGAGTTTCCTCCTGTGCATGATATTGGTGATACCCAAACCTTCTTCTAATTCAGCATCGGATAATTCCAACAGCAACTGCGAATGAGTAAAAAGAATAATTTATATGGCTCGGATTGCAGTAAATTTTTGGTATATTAAGAATCCGAGTGTTCGATTTATTTTAAAGCTCAATTCTCACGCATTATTTTTATTAGCCTGAAGTCTAATAAAAATTACTTTGTAGCATACGAACTATACAAGTGTACCAATATCCAGTATATATTTAATAAACTTTTTATTAGTTATTAGTTGGGGAATCATTCCGATATAAACTAAACGATGACTTGCATGACTGAATATAATTTGGATGGTGAAATTTCAGAGTTAATCTATACTTATAATAAAGCTCAATGTGTGTGTGAGTGTTGGCGCTCTACAGGCCAGACCATTCAACCTACAGCTACCAAATTTGGCACGTGTATACCTTGGAGGCCGGGAATGTGCACCTGGGGGTTATTTTTTCGAATTTTTAATTAGAATTTTAATTATTTAAAAATCAAGCGAAATTTTGGCATGTTTCTGCTATAACTTCCAAAAATATTATCGCACAAAAAAGATTTTTACATGAAGTTAAAGATCAAAAATTTATCTTTTAAATGATACCAATGTTTTAACCTTAAAATTAAATTTCTATTTTTAATGAATTTTTAAATAAATATTTTAACTATATTTTTCAACAATTTTTTTCGTACCAAATAAAAATAAAATTTAAGCTGCACGAGCACGTTTCGCATTCATGGGAAAAAATTAGCTTTTTTCAAAGTGTTGCCATCACATTGATTAAAGCTCCAATTAAAAATAAATTAAATCTTTTTGGAAATGAAATCTGCAAAAATATAATCTTCAGTACGTGTTTGTAGTAAATAAAACAAATATGAAATGTTATTTTTTCTAAAAAATAAATTCAAGAAAAATTATTTTATGATCTTTTAACTCTATATTATTAATCCAATAAATCAGTTTTATTTTAAGGCAAGTTTTGTTTAATATGAACAGGATATCCATTCAAATCAGGGCCACACAGCTAATTTGTAAACCTTTAGTAAGACACACATATGCTAAAATGGTCTAAATGGAAAATGATTATATTTTATGTAACTTGATTCAATAAATGCTCTAATAAATAACGAATTTTTGATTTTACATAACGCTTCTGCTGTGGAAATCACGAATAACAAAATGTTCTTAAAACACTAATATTTTAAAGAAAAAGAGTTAATTTCCAATCAACTAAATCAATCACTTAAACTGACTGATTGATGAAAATTTGAATATCACTATTCAATAAAAAAAGGATAATTTTAAATTTTCCATCGATCGTTTCAAAGAAAATTCAGGTTTCTCAAGATTAACTGGCCTAAGATTATGAAAATGTTGAATTTTTCTAAATTTTTAACATTCAAAACTTCATAAATAAGTCTTAGTTGACCGTGGAAAATAGAAACATTCATTCATTTATTTAAAATTTGGTGTGTCCAGAATATTTCTCAGAATATGATACCTTACTGCATTAAATTTAGACTTCCTAATTTTTGAAATATATTTATATGCCGGAACAAAATATTATTATTGATTTCATTTCAATCCTTTTGAAAGCAAAACTAAAAACTGAATTTTATGCTGAATCTGAGAAATTTTTGTTGACTTATTGTTTGAGATTTTACATAAATGATAAAAAATATTTTGTAGTTCACATAAGACTTAAATACCGAACGATTCTGTTTGCAATACTCATATTCAGTAATAATAATAATAAATAAATAACAATAAAGATGATAAATAAAATAAAACGCTTGGTTTTATTAAAAAATATCTTTATATTAATTGCAATTTCATCATTTCCCCTTTAAATTAAAGGTGAAGTTTTACCGGAAATGACAATAAATTAGCAAAATATATATAGCAAATTGAATGAAACGATCTAAATAACAGTATAAGTTTGGTATAACTATCAAAATTTGAAGATTAAAAATGTTTTGTTTGAGAATGTATTAAGAGACCAATTACTTAAAATATTTAATTGGAAATTGTAGCGAGCGGTAATACTGGCGAACCGGCTGGTCGTCAAAGGCGGCTAGTTTAAAAATGAAGCCGAGTTTGCAAAATGAATTTTCATTGGATTCCAACTGATATAAAATTTATATATTTTTAAATATTTAAAGAAAATATTTATAATACTCATTTATGATTATTTAAAAAAAAAGAAATGGACAAGTGGAGCTAGCAGTTTTTTTTCTTCTGAGATTTTAAAATCAAGAAGAAAAAATACCCGCTATTTTTTATTAAATTTTTAAGCATAGGATTTCTTAAAAATACAAATTAAATTCTAGATCTTTTATAATGATATGAACACTTGAAAAAAGTAAATATATTGATAGCGATTAAAAGTCCAGATGACACTGAGGTAAATCCTGAAGCGAAGTATTATTGTATAATTTTTTTACATTTTAAAACCAAATAACCAAATATAAAAAGAAAAAAAAAAAAAAAAAAAAAAAGACATTCTGTGGATAACATTAGTAAACCTTGTGAAACCATTTAAGAAGTCAAAAGGCTTTTTCTAAATATTTACTGTACTTGGATGATTAAGGCTATTAGACTTTACATTATGATAAAGTGAATACAATTTTTCAAACGAGAACTACCATTTAATAAATTTCAGATTCCTTTCCAAAAACTGTATCCAAGTACGCACAATTTGCCGTACAAAATTGAGTCAACCGGAATCTGTTGTTCAATATATTACTTATTACGAGCAATCAAATGATTTAGAAAAATGAAATACGTTAGAATTTTTTTTTCGTGATATTTGGCAAAAATAACTGTACCTTCAAAATAAGTAATTAGGAATAGATTCTCCATCGCAAAACTGCGTTAAATTTACAATTACCAATTGAACGAATAATAAATGGAAAAATATCTTTTAATATACAGGAAATCATTTAATCGAATTTATCAAGCGATTGAATGAAAGCATTTAAATTTTCCACTTTAATAGTAATAAATTACGATTAAATTAATAATTCGAATTATTAATTAAATAGTAATCAATTCAAATAACAAAAGATGAAAGAAAGAAAATATCTTAAAAAGAGACCAAATTACTTTTAGTATATTCATCTTTACTGATATAAATTTATTTTTTTTATATAATCACTTATAACACTGATAAGTGTATCAATTTTGTCACAAAAAAGACGCGAACGTTATAATTAAAAAAAATATATATATTAGCTTCACAACAAAACCATTTGAGCTATGGATGAAACAATGCATAAATCTTTTAAAGTCCATTTTCGATCATAGATGGCGCTGTATGAAACAAAAACCGATTTATTGAGAAGAGCGCCTCCGGTGAAGAAAGCTTTATCTACCGCGGGGTTTATCGTGACAAATCCAACATTGAAACGCTATGAAATTAGAGAATAGGGGAGCATTACCATCTTGTTCAAGCACCCCGGAATGATATCCAAAAGTTTATGGCAACGGGAAATGGTCATCCTAGCATTAATGATGAGTATGCGGAACGTGTACGTGAAACATTTTCTCGAAGCTCTTCCGCATCATTTAGACGAGATAACCCAGGAGCTGACTAATGCAAAATATCCATTAAATACAGCATGCTTCATCAACTTTTAAGGCTATATAAATGGCGGATTCAGATACATTGAAGATTTAGGCAGTGCACGTTATGACGGCGCTTGTTTAATAATTTAAACATTTTAGTTTTGTATTTTCAACACATCTTTAACTTGATTAACATGTTAATGATTTACTTTAATGATTTTTTTTTACTTTAGAAACTTTCTGAAAATATAAATGCTTTTAAAAAAATTATGAATTATGAGTACGTAGTAAAGATCTAATTTCGGCAGATGCTCCGTGTTTATCTTATGACTTTAAACGAGCAATTCTAGCATATATATACATTTCTTTCTTTCGTATATCTTGGAAACGACTCTAACGTTTTGGATCAAATTTTATATTTAGATAAGATTTTGCTTCTTAAGTTTGTCTATATAGGAGACTTACTTGAAAAAACGTCACTTTACCCCTCCCCCCATTTTTTTATAACTAAATATTGACATGTGACTGACTATACATGACATGCATAAGCGTATCAGAGATGGAGTAACGGCAAGGGCTTAGAATTTCCATGCAGTATTTTCAGGTTCGATACTGCGTTATCAATTCAATTAGATTTCGCTTATATATTTCAACAAGCCAAAAAAAAAAACATTTACGAACGAAGTTCTCAGGTACTATAATGACTAAGTGAACGTTATGAAAGAGATTGTCAAGTATAATCGAATCAAGTTTCAAAGTGTTAATTTTATCCTATCTTTTAATTTAAAGGATTTATATATTTTTTACTAATTTATTTATTTGCCAAATAGGCTAATAACGTAATTTCCAATCGAACCTGCCCGCCCCTTAGCCTACCTTCAAGCAAGTGGTCTCAGACAGTTGCTTTGTCGGAAATCTGTCTTTGCATATGAATACCAGGTCCCAATATGTTGAAAGTCTTTGCATGAAATAAGAAGAATGTCTTCGACTCATATGTATTCGAAGAAATTTCATGTGGGACTTATTAAACAGATAAACAACAACAACAAAAAAAAAAACTTTGAGTTGTTCTCTCCATAGTTACAAACAGTTCTGAGTAAACTTGAAGGAAAAGTTTGAAGTAGTACGGATCTTTTTGAAACATCCTGTAAGTAGAACGGTTAAAAACAAAGCCACACGATGCATACTCTCCAAGATACTATACAAGGATGTTTTGGAAAAAGATGAGAAGGAACACTCTGGAACATGTTATGGGGTCGATGAAAATATATTACTTGTCTTACCTTCCCACTCTTGATGTTCTCTGCGCAAGCCGCTCCGTACTGTGGCATGTCCATCGTGATCTCGAGCCAGGCGAGAACAGTGGCAGCTCTCCAGTGTTGCATGGGGGTGCCGTGGGTCTCCTCCAACAGGCGAAGTTTCTGTACGTAGCTCTCCTCGCTCAAGGGGCTGGAGCACACGCTCTCCTTGGGGGACCACGAAGAACGCTGATCTGCAGCGATATGAAGACATCAGTCAATGATCGATGGGAGATGCGATTGGTTGCGACCTTCGTTCGGTTATTACGAAATGTAGTAAAAAGTAACATTAATAAATTACTTAATTTGAAATTCCATTCAATAACCGAGCAAATGATTGCTAAGATTCATTATGCTCAAATACTTTTACAACAATTATATTAAGTGCTCTTCTTGTATTCGTTTCTGATGATTTTATTATTTCTATACCCCCCCCCCTAGTAAAGTAACAAATTGCTATTTATAGAATATTATTATTTGTTTCGTAAAATGGAGGATTTTGATCAAGCGAAATCAATAGCTACTGGATTAAAAAAAAGTCAAAAATTTTCTAATGATTTAAATAATTTCGAAATTGATGCAAAAATTTAAAATAGTCTAAAATTAATTCAGTTATAAGTATTTTGTTGGGTGATGATATGAAAATGGGAATGATAATGTTTAATGCTTGGGTTCTCAAAGATAAGCAAATAAAGAATGATCTCACTATGAATAACGAATCTTAAGCGACTGATCATAATCCTCTTATTCTATGACAAGAGGATTCACTGTATTAATACAATGAACTGGGGATTAACAATCATTTGAATCCTACAGGGAAATTTCTATTTCACATTGGGAAATTCTACTATTTGTATGCACACATATATAGATGTATTAGATTTGTTTGTCGTATTTTTTTTTTTTTTTGGTATAGAACAATTTAAACCTTGTTGTATCTAAGAAAATCCAAATGTTTGGATTCCGATGAAATCATGACATAAATATAATAATACGATGCTATTGCGTGGCATTTTTCGATGTAAATAAAATCAGATCAATCCAGAATTTCTGATAAAA
>JAPMOR010000251.1:149864-191396 GCA_026543865.1 Argiope aurantia
TCTACTGAAGGAATTGTAAATGTGTTCCAGTATAAAAAATATAAGAATATTAATAAATTCTGATCAAAAGACAAGTACTCGAATGCTCTAAAGAGATATCAACCTTAAATTTGTCTGCTTAAAAATATGATTTTTGAAGTTCCAAATTTTAATTCATTATTTTATATAAATTATGTTAACAGTTGAAATTGCTTATGAATGTGCTGTAATTAAACTGTTGATAGCGTTCGAGGCATAACTTTTTGCCAATCGCCAAGAAACATGGAGACCACTGGTCATGCAATTAAAAACCAAAAATTCCTTTATATCTGAGTTACTATCTGGCAAAATAAATGGTTGATGTTAGAAGCAGTCAATATTAGAGCTTGAAAATCACTTTTCAGTCCCTAACTTCTAAGATATTGCAGTTCTCAAAAATTTTCAAATACAAAAGTTGTTCGTCTTAATGAGGTGCTAATTTGGTTAATTGGATTTATTTATATATCTTCAGTATTAAGAAAGTTATAGCGAAATGAAAATTTCAACCTTCTTTGAGCTAGATGAACCATCTACGAACTTACTCAAGACTTACTTTCAAAAAGACTTTTCTTTTACATTATTTAAGTTCGAGACTTTTACATTTCAAGCCAGTTCAAATCCAAACAAAATCACTCTAGTTATCCTATTCACAAGATAACATGAGCAAAGATATAAACTTTCGAACGAAGGGTAGTTTTGTGTTCTAGGGACCATAATCGGTGAAGAACTGAAGAAATTTAAGTCTTGTAATGAAAACCATTGTAATAAGTAGTCTTCCTACAGGAATCTACCTAAAAACTCCACCGTTTTGAACTATAAATTTAAATTGCATCAACCATTAGAATAGCTGGTCCATGGTAAGACAGCAGAATTTTTTTCAAATCAGACTAGCATCAGAAAACCCTTACTACGAAGGCCAGGAAATAACTCATCGTCTCGCTAATGGAAAATACTCTACCTTTCCGTGGTGACAGAGGATCTACATATTGCATGGAGATGGTAGGTGTTCCTGCATACGACGGGGAAGTGGTCGGATCCGATCCGGGGGTTGGGGTCGGTGTTCCACGAGAGTCAATGCCGTTAGCTGTTCGATAAGACATAGATCCGGGACTTCCGAAGCCATTACTTTGACGAGTGTCGTGGTTGGAAGACAGCCGCTTGTCCTTCAACTGCAAAGAAATACAGGGAATTTAGAAATATAAATACGGAGTCAGAAATGGTCTAGTATGTACAGATGAAAAATGATGGATAATGTAGTAAAAAAAGTTTGCTTGGAAATAATATTCAGAAAGTGGGAATGAAATTAAAATAAAACCCATTGAAGATATGACAAGAGATACTATTAGGAAATATTTTATATCAAATACGTTATAGAATTTGTCAAATTAAACAGACTATGATTAGAATTAAGAACGTGTCTACCACAGAAGATTTAAATAAATTTGTTTTTTTTTAACTGATTTTAAGTTGGAAGCAAATAATTTTTGATAAAATAAAAATCTTTTATAAAAAATCTGGAAGTCAAGACAAAATTCATAAAAGCATGAGGCGTTAGTAAAATGATATTATTGTCATGCCATTGGCCCTATTCATTTATTATGTCCGGAGATTAAGAGCTATGGATTCAAGCACACCATGACATTCCCCTCAAATGGGAAAATTGAATTTTAATCACATACATAATAAATTTCATTTTTAATCAGTAAAAATCTTTATTTTAATATTTATATTAGTATTATTCTTTTATTGTTCTACCTTCAAAGCCTCTCATTTTCACGACTTTTACTTTTATCTCCTGATATTCAATTAAAATTTATTTTATAATTTATTATTATAATTATCACAGAATCTTGTCGCCATCTTTTACACAAATTTCTCATCAGATGGCGCCTTTCAATACATATCAAAAATTGAATTAAAAATAACTAATTAAACGCTAATTAAATTGTCGAAATTGTATATTTCTGCTACAAAGAAATAATGCCACTATGCACAATTTCAAGATTAAACATATCATAAATCGAGTGAGAAACTGATTACAAAATTACAAAGACAAAACGATGTGAAAGAAGGGAAGCAAAAGCATGTGAAAATATACAATGCATATTGGTAGGTATGCACTCACCATAGCAATCTCCTCTTGCAGCTCTTTAATATGGGCATCTTTCAGACCCAGCTGAGTGCAGAGGAGCACAGCTCTTTCTGCCTCGTCCCGGGCCCTCTTGAGGATATTCCATCGCTCCTGCTCCATCTCTTCACGCTCCTTCGTCATCTGGCGACAGTAAAGGACATAAAATCATTAAGAGAATTCATAAATTGATTTTAAAATCATTTTTGGAAATTGTTTCATACAAGAAAAGTTATATGTGAGTAAAAAGGCATATTTCTCTCTCTCACTGTTTATATAATCAGGCATTAAAACTAATAATAATAATAGTTGAAACTTGGATGGTAAAACGGCGATGGTTTTAATGATTTAAATTAAAAGAATCTTTTTACAAAATGTATTTTAGCAAAATCCAATTCCTTGCCTGTGACAAAAATGCACAGTTTTTGATGCTTTTCACTTTCTTGCATACGTAGCATAGAGAAAGTATAGCAATAAACAAAAAAATCGAACTCCATGTTTTGAATAATCTCTACGTTTTAGACCTCCCAGAGTTCGAAAAATAAACGGAAAATGTCCATCTGACTGTCTGTTTGTGACAAAGATAACTCAAAAACGTTTTTTGCTACACAGTTGAAATTTGATATGTGGTCTTTTTACCAAACTTACGGATGGCTATCGAATTTTGAGTAAAATCACGAGTTGACTGTCTGGCAAGTGCACTTTCAGAAACACGGAAACGCAATAATTCAAAAACACAATGGCTTGAATATATCAAATTTGGTATGGGATTTTGTGATTACAAGTGCAATTTTATGTCAGTTCTTTGTTTCAATCAATTGAGAAAAACGTGTCTAAAACGACAAATTCGATTTTTGGAAACTATTAACAATATGTCAGGCATTAATCACCAAAAAACTAGCCAAGTATGACACGATAGATACAGGTATGACACGATATGATTAAGTAAAAATGCTCAAGTAACGGCAAAATTTAATATTTCACAACAATTGTACACCAATGTCATGGCGTTTTTTGGTGTAACAAGTTTATTACAGAATATGTGAGAAAGTTCCAGATAGACAGCTCCTGATTGTTTTTTAAATTTTACAAATGTCTTTCAGGGTGGCCATAAAATAATCTTTAAAAATAATCGGATTTTATGTCCAGTCTGTGGAAGGTACGGAGAGATGAATAATAATACAAAAGTCAGTACCAAAAATTGCCAATTTATTCATAGGGAAGACCAGAACAATGAAAGTGTTATACTTAGACTAGTGGATCATAACGTTGATTAATAGAAGATTAATTTCGATTCCACACTATATATTACTAATTTATATATTTTCCACAGCATTTATATGAAATTTCATTCCGATAATTAGTTCTAGCCAGATGCATCGAAACAAGTAAAGTAGTTCATCGCCGTTGTATATAAGAAAACAAACTACGGTTAAATTCAGTTCAAAAATAATAATCTTACAGTCAAATACTAATATTAAAATAAAAGTTCATTTTAAAGAGTTCAAAAGTTTACATCAGTTTTCCATTTATGAGATATGCATCTGCTTTGAACAAATCATGAATGTAAAAAAAATTTTCATAAAAAATATTACAACGTATCAATATGTCCTTCATTTCGATTGATGGTTGGTTGGTTGGTTGGAGTTTTTTGGCGCAAAAGCCAATTTTGGCTATGCTGCGCCAAGCAAATTTCATTTCGATTGAAAAAGGATTACAAAACTCATCGATATCAGTCTAAGTAAGTCCATCCAAAAAGTCTTTAAGTAGCCATTTTCTAGCTTATACTGTGCGACGATCTCTTAAAGCCGATTGATGGTTCTCTTTCTTTTTTACTATTAATAAATCCCTAACCCTCCTTGCACAAATTCCCGCGATTCAGATAGTTGCACATTGTAAAGATAAGAAAGTTCATGTCCTTCTCAGATTGGTATATCAGGAAAGATTTGATTTACGTTAATGGCGGATGATTCGTTGATAATAACCTTATGTTTGAAATGTGTAATGACGCAGTAAGGGCCATATAAGTAAGAAAATTAAAAAAATAAGGTAGCCAAACTGCATATTAAATTCGCCAAACACAATAACATCATGTTTTGAAATATGACGTTTTTCGTTACATTCAAAAATAAGGTTACTGTATCTGGCGCATCTACGAATGCCAAGCTAATGGAGAATTGATATTTTATACCAACATTGCATACATGGAGTATGCAATGATGTCTTATAAGCAACATCATGGGAAATTTTTCGTTCGGATTATATCGAACTCTTATAAAGTGCCAGTAATTCCTTATTAATAAAAGAGATTGTGAGTCTGTTTATGCTTTTTGGTGTTCTGGAGACCTTAAGTTGGTACATATATACTTTAAAAGGTGGGAATACGCATCCCAAAACTATTTTAATTAAAAATTAAGCGAAGCTTCGACTTTTTCTTACTATAGCTAACAAAATTATTTCTTTGACAAAAACACTGTTTTTAAGTTAAAAAAAATTAACGATACGAATTTAGTTGCTATAAAAGATTTTGGTATAGATTAAATGCATTTTTAAAGATTTTTTAATTATATTTTAAAACAGTATTTTATTTGTTGCAAATGAAACCTAAATCATTTTAATTTCTTTATTAAGACGCAACTACTGCCTGTTTTTTTTCTTCTTCCATTGTTAAGCAAATCTTCATATCCAATTTGACGATCAAGCTATGAAAATCTCGTTTATTTATTTTTTCATATTGAATAGACTTCTGTTTAAAGCATGCTTTTAATAAGACTTTTGAATACTGCGGCAATTATACTTAAAGGTTAACTTTAGAAGTGAGCAATAAAATTTCTAGTATTTTTGAACACACATTTTTTATATATTACTGCTTTTTTAGTTTGGCACTTTTTATTACTGAAGTAGTTGATTTCTTTTTATTGAAAAGAAATTTTTATTGACTAATCCTTTTATATATTATATAAATCTTGAAATATATTCTGTAATACATCAATTGGACTTTTTCTTTATGCCCTAAATTTTTTAAGAGCATACTTCATCAAATATGTTACTGGATTAGTTGAAGTTCAATCACTTCCTTCTCTAAACAAAACTACACGTTATAAATTTATAATAAATAATAAAGTTGTAGAGGTTACATAACTCTAACCTTCTCTTTTGGTACAATAGATGGCGTTACCTCATTAATATCAAAATATATTTTCCATGATCTTTCTTGGGGGTCATTATTAGATTGTATTCTAATGAGCGTAGTGTATTTTCTTGTTTGTTTTATCATGCGAAATGTGGAAGTAGAAAATAATTAAATAACTGTTCCTAAAATTCGTCTATTATTTTCATTTATCTCATAATGAAGTTATAAAGATTTTTGCCGCTCTACTAAGTTAACATTGCACTGAATAGAAAATTATAAATGCATATAGCACAGTGAACAAAGCTGTTAAGTATTCTAAAATAATGCGAATTTCAAGACTTTTAAATTTGAATAGATTGTTGTTGAAGTCATCAGGACTAAATTACAACACTATTGAAAATTTACATGAAGAATCATTCCAGCATCAGCTAGAGGCCACACGCAGCTGGTACATTACAAAAATCCGATACATTATCTTAATTGTTGTGCTTAAATACCTGCTTTATGTTTTCATCGCTCTCCTTCATTTTTTGTTCGTAGTTTCGAATAAATTCTCTGAGCTCCTCTTCTTTGTCTTCTAAGGTGCTGTATAGCTGTTTCATCTGGGTAAGGAGGTCAAATTTCTCAGCTTTCAGTCTCTTACGGTCCTGTTTCAGGGCTGCAAGGAAAAAGCAAGGCAATGAATATATAGCCCCTTAAAATAAATCACAATTTGCACCTTATTTACCAAATTATATTAAATAACACAATGCATTACTGCCTTTATATTATATGACCTTTTAATTCACGAATGAAATTTTGGGATGGATAGAAGGATTATTTAAATATATATCATTCCAACATGTATAGCAACTTTTAAATATAAACAAAACGCTTGATAAAATTGATCTACAGCAAATATTAGATAACAAATATATTTCAACTAAAAACACTTTTGAGATAGAATTAGGATTTATATTTTAAAAATTCACAGAGAGATGTGCTTTTAAATACATAATCAATAACTATTCATTTTATTCAAATTTTTAAAAATTAATATTAAAAAATATATTTTATCACTTAAAATAATTATATTTTGTCACTTAATGTTTACCAAATTGAACATCAATCCGATGAGTTTTGAGCAGTTCAAATAAAACAAAAGCTTTTCTCTGTAAACATACTACATTCTGAAAGATCCGATGAGGAGATGTTTGATTTATGATTGCTGATTATGAGCATGTAATTTAGATCTGTACATATGATGGATATGAGAAAGTGAGAAGATATTGTTACGAATCTGTGATGCTGCTTCCCAGCATAGTTGGTTCCATCGTCACAAAGATAGTTTTACAGTCATCTGTATTGGACGGAGTCCGGGTGTCGCGTCGGAGGTCCCAAAGCTTGGCGACAAACTTGGCTACTTTGGCATCAAAATAGATTATACCCGAAACATCGAGAATTTTCCCGATCCGTCCAGTAAAAACCGAGATACGCCTCAAAAGTTCCTGATTGGTTGAGAGACTTCTAGCCCCGCCTTCTGAGACCTATGAAAGGAGGCAGTCTGCAGCTGCCGGAGGAGAGTAGTCGGAATCGACTGTGAAGAACGAGTCTTCCAGAGATCAGCAGAGCAGCGACGGAGTCAAGCTAGTGCTGAACTAAGCTGTGCGCTACTGTCTGCAGTAGAGTCTTGTTGTGTGCACATCATAATTGTTTTCTCTGTGTTGTATATAGTTGTCGTCTTTGTGCTGTCATGTGTGTCTCCGTGTAAATAAAAGTCGTTATTTTATTTTCTACTGCCGCCTGCTGATTGAGCGTTCTTCACACCATATAACTTCCACTATCCAAACGAACCCGGGAAAATTCGTAACAATATGAACACTGATCTGCAAGAACACAGAGACAGGAGCATGACAACATGTGAAGACTCCACGCATTTATCTTGCGGATGATAAAAAGACAAAATAATAATAAATTTTAATTACCCCATACTACAGAGGAAGGGTGCAAAAATACTCTACATGCCCTTCATCCATGTTATGCCAGTGCATCGACTGTTCCCTTTGATATGCAAATCACGCTTTAGATGTAGGCAATTTATGACAGAACGAAAACAAAGAATTTGGTATATGGTATTTGATCTTTTTTGAAATTTGGTATATGATCTTTTTTCTACAATTATAGATCTGTGTCAAATGCTGGTTACAATCGATCGAGAAAAAAAAGGTATTTAAAATGCATACTCGATTTTCTTTACTATCTAGCCCAATACAAAGCGCTCATATGTCAGACTCTGAAAATAAAAATCTAAGTACTTATAACGCTCACAGCCTACCTAAAGTACCCGAAATTTATGAGGGAAGGATAGTATCTCTATTAGATAGTATGCGAGGAAGTTTCGGAGAAATCACAACTGTTGAATTTTCTTACTTTCTCTTCTTGCTTTCAGTACTATTCTGCCATAACTGAGTTTTTTTTAATGAAATTAATTTACGTAAATGTTATATACATAAACTGCATAGCGCCAATTTAATTTTATAATCCACTACTTATCGTGCCGAAGGGGGAAAAAATGGTGTGACACCATAACACCATGCCATCATGCAATTAAATAACACGCACAAAACTACTTTTACTATGTGAAAGGACTTCATAAGAGTTATGATAAATGTTTCATTAATTTACCTATTATACAGTTTAGAAGTAATTTAAGCATAAGAAATAAATACAATCTCAATAAAAAAAAATAAAAAAAACTTTCCATTGCACAAAAATGGAGTTGGGAGATCCATTGCCTGTTTGTAAAAAAAACATTCATTTTTCTTTCCGTATGAAATAAAGAAACTTTAAGGGAAAAAAATAAAGAAAAGAGCCAAAAGAAGAGGTATTTGGCGAAATGGTAACGAAAGTAGTAGAAACGAGAAGATTGAAAAGGAAACCGCAGACAGCATCTCTCTTTGTAAAGATGAATCAGCCCCTTTTCAAACGAGTCTCGCACCAATATGTATTCCACTTTTGTTTGTTTGGCGAAGAATAGGGAAAATGAATGAACCTTTTTCATTGTATAATATAATAGCATACTTCCTACTGAAAAAAAAGATATAATCAGCTTAATCGTTAAACGCGGATGCGCACGGCCGCTCACGAAACAAGATCGTCCATTTGGTTTTCAGAAATCAAAACAAACCGCAGAACAAAAGAATTTCCCATCAAGCACTGGTGGTGACGTAGACGACGGAATGACATTGCGGAGCAAAAGCAGATTTATCGACACTAGAAAAATAGTTCAACTGTGATTGACAGCGTGCATGTATTTTTATGATATTGTATATGAAAGATTGAAAGGTTCATTTTATTTGAATTCTAGAAACTTTTTTGATAAAAAAAAAAGGGTCCATAAAGTATGTGTGCAGTAAAACGCAGAAAAGGATTCTACGTTATTCTGTTCATTGCTATGATGGCAAAGATATAAAACGAACATTTAATTACGAGGTCATAGAAGAAAAAAAAAGTAAGAGTATGTATGATTCATTGGCGGTTTGTCAGATCAGAAATTAAGAATGATGCAAAAAATATTTATCAAGATATTAGAATTTTTTTAAACAAGTTACTTTATCGATAAGAAAAATACATTTTTAATTTTAAAGTCACATATGAAATTCATTGCGAAAATATAATCATTTAAATATAATGATAAATTTATTGAAGTTTTGTCAAAAAGGAAATTACGTGAATGTTGAAGCAATAATTCAGCATATAAATACACTATACACAATACATTCAACATATACATACACTTCCATCTTTGCACAGTCAACTTTACCGATAATACTCGTCCAAAAATGAATATGAAATAGGCTTTAATTATTCTGCAAGTTAACTCTTCATTTTTATGAATAATAATTGATGATGATTGTCATCTGAATAAAGTTTGACTCACGCAGTTTTCTTTCTGCCAAGGAGCAACTTGTGACAAAAGAAAAATTCAATAAACCAGATGTGTTTATGTCGAGGCAACAAGAGTGAAAGAATAAATCGAATAAAACACAGACAGAGAGACAGAATTTTAAAAGGGGACAGGAGATCAGTTGATTGCGTTTCAAGCCGGGTCTGTTGCTTTCTACAGTTCTCCTACCTCAAAATTCAGTGGAAGATATGATTGCTTTGCCCCTCAAATCAATCAATCAGTCAGCCAGTTGTAAGCGCAGAGTGCATGGTCAGCAAGACAGATAGCCCCGATATGCGTTTCTCTTACTTATAGACTGTCATATCTCTAAGTTTTCATTGCATTTCCCCTTATTTTCGTAGATAATAAAACTCTTAGATTGAAAAAGTAAGTAAAAACTCTCAGAATACGGAAGCAAGGAAATGGATAAAAAAATATTATTTGAAATATAAGGGGGTTAAATTAAGAGGGTTTCAGCTCTGCATGTCTAATGAACCAGCCACCATTAGGATGTTCAATTATTCCAAACCAAAAAATGATTGAAACTAACGAAATATAATTTAACTTTTCAAATACAACAATTCAACCGTCATTTATATTTAAATAGAATAAATTTAAACCACTTTAAAAGTTTAAATATTGTAGGGGAACTTGAAAGAAGTAAAAGGTAGGGATTTATAGCAACAATGGCTGTTATCCTTTCTGGATGCTGGGAGCAAGAAATATCATCAACAAACACAAGAGCGCGCACAAAAACAAATTGAAGTTTCAGTCAGTTAGCAGTTACAGAGCGATTTCGCTGATGCGATTCGGTCCATGTTCAGGTTTCTAAAGTTCAGTTGAAGAGGTACAATAAAGCGGCGAGTTCATGCAAACACGGAATGATAATTAGGTAAAAGACTCACAGAGGCAAAATATTGTAGTTTAGTTTAGCTATATTAACGTCCCGTTGTTAAGCAACAATAGGGCTATTTTGGGACGGACCTCGTAATTTTGAACCACGGTCAGATGACGAGGACGACACCTGAGCTGGCACCCCCTCTCCACGCCACACCACACCAGCGGGAGGACATTTGGCTTGACGGATTTAACGTGCAACAGACCCCCTTACACGACGGCTCTTCGGCGGAATCGGGTCTCGAACTTGAAACCTTACGGCTCACAAGCCGAGATCTTATCACCAGGCCACCGCGACCCCACAAAATATTGTAGAGAAGATGATAAAAATATTAAAACACAATCGCAGCAACAGGATAGATTTCGCCACTTTTCGTCGCCAAGTCGACATTTTATCATTTTGAAGTATAGCTAACCAATAAGAATACTTTATCATTATAGTGCACGTATAATTTAAAATAGTACTTTCATTTAACGTGATGAAATGTAGTAAAATGTAGTTGTTGTAATGTCGGTTGAAATGACTAAATTAATATATTGATATAGTGGACAAACAGAAGGTCGATGAAGATCGCTAATAGATCTGAAATCGCTAATTAATAAATAATAATTGCAATTTGATATTTAACTGTTTGCCTTTTCACACAAGCTAATTTTAATAAATAATACAAGTCGTTTAGATCTTTATTCTCTGCAGAAATTAAGAGCAATTAAATAAAATTTTTGCCATAGAACTACATATATATAATAACAATTTGCACACCCACAATAATTTAAACAAAACTACAGATGAACTAACATTCAAACACAAATCTTAGTATCGTTCATTTTTAGACGCGTTCATCAATTTAAATTAATGCAAACCAGTCATTTAAAACTCCATCGAGAAATAAGAGATGGCCACTTCTAGTTACACTAATGGATCATAAACACTAAGGAAAGCAAGCGGTGAACGACAAAATCGAATAATTAAAACCACGCTCGAATGGTAATTAGATCTTCTTTGTGAATGAATGCTAATTATACGCGTCGTTAAACATTCTTCCACATTGAAAAATTGAAACTTAAACTAGTCAGAGACGAATGACAGGGAAAGCGGGCTCCCAGCTCGGTTGTTAGCACGCGAACTACACCTACTGCAGAATTCAGCATCGAGAACAATTAAGGTTCAAGGCCTTTTCACTAGAATAGCATAGACACGGCCGATGCTTCCTTGATGGGTTAATTAAGAGTTTATTCCTGCTGCTTTGATATCCAGAGCGGCGAAATGAGAGAGAAAAAATAGATCACGGGCTGAATTCACACTCATGCCGACAAAATTTCTGGGATCTTATTTGCTGTTATGCAATCAGAATATAAATTTGCTCTTCTTCTCAATATAACAATTTAAAATATGTGAAGGGCAGATGATGATACTACAATAAACAACTGACCTTTCAGAATAAAAGAAATAATCTATAACCTTCCAATGTGACTCTCAGTTGAATAATATTCTCTTAGTCGGGTAGATAAAAGTTATATCTGTATTTTCTACTATACTAGCCACTTTCAGCGACCAACTGTTCGCCCACCTTATTAATAACATAATATAGTAAAATCAATCAAGTTTAATGGATATTTCAACACTCCATTTGAAAGTATTATTTTAATTTATATTTACACAATGAACATAAAGCATTCCGATTGGTTACCTATAAAGCAAAATGACGGAATTGGTGAAATCGGCCCTGTTGTTGAAGATGGGGTTTACGCCACCTTTTTGTTGTTGTTGTATCTCTAGAAAATGGAGAGGAGTGCAATCCTTAATAACACATCTAAACGTCATAACTTTTCAAATTAAATAAAAAATTGGTGAAATCGGCACAATAATTGAAGCTGGAGAATTCCATCGTGGTTTTTTTCCCCATAGTAAAGTAATTTTTCTTGAGATTTCTTTCGGAAATGGAGAAAGGAAGGGGAGCACGTGTCTTTGATGGCATATCCAAAAGACACGTGCATTCATTTGAAATAAAAATTGGCAAAATTCAACCAGTGGTTGAGAGGGGAAAATCGGTTTTCTGATATTTCCCAATTACTTTATATTATATATATATATATATTTCCATTTAATTTAATTTTGGAAATACCAGATGGATATATTACATTAATGGACGTTTTGAAGTTATAGGGGGTGACTTTTGCTTTGGTAAAAGTATAATCGATTTGAAAGAAATGAATTAAAGGAGTATTTGATATATACATATATTGTCTACGATTCATAGAAAGTAAACAATCATTTCAGTCTCAGCAATCAGCTGCAGTAACCAAATGACAGTTCATATGTTTTGTGATTTCCCTTTTGTCAAATTCATTACATCAAATATCTGAAATATGCAGCGAGACCAAGAAAGCATATTTATTCTTTGAAAAAACAAAAACAAAGAAAAAAACTGCTGTTTGTTCTATATTCAATAAAGAAAGTAATTTTTTTTTATTTCTAAAAATGTTTATTGTAATCCGAAATCTAAACTGCACATGCGTTACAGATTTAAATTCGATAATCCGTGCAATGACTTTGCCTCATTTTCTGCAGTGAAGCCATACAGGAACAAGAATGACGTTATTAGTGACCTGACGTAATACAACGGTCATTGAATAAATAATAACAAAACAAAACAAAAACTTATTTTTAAAACAAAAAAAAAATGTCTTTGTTAAATTTTTTAATGATTTTTTGTTCTTGCTTATCTCCCCTTGGATTGAACAACCAGTTCAAACCAAATCCAAGAGATTGGGGAGAGAGGGGTGCAGTAACTTCTGATGGCAAAGATCCCTGAGCACCCGAGGGCAAAAATCTGACTTCAGCTCATATGAAGATGACACTCACGCACTCGCTTGAACAACCTTTTTTTACAAGGGGGAGGGGGGCTCTTTCACACACCTCACAGATAAAACATAGGGTAAAGAATAACCAGACCCGGAACGCCCAGATGATGAGAAATACGTGCTACTCCTATGCCAGAACGTCGGCAAATGATTTTATTGAAAATACAGGACGTACTCAGGAAGCAAATCCCAAAGAAACATTTTGAGATGCAACTCTTTTTACAAAGTATTATATTAAATTTTATATATATATATATATATATATTCTAATTCGATGTTGCATTTAAATCAGATTTTTTCCCCAGAAAGCATAACATATTATATAATGGTATCCACCTTAGCAGCGAAACACTATGGCAAAATGATTAATTGCGTGACATTCGTGATTAATTTTCTGCAATTTTTTTTCAGAGGTTTTAGTTAGAGAAAATTATGTACAGGGTGTGAACGATTTGGAGGAGGTCCAAAAAAATGTAAGATAAAGAAAAATAATACAGCCACAAAGAAATAGTTAATAAAAATATTTCTAAAAAAAAGCCAGGAAAATAAAAAGAAGCATAAATAATGTATTTTCTTATTAATAAAAACCAACTACTTTTTATTCTTTTTCTTGTAGCCTCATTTAGTATCCTATCCTCCGTGTAACATTGTGATATTTTGCACAACATAAAAGTTAAAAATATGGTTTTAGTTACATGCTAAATTTTTAAAAATTAAATCTAGTTTATTTATACTAAGACATTTTATTATAATTAAAATTTAATGGAAGCATTTAAAAAAAACTCACACACTTATTATTGTGTTAAAAAGCAGATATATATATTTAAATTATTTCTTCCTTTTTATGTCTAACTTATTTTTCATTATCATAAACTTTATGGAATCCTGAAATAAACTTTTCTCAAATTTATTATCAGATGGCATACTAGTACGTAACGAAAATTCAACAAAATTATTTGACTATTAACTTCTAAAAATATTAAATAATATATTACCAACAAAAAATACATAAGAGCACCGAATTTCGAAATTCTAAACACGAGTAAGCAAATGTACATTCTATCCCCCAAATTTCATGTTTGTTCGCTCGAAAAAATAAATGTATACAGCCAGCGGCAAAGATCTCAATACAACTTCCTCTAAAACTCTTATTCTTTCTTTATACTTTATAATAAAGGTATTATGCCTTTCTATCTCTTATTAAAATTGAGAACCTTGGGCAAGGCTCTGAATACCACGAATGCTCAGATTTTTATTTTCAGGGTTCCTATAAGAGAATTGTAAGCTTCTAACTATTATAGTAAGGAATTTACAGCAGGACATTAGCGAACAATAGTTGCATAACATCGATCTGTAGCGTGAATATATCATCAATACATAATCTAGCATTTGACGATTTAGTTGTCATGTATTGAATCCACAATACGTTGACACGCGCATGAAAAAACAAACCGATAGACCAGTAACTCTCTACATATTTGATTTAACATTAGATAAAAATTTATAATTTAGGTGCTAAAAAATATAATGCTTTTTATGTTTTGTCGTTATTGAATTCACTTTATTCAGACAGACAAACAAACAAGGTTCACTTTCGCATTAAAAGTGAGGACCTCGGCCAAGACTCTGAATACTACAAATGCTCAGATTTTTATTTTCACAGTTCACATGATAATTGAAAGCTTCGTATTATAGCAAAGAATTAACTGCAGGGTATTACCGAACAAAAGATGCTAAACATCGATTTTTAGTGTGAATATAGTATTTGTACAGAATCTAGTGTTTTGCGATTCTGTTGGAATGCGCTTAATACACGGTAAATTGACAACCACGGGGAAGAACACACCAACAGACAGTAACTCTGACAGATTTGACTCAACATAACATAAAAATTTATACTTTACATGCTAAACCTCTGAACTAAATTTTAACCGTTTCGATTTTTATGTTATTGAATTCACTTAATTCGGAAAGACAAACAAGTATTCTCAGAATGGATTTCATTCAAATATTGATAGATTTCTACAAATTCGGCATGATCACATACAAAATTTTACTCATCTAGATCAAAACATTTGTCAATTATCTTATTCATAGACAGATATAATTCCAAAAATATGTTTTTCAAACTCAAGAAGTTCTGAAACCTAGAGTCCGAATTCTTTTATAATTAATTACAGGTCTTTTTCTTTTAATTTCGTAAATGAAAAAGTAAAAACAGCACAATAGGTGGCAAATCCTGATAAGGTTTCAACTTAGCTTTATCTGATTATTTTAATGATACTCGTCTTGTTAGTAATGTCCTCTTCTAGGATTCAAATGCTTTATTTAACAAAAATACATTTGGTTCATTCATTCAAACTGAAATCTATCGGGACGCAAACAGGAATCTGAAAAACACATAGTCATATAGTAATCATGTGCTCTTTTATTCCGTGTCAGTGCGCGCTTGCAGAGGTCAACAGCCTGGAAAAAGCTACAATATTTATGAAACCTTCCGACTAAAGTCACGAAAACAAGTCGCTGAAAATCCCGTTCTGCACCTGCTAGGATGCATTTCTTCTTTTTTCATTATCCTTTCGAAAATTTGTTATTTTCCCCACTGAAAAGGTAAAGCATGATCACGGCGATGAAGTAATCGAGGATTCTTTTCTTCCTCTTTTAAAATATGAGTAATGAAAAGATTTCAGACTTATCGAATATTGGAAAGTTAAGAAAGGCTATACAGAGCCGAACTTCATTATCTAAAAAGTAATCTATTTCTCGGCAAAACAAAGGCAGCGTAATAAAAATGTTTACTCTTTTTATGATGATAATGGCTAAGTTTCATAAATCAGTAGAAGAGTATTTTTTTTTCTACTTTGGATAAAATATGTCATCAGCAGGATTTGAAATAAATATACAAATAAAATGTGCTTAAAGTGTTCATTTTTAACGGTATTTATGGCATCAAATATCAGCAGTCAATAAGCTTTGATTTTAACATGATATTGCTTTCAGGTTATAATACAATCCGTAAATTGTATGATGCAAAAATCGTTACGGGTGCCATTAACATTGTTGATGAAGACAAGCCAAACGAATCAAAACTGAATGATTCGTTCATGATGATTTGTTATGAATTAATGTCATAAATATTATTATATGACATTATGGTGCTATGATGTTTCGAACTAGAGGCTCGAGTTAAAATAATCATCTTTAAAGACACATTGTTTTTACATTTGTATTTGTGACTTAGCAGAGCGGCAACAACAAAATTGAAAACTCTTTTTTAACTGTAATACAAAACGTTTTTTATTTTCTCCCGTTTCGCTTATGTTTATTATATTTCTCAGTGGTATTTTCATACGCTCATTGTTTTTTGAAACTGATTAAAATAAATATATTTTTTTTAGTTAAAACGATGGAAACGCAATTTTAAGCAAATTATTCTCCATTGCAAAAAGTAAAAGCTTGGTCTTTTCAATTAACCAGGATGTTCTTTCAGTTTACTACTAAAAGCACCGATATTATGACTCTAGAAAATACTAATATAATAATATTCGGACGAATCATAATATGATATTGTGAAGAAAGCCGTCCACGTTTAAAGACAAACTGAAGTGAACGGACTGTTCACGAGCCTGCAAGCTCTTGTTCCACCAATATAAAATAAGTTTCGTAACTGATTGTATTTTATAAGCATTGCACACAGCCGTGTTTTGAGTGTGAATTGATAAAAATATGTTACGTCTAAATTAAATAAATATTTTAACCCTTTAAAAGGCCATTTGTTTCTAGTCATAGTATGTAAAATATTTTTAGGCTTGAAATTAGAATAAGAAAAAAGATTCATTTAGCTTATTAGATAAATTTAATTTGATTACTTAATTAATTTGGTTAATTAATAATTAAGTAACAAATCAAGACACATCATTCTGTGTGAGATAAAGAACTGAAGCATCTAAGTTTCTGACTTACTAAAAAAATTTGCCAGAACTTATGCCAACCTACATAATTTCATACAAAAATTGATAAATTTGGTGGGAAGCATACTTCCCACGGCCCTAGAAAGGGTTAAAATACAAGTGACTGTATTTGCTGCTAGATTTTATCATCTTTTTGAGTAATTCACCGAATTAAAGAAGAAATCGGGTAGATTTAAAGGGCCCGATATATCGAAACACTTCTGAAACGAACTTAGATGCAACAATATTGTCATTACTTTACTCATTTTGTATTACTGCATTCCATATACAACAAAAGGTAGTTAAAATTTTTCTAAAGATATTTAACAATGAAATCAAGTAAAATTTTTAAAAATACTTTATTACGAAATATTTACTTTTAAGTAAAAATTAAGAAAATCCAGGAAACTTGAACTATATTAAAAATATGGCATTTCTGGTGATTTTACAGCTAATTAACCATACTTTTTTCTACATCGGAATGTATTTAGTTATTGGACTTACTAAATGCAAATATTGCAAAGGATATGCAAGATCAACAAACAAAGGAAAAAAACATATTTAATGATTTGCTGAATACTATAATGAATGATAATTATCAGTAGAATAAACGAAAGAAACGAACGGCATTTGAAGGAATCCACAACCTGAGACGCTAATAATGCAGTTTATTTTATACCAGTTTTAATCAAAATATTATTTGCAGAGACAGTTCGTACATTGCTGTAATTTATACTTCAAATTTCATCTTGCATTTGAAATCTAATTACAATACAGATACAGTGATAAATAGTTAATTCGATATAGGAGAGTAGCAATTTCGAACCAATTTGGTTGTAATTTGATCCTGTCTCATATGCTAACTTATTGTCAGGCGAATAAACGAACTCGCATTAAAGCGGCATGAAGAACGGGATGCCAGCTTAAATGTCGTTCCAATGGTATGTTCACGACTGAAAATTGTAAGTTTATTCCCAAATGTTACCCATCGTCAGCATTCAAGTTAATACTTGGTGTAAAAGATAAATCAGTAAAAATACAAAAACTAAAACCAAGAATTATAAAATCACAGCAACATTATTTTTAAATACGAAATCTAAAGAGGCCAATAATCGGAAATTCTCAGTAATTAGATTCTTCTGTATTTTTAATGTAATTAAAACGAAAATTTCACTTAAATTCTAACACAATCCTAGCCTTTTGCACTCGCATGTCTCCTCTCAGACACCATTCAAGGCAATGCATCATTTTGACATTTTGTTTACTTTTTAATTTTGATTTAAAAAATACTTATTGAGTGGTAAGAAGAGGTAGATTAATTTTTTGGGAGAAATAGAACTTAAAACAATTATATATATATATATATAGAAACATTTTTTTAACTGTAGCTTGACCAAATACAAGAAACTTTTGAAATTTTAAAACTTTGATTTATTTCATCCAGAAGGCACATTAGGTACAAAAAGCGATGATGAAACTAACGTCCGCTTGCATCGCAACACAAGTGCAGAAAAGACCAAAATTTTTCCTTTCAGTGTTTTTACTATGATATTTTGATAGGGATTTCTTAGACACGTGTAGTTTTAGGAAAGGGAAATTTAGGAATTTTTCAAAGAATGCTGTAAGCATTAGGGATTTTTATCATTTCACTCAGAGCATGAGAGTTTGCTGAATTCATCAGTTTTACACAGCGAGTGTTGAATTAAAAAAAAAAAGTGGAAATTGGATCAGAAAATAAGAAAATATTTTAGAATGTAGTTTATATGGACTAAACTAAGATAAAATTATGAAATTAATTAAGATTTCAATTAGATTAAGATATATCATTACATATAAATATTTATTTTTCGGAACAATAAACAAATCCTTGATTTAAGTAAATAATTATGCATCGAATTACTTATTCGAGTACAAAAGGTTAAATACGCAAGCACACGAACATCTTGCCAGCCTTTCAAACATTTTTGGATATCAAACAAATTTAATTATAAAACCGATTTCTTTATAATTTCCATGTGTTATTTTCTTATTTTATGTTAATCTTTTTTTGAAAATAATTCATACATATCACACAAAATGTTTTCAGGATTCGACTTCTATTTTCAATTCTTAAGATTACATTATTTCTCATAGATTACACAAATCTCATACAAATACAAACACAAAGCATTTGTTTCAAAATGAATACATAAATATATATTTTTTGAATAAATAAACTTTTATTCTATAGTAAAAATTTTTTCAGAATAAAGTTCTATAAAATAGAAATCAAATAGAGCTGTTTAAATAACCAAGTAAAATGTATCGATGGAGCAATCATGAGCGCATGAAAATCCAACGGTTTCGGAAAGACAGAGTTTAATCTAGTCTGTTGCCATAGCAACAGAAAATATCTGCAATGATTTCAGCCATTTGTTTTAATACTTTAAATTAAAACAAATGTTCCGTTTCAACTCGACGGAATGGGTAAATGATGACAACCAGCATTCGTAGGATACAAAATGCAATAAATCATCTCTCACATCACCAAACTTTTTGAAAAGAGAAAAAACAAACAAACAAATAAAGCTTCTAAATCTTTCCCTGCCACAGTCCATAGATATTTAATGAAACCTCAAATGGATGTGATTATGGATGGATCCAGACATACCCAACAAATGAATCAAAGCAAAAGCTTGACGCGACCTCTGAAACAACGTGACAAACCACAAACCAGCGAATGAAAATTACGTCTCTGTTATTTACAAGCGCAAGGGAGAAAAAAAAAGTATTAATACCATGTATATCCCAGCGCAAGTGGGTGGGTGGTTTCTAGGCATGTTAAGTTTACGCTTGATGGTTTTTTTTAAAATTTCATTGTAGTTAAAAAAAGAAACATTTCACAGAAAGTAGAGGAGGGGGGGGGGGAATGCAACAGCTCTTTTCAACTCATCGTTTGCGTCAAGGAAAGCTGACAACTTTTTCTAATTTGCGGTTTCCTTCCAGAAAGCTATTTAACGCAGGCAGCAATCCATTTACTTTGACTTATTTTTTTAGTCTTTTTATTATTTGCTGGAGTCTTCATGTTTTTTTCGTATTTTTTTTTTCCTTGTCCTATGCCTGCGTGTAAATGGAGAGAAAAAAAAAATCGATTCCTCCAGACGCCGAGTTCGAGAGAGGAGAGTGGTGTTAATTGCTAGTAACAGTTGACCGATTTTTCGTAAAACGAATGGTTGAAGTTAATAGTTAGAAAAATAAGGTAATTAGCAAGTGATTTAATGCAGTTTAGGGGAAATAATTAGTAGTCGGTGAAATATATTGTGTTTCATGAAAATTAATACAGTCGAAATGCTTAAAAAATCTTAATTAGTATTGTTCCAAGCGTAACATTCAGAATTAATTTGATTTAGTTCTGTTTTAATGCTACAATTAGTCTAGGGTTTTCTGTAACAGATTTCAGAACAATGAAGTTGCCTAGAGTCGCAAATGGAATGGAAGGAGGGATTGCAAGGAGGTCGATGAAAATATTTTTAGCCCAGTAGCGAATAAATAAATTCACAAAAAATACAATTTCTATGAATCAAATTATCAGGAATCCCATATGGTTTAATATTTAATTTTAAAAATCATTAAAATACGAAGAATTATTTATGCATACTATAACGAAATAGAAGTTATTCTTTAATTAATTATTCCACTTGACAAATCATGTAAGCTAATTTAATTTTTAATGTCAAATTTATTGCTTATTTGAAGCTTATTATTTCCCCATAATGTATTATAATAAATGAATAATTTTATTCACAAATATTAAAATATTTTTTAACAATTATTTTTAATTTAAAATTTTTTTATTGCCATGGTCATTTTTTTTTCATACATACGTATAAGAAAGTACCATCTTTTCCCTGAGATCTTAAAATACAAATTAAAGGAAATTATAAATCAGTAAACTGATTAAATTAAAAATATGATCAAAGATGAAATTTAACAAGTCAGTTATTAAAAAATTGGTTTCATTGCATACAATTGCATAGGACATTTTTGACAACATTTTGAGGTAATAGCTGGGACCATCAGGGACATATCACAATTTGTAATTTTATATTCCAGTTATATTAAGATTTGACTAATTTGCATTAGTTATGTTTTGATTTATTTGCTATACGACATTTTAAAATTGGTAAACGAGTAATGAACAACCACGCATAATATTGAATAATTTGTATTCTTATTGAGAGTTATCTGAGAAATGTAAAAATATTACAAAATCAGAGTAGTCTTCCTAATACTTTCTCGCACATTCTCCAATAAAGAAAGGACTCGTTAACCTTTCTCTGAATAAAATTGCGGACTTAGGCTAAGACCGCAAATACCTTGCAAAATATTGGTGAATGATAGTTAAGATATATGATCTTTGGCGTGAATATAGTATTTCTACTGAATCTATAGTGTGGAAATGTATTTCGGGCGCCTGTTTCCTGGCCAATTGAAACCAAAATCTGATAAAAATCTTCAATTGTAGTCGCAAGATAAACCGAATTTCATCGATTCAAGTAACTGCATTTACGCATTATTACGTTCATATGCATGCGACCAACAAACGATCAATCGTTTGGTGGGTTTCATTCAAAAATTGATAAGACTCTATAGTTTAGAATGCTAAACTTCTATAATCAAATTTTATTTACCTAGCTCTTTGCATTTCATAATTACCACATCCTCTTGTACCGGAATAGTTAGACAGAATTCCGGAGAATGGATTTTATTCGAAATGTTATAAAAATCAACAAATTGGGTCGTAATTTTACATTCCAGTTATATTAAATTTTATTGTTATATTAATCCATTTAAGTTATATTAATTATCCAGTTACATTAAGTATTATATTAAGTTTCAGCCTCTTGCTCAAAGTACTTTTGATTTATCTCGTTCTCCGGCAAAGAGACATAATGCCGCTTCATGCCATTGCAACTATAACCGATTGGTTATTTAAACCGTGCAATGGGCATAAAATGGGAGAGGCATTGGAAGACTCTCCCGAAATATTTACCGCCTATTATCGTCTGACATTTATTGACTAAAATTTGGTAAGGAGATTTTAATAATAGGAAAACGAAATCGAGAGCAAAGAGCTAACTGAGATTCAAATGAGAAATGACTGTAACTTTGCAAGCGAACTATCAATGGGAAACTGAAAACATAAGCTATTCCACTGAAGAGACAGACAGACAGTAGCAAAACTGTATTTTTCGGACTCAGGGAGTCTGAAATATGGAGATTTATCAAAATCTCGAATTAGAAATTTTTGACGGTTGCAACACTTCCTCTATACTACAAATACGAAAGAACAAAAGCAGCATATATTTTTAACTTTTTAACGTTTGAGAACTGTAATGAACGCTGAAGCAAGATGTGACGTTTCGCTGCGTCCTTTTATTCAAGAAATGCCAAGTTGTAAATATTAGCCTATCCGCCGGAACTAACTATTTAGAATCATCTGGTTAAGTTTAAGACGCTTTATTTGCCATGCGATCAGATTACACGACGAATTTGCATTAAAGCTCTGGAACGGTTTAGTAAACTCTTTCGAGCATGATGGTTTATTTCCTGAACTACATACATCAAAGTATTTAATGCATGGCAGTACAGTTTTTAAATCACCAAATTAAGAAAGTACATTTGTACGCTTATACATTCTTCATTAAGTGATTTAGAAACATAATCATCATGCTTAGAAGAGTTGTTTAAACTCATTTTAGCATTTCCAGAATTTGACTAACAGCTTCCTTATACTGCATACTGACATTTTTAACAACGCTTGAAGACTGGCATTATATCTTTAAATTATGTCACACGGACATTAGAATTCATCAAAAACGGTCTATAAAGTAAATTGTTAAATCTAGAACTACCAAGTTTTAGCAACAGGATCTCAGTAATAAAGTGTCTTCCAAAATTTTTTAATTAAATTAAAAAATTAATGTAATTTTTAATGTTATTTTAATAAAATTTCAGAGCTAATCATTGCACAGGAACATTTTTGAATCACGTTAAAAGACAAAAAAAAATAGTTTTATTAGTTCTATCAATTTTATTGCCATTTTTACTCTAATTTTAATAAATTTTTCAAAATATTTTTGTATATTTTACAATACTTTTCATTGCGTTAATAACTGTTTTTACATAAACAGTGTTGCAGTAATATTTAAAGCAATTACGGTGTTGTAACTGAAAGCAAATAAAACGTAATATAAAAATCGAATAATTCGAAAACACTATCATGACAGTAGGTTTCGAACTAGAAGTTCGAATATCCTTCAACTCCTTTAAACATTTCCATAAACTAACTATAAATAGTTAATAATAACTATAAATAGTTAATAATAAATAGTTAATAATTAATAAATATTAATCTTTAATTGTTCCAGATTTCTGAAACAATCCATTTATTTATATAAATAAATGAAAATAAAATCAATATTTAGATCATTCTTTTACTAGGCACATTTATAAAAAATAATTTAAATAATCGAATAAATGAGGTTGCTTTTTTTGTTCAAACAGATTAACTAATGGGGTGGGTATCTATAAAAATAAGCAATGAAATATTTTAAAATACCTCTAAATCGCTAAAATAATGTTAAATATGAATGTTCAGTTAAACAGTATTAACACAAAAACAAAACTATCACCGCCACTTTTTTTATATTTATAATTCATATAACATTTGCATTATCATTCATTTGTCATAGAAGATTTAGCGCAACATTTTTGTAAAGAATTCAGGAGAGTTTCATGACAGCCTTTTACGAAGCAGAAACTTATTTGTTTAAAGATTTCTTCATTTTTATCATTTATTTTTATATTTTTGCCATTTTTAATATTTATATATCCATCTTCACAGTTTTTTTCTCTCCATATTTTATGTAAATGCATAAAGATAATGCAGATCAACTTTCGAAAAATTCTACTCAAACATCAACTTATAACAAGAATTTTGAATTTTGAATTTAAAAATCGATAACATAGTATTGGAAAATACTTTAAACTTTTAAGATGCTAACAATTCGTTGAAAACTGCATGGATTGTTTAGGTTACGGATCAACGATCGGAATACATGCAAGTTACTAAAATTCCTTTCTTTCGTAGAATCACATTAATATTTAAACAGTCCATGATATAACTATCAAATCTTTTAGATGCAATCCTTTTCATGTCTTATGCTAGACGATATCAAAATTCTTGAATATACATGGTGCATTTCTTGTGTTACGCAAGTCTTATTTCATTCAATTTATTCACAAATATGCTTTAAAACACCAGCCTTTAAACAGCCTTCAAAAGAAAAATAGAAATAAAATAGCTTTGTTTTAACAAAGAATATTTTTACTATAATCCAATAAAAAGCAACAAAATACTCATAATTTTTTACATACTCAAGGCTAGATTTTTTTTTTCAAGAGAAAGGGGGAAAAAACCCATTCTCGATAATTTTTGATGCAATTAAGTCTCATCAGATACTGGAAATATCAAATGCTACATAATGATGGAGAAAAATAAATCTTAATGATGTATTAGTTTCTGCATCATTAGTGCCATCAAGAGGAACCTAACGCATCATTGAACTGCAAATAACGTTGAAATTTCAACTAGTGATGGCAGTAGATGGATTAAATAAAGTGCTTATTAAAATCTAAAAGTTCATGGAATAGCTTGTGATTTGATTATTAAATTAAAATTTAACTAACTAGACTGCCTTTAATTGGCAATAAAATCTTAAAAAAACAGCATTTTTCAGAGAAAAAAAATTGAAAATTAAATAAGAAATTAAAAGAATTTATTAAAATTTTTCATCTAATTGGAACTATGACGAACATTGGCTAGCACTGCGATTGAAGTAATAAGTATCAAATATTTTTTTGTTAGAGAAAAATTATAAATTTCTTGAATTTTGGTTATATTCGAAGAAAACTATTTCATTTACTTTATAACATTGTGAGAAGGGATCAGAGATCAAATCCGATATGACCACGTATTTATCTTTGTTTATTAGCTACGCTTTGTGTTAATATCCAGTAAAAAAAATGTACTGATTGTACAGGAATAACGTATAGTGAGTCGCAAATGTAGAGCTGTGATATTTATTATCAGATCTTGGTTTAATTCTAAGAATATCGTTCCAATTATATTTACTGATGTTTCAAAATAAACAACAACAACAAACAAAAAATCCTGCCAAATCGTATTAACTTGAAAATCAACTTGCATTTTTTAATTTAAGTTTCTATTGAATATTTTTTATGAGCTAGAAGTCTTACTTCTGCCTTCGAGGGCTCAGGGGCAGAAGTCTCAGAAGCTACTGCACCCCTTTTCCGTTGTAATGCGGATACGAAATCACCATTTCCATCGAATATTTTTAATTGGGTGAACTAACAAAAAAGGATGCAGCTTAGTTAATTTTGTTCCTGTGGTAGAATATTCGATAGTTTAGTTTTCAAGGAAAGAAACTCCGTTATTATGGAATTATATTCTTTATTATTTTTATGGGAACAAACTTAGTCAGTTTGAACTAAGGTCAGATGATGAGAATGATATCTGAACCGGCAGCCCCTCTCCAAATTTCCACGCCGCTCCTCTGAAAAGACGGTAGAACTTTGGAAATGGCAACATCTATTTCAGTGTTGTATGTTGTAAGGAAAATTATTTGTGCATTTTAAAAGGGAAATTATAACACATTTTTTTCCAAAAAATTCATACAAGCAACATCCGGGACATATCCCACTGTTCGTGAGAGAGCTTTTTGTGACATAAAACCGACTAATTATATAATTTAAATAGTTTATTCATACTAATAGTTTATATTATATATAATAGAAATAGATTTTTATATTAAAAACTGAGATTTAAAAAAAATTTATTTGATTAATTTTTCTGCAAACTTTGCTCATTTCAGTATGTTTTTTTTCCGACTTTTATTTTATTGAAATGCCTGAAACCATTTCTGTGTATTAATAAGTATTTAAAAATATTATTAAAAATGATTTCGCAAATATATTGAATAAAAAAACTATAACTTATTAAAGTTAAAATTTTTGTTAATTTTCTCAAATTCTTTCTGATTACTACTAAACTAGAGTTGACAATAATTATGGGAATGATGAGCCTTTATCAAATTGTTAGTTGTATAAACTGATTTTATTTCAATATTTTTGTATTGCAATCTTTAAATATATTTTCCTCTTCTAATTTATTTTTTCTGTAATTATATCTACAACAAAATGCTAGAAAATCAAATACATTAAATTCAAATTTCCTGAAACATTTTGTATATATTCACAAATATCATCTACACAAAATTAAAAACCAATTTATTAACATCTTGATAAAAAGAAAGTTAAAAATAAAAAATGAAAATATCTAATATTATTTTTGAAAAAAATTACATATTTTGGAGAGAAAAAAAAAACTAATCAAGACATCCAAGATCGGATCTTTATGTTGCAAATCGGATCTTATGTTATCGGAAAGTTCACACTTTTCAAAAGAAAGTTAGCAAATATTGAAAACTGTACAAGAAGACATATTTTAAAAAAAAGTTCTTTAAGGAAATTTACTCTTTAATTTACGCTTTAAAATGCTGAAATAGAAAATGTTTTTTAAATTTAACTTTCTTCACAATTTGCATCCAAACACAGCAAAACAAGGCAAATTTCATTTAAACTGTAGAATATATATATATATATCAATTAACCTTTAAAGCAATATTTAGCTGGATATTAGATCATGTAACTATGATGCCATATGATTTAAACTCCACAGTAAAAAACGAAAATCATACAGAATGAAAGTGAGATTAAAGAGACAGACAAAAGAGAGAGCGAAATGACAGATATTAAATATAAAAATGGCCGAAACTGACAAGATAGCTGTCTTTCAGAATGAAAGAGGTACGATCACCGTCGATCATAAACAGAAAAAAAAACTAATACCGTATTAACTTTGATATTAATTGCTCTTTTCTCGGATGAGCTCTCTCAGAAAGGACCGAAGAACGTCAAGAATGAGGAAGACATTCAGAACGGTTCTCGTTTTTGATAAAATGAACAAATTTGTCCGACTTCTTCCGCTTTTTCTCTTTTTTTTTCTTTCTCTCTGTTCTTTTCTTTCGCCAGTAGTAGTAGTACTCCTCCGCATTCATTCACGATAAATCAAAGATTTTTTTCTTTCTTTCTTCATCATGAAAAGCTCAAATGGGATGTAAATAGAAAAAGTTCGAAAAGAATTTCCGCTCGTTTTTTATCCCGTAAAAAAAGCTGTGGAGGACAGCACTGCTTTGCTTTTCAAGAATAATATAAAATAACAAAATTTAAAACGGCAGAGAAAAGAATCACATACCCAAGAAAAATTTGGAAGTAATATTCAAAACGAAAGCTACACACAACGCGTTTTCTTAAAAGATAAAAAGAAACGCAGCTATTTTTCATTTCAAGTTGGATGTTGCACATGAATGCTCGTTTTTCTTATAAATTATTGGAGCTGTATATAAAATTTTGGAATCAAAATTCAAAACATTAAACAATAAATATTTCAAAATGTGCCTTTTATTATATATACTAATATCAATCTGACTAAATTATTTATACTTATGTCCATAAGAAAAAGAACAGAAATCAAAACATTTATGCCTTTGATTATAATATATGCTCTAACGGAAAGCTAACTTTTCGGAAAAAACTTTAATCCTATATAATATTGAGATTAACTGGAGATAAAAGTAAGGCAGTAAACCAGAAATAAATATATGTGAATGCAATATAACATAAAGGGATAAAAATATTGCACAATAGAAAAACTTTAAAAATATTTTTATACGAATTTCTGTAAGTTTTTTTTCCATTATATTAATTTCCAAGCAGTTGAGGATAAGCACAGAATTATAGCTAGAAAAATACTTTAAATAACATAGAACTACATGTTATGTTGTTTGAGTTCTAATTAAGACATGTGAAAGCCAGAATGTTTATACAGTCTCCTGGATCCTATTAGTCATTTTTAGAGTTTTTGATTTCATGATTTTGTTGATGTATTAAACAAAGATTTAAAAAAATCCATCCTTGTATCCGAAATTGAACGAATTACGAAACTTTGAATTTCTTTGTCTTAAAATCCTCTGCTACCTTGAGATGTTTGATAACTCGCAGAACATTATCAAGACAGTTATTGAGATGGTCTAAATAATGCTATTTTGATGATTTTAAAGTTGCATAACTCGGTCACTTTTGATGTCAAAAGAATGCACCATTTTTTTTTAGTTAAAAAATATTGTCTGGCCCAAAAAAGTAAAAGTAATGAAATATGAGTAAGAGGACCCGAGGACTGTCTTAAAATTTAGACTTCGTGAATTTTTTGATTCAACTGACACGAAAATCTAATTTTTAACTTCATTTAAAACTATTCTTTTGTAAGTATCACGAATGGTTTAAAAATCAACTATTAGGCCATGGTTAGAAAAGGTATCTTGTATATTCGAATATTAATCGAGTGATACTACTTGGATTTATGCCCTCAGAGAAAAGAAAATGTCAATATATCATTGAATATATTTATAATGCACATTTTTAGGGAAGTTTAATCATTTTTTAAAGATCCACTTTCATCTTGTTTATTTAAAAGAAAATCCCGTTTACAACTTTATAAGGATTATGTTGGAAAGAAACTCACAATTTTGAACCATGGTCAGATAACAACAGTTACATGCGTGAGGTGCTATTTTCCAAACTTCCATATCACTCAACAAGAGGATGTTTGAACACAACATATTTAATATATACGTTTGGAGTTGACGGAATCTCGGTCCAAATACGTAGACACTTAGCACCGTAAACGATCTCGGGTGCCAATTTCAAAGTGTGCCATAGAGATAATTTACATTTATTTGGAGGCGTTTATATGTCTTTGGAGTGCATTTAATTTTTTAAACATGTTAAAGCAGTAAATTTTACGTAAAAATTCATTTATTTCATATATTTCAGAAGATATATTGCTGCATGATATTTAGATAATTTAATTTAATTAGTATCATAAAGAAAACAAATTCAAACAAATACAGAACGTTCTGATTTACCCAAATATACCCAAAGCGTTAATTCTTCAATGCCACTTTTAAAAGCCAATTCTTATAAAGGGGAGAGAAAAAAAAAATCAACCGCATTCCGGACGGCATTTACCTTTCTAGAGTCATTGGCGATTGTTGGGGGTGAAAAGAATCATATGCTCCAGGCATATTTTCCCTACACCACGGTGGGCATAGATTTATTTTCTAAAGAATCGATATGCAAAAATCATTTAACTCAAGTTTTTATCTACGCATAATCTGATATTTTATCCGTCGTAAGAGATATTTTCGCGCTTTTTGGATTCCCCCCCCCTTTTTTACTGAACATACATTTTATTATTTTACTTCTACGAATTATGCTGAAAAGAAAATGACATTCCCACTTGTGTATTGAAACATATTTTATTGACAGTGATTTATATTTTGAATTGTAAATAAATCTCTAAGAAATGAATTAACTTATAAAATTACCATAAATTCATATCAACATGCACTTAAATTGCGCGTCAAAATAAAGCTTCACTTTCTGAAACTCGTGTATGTCATGTCTTGTAATTCATTTTTTAAAATATAAATTCCAAAACAAAATATAAGACTGTGTTTCTGACGCTCGCCTAAGTGCTTTCGTTATTGAATTCCAATGGAATGCATACATCCAAATTGCCAATTTGAAGTCATGAAAGAGTAAAACATTTTGTTCCTCTCCAGATTACAACAGAATAAAATAAATTATCGCTCAACATCTCAATAGCACTCTTAATCCAATTCCCATAAATTGGGAATTCAAAGCTCACAGCAAAAAAAGCAGAAAATCGTGAACTGTAAGCAAGCGATGCTGAAATAGGATCGATAAATATTACGTGTGCTCGCATTCTCTATTCTTTGAATAAATATTAATCCTCGACGGAAAAGTCTCTTGTTCTTTTACCAACACACCATGTCATGCTTCCGTAGAATGGCAAGAAGGGAAAAGCGTGTCTTTTGGCAATTAAGAACGCTCCCCTCATTAGCATAATGGTGCTTGGTTTTCGGAGCGTTGCCAAAAGTGGGAACAAAATCTTTCTCGAGAAAGAACATAAAATGGAAGGAAGCAATACAGCACGGATACAATGACACATTATCGCCATTTTCGACGAAACAGGATTCGACTTCAAGCGACTTTGATAAGTATGGGATTTTATAGATAGAATAAATGAAGTTTGACAGTTAAGTGGAGGAATCGATAATTTAAATGAGCCATCATTATCTGTCTCAGCTTAAAAATATGATTTTACCTTTTCAACAAAGGAGTAGTGTTTATACAGCAAAAAGACTGCATTCATAGGAAAGAAAAGTACCGCTGGCACTCTGTAAAATTTTTATGAATCAAAACTTTATTTAACTATGAATTAAATAATAAAATCTAATATATAAAAATGAATTTTTGTTTGTTCGAACCTTATGCGCTGCCGTACCGTTCAACCGATGAAACTTGGTTAACTTATTTCTTGCACCTGAGCGAAGATTATATTTTAAAATTGGCAATTGAAAAAATACAAACAGTAAACGACGAACAGAATATGTCATTCAGAGTTAATCGCACATATGTCATACAAAATAAAATTGTTACGATTGATGCCAATCAATGTGAGTGAAATGAAATCGAAAATATTTAGTGCAAGCGCTATTTTTTTTTCTTCTTCTTATTAATGAGTAGTCGTCTACACAGTACGTTGTCATTCAGCGTGTACAATATTTTGTCTGCGGCAAACCTCACATTTTATTCAGAATTTATCTCACACTTACAAAACAGAATTATTACTATCGATTTTACAAAATATAATTTTATTATTTATATAAATAATAAAGTCAAAAGATAATTGTATTATTCATCCTTCTCCTTTATATAACATTCAATTTCAAGAATGTATTCACTGCCGATAAGAAAATAAATATCATCCTTTCTATCATTGCTAATTAAACAAGATAACTATTTTAAATTTCAAACGATATTTCCAAAATTATTTCTTCTGTGGCAGAAACGCGCCGGATACCAGCTAGTGTAATATAATTTTTAATATTTAAGCACAATCACTTAATTTTAAAAAATAACCTGGATTATTAACCACTTAACTGTTTTTGACGAGTATACTCGTCATTGAAAAAGTGCAACATTCTGCGTTATGACGAGTTTATTAGTCAGGAGTAATAAGTAGTGACAATTTGCAATTGGAATTACAATTTTAGCAAAAACAAACATATTCGTAAATTTCAAGATGTTTAAAATATTTTGAGACCAAGTCGGAATCAAAGGGACAAACAAAATATTATTAATTATAGAATCCCGCATATAATATGAACTATTTTTCTTAAATATATCTCTATGTTGTATTAATTTTCTTATGTTTCTTTTCGCTCATATGCAAAAAGTGCATGTTAGTTTAAGTAAATAAATAAATGTGATTACTAAAATAAAGAATATATAAATTATTTCATTATAACATAATTTCATATTACACATACTCTGTGTTTGACGAGACGTTATCGCTAAATTTTTGCGATACAATTTAGATACCCATTTTCCGAAGTCGTCGAAACAGTTAACTGGTTAAATAAACTTTTTTTTTTTTTGTCGTGTGACTGTTTTAAGCCAAATTTTTGCGCAGTAGTTTCTGAGGATAAAGAACCCTGAGCACCCGAGGGCAGAAGTCTGACTTCTAGCTCAAATGAAGATAGCACACACATACTCGCTTGCACACCCCCTTTTTACAGGGGGGCTCATTCACGCATCTCACAGAGAGAACAATCATGCTCGATCCAGGAACGCCTAGATCACGGGGAAGACGCGCTACTCCTAGACCAGGACGCCGACAATAAGCTATATTATTATTATTGAAATGGATAAATTGGGACTTTTGGCAGCAAAGTATCATCCTCTAATGCCAAAGTGTCAAAATCAAAAAATATATAAAAAACTTAAGTGAACGTAGAAAAATTTGAAGAAAGCTCTTATGGAAAACAGTTTTACGGATCAGAATTTTAAGAGACAAAAATTCTTGATGACTGAAAGTGAGTCTGTTCCAAAGGCATCTTCTTTGAGTTGAATACTTCAAAAAGTGCACGAGAATATATTCAATGTCATTTTCTTGATTGCAGGAGAATCAGTCAGGGTTATTATAAAATCCAAATTTATCCAGCAGACCTGGTGTGATGATCATCGACGTGCTGTTATTACACCTTCTCTTCTATTTTTAAACCATGAAGTGAGGAAAAGTATAAATAGAATATCGCTTGCAGTTCCTAGGTACTTGCTATTTCGATAAATCTGATGCATATTTTGAAGTGAGGTTTTTTGATAATAAGAGATTAAATTTTCAACAGCAATAAATTCAAAATACGGGTACGACTCCGAGACCGTTTTAGCGAGACGAAACTATGCACTAAATTTTATTTAATAAGCTCTAAGTTTTGAAGTCCTCTTGTTCATTTGTACTTAACACATACAGACACAACTCTGTGGGTAAGTTTCATTCGGAAAAAATGATATAAATATACAAATTTGGAGTTAAGAACCAAATTTCACAAGTAAAACTCAAAGCGTTTTGAAATTATCGTATCTACACAGATACATAAATATGCTGATTTGATAATTCGACTCAGGGAATTTTGAAACGTGGAGATTCGTCAAAATATTGAGCTCAATACAATTGTTTTCCTTTGAGCAGTTCGTATACGAGAAAAATTAAAATGAAAATATATACTAAGACGTTAAATTTATTTTACACGTAATACGAGACTATTAATCAAAGTGTTTCGAGACATAGCATATGAGAGCTCATTAACAGTTTATTTTCATTTGCTCAAAAATCAATTAGAAATAAATGAAATCTTAGTTTATAAATTTTGTCGTGATTTAGAATTCAGTTCATTTAAGAATTTCAAACATTACAAAAAGAAGGGGGGAAGGAGAAACGGACTTTTTATTCTAACAGCTGAAATGACATTTCTGTGAAAAACAATTCTCAGTGGGACTTAAAAATGCGAAACTTCTGAATTGTAGATATAAAATAACTGAATTACAGTAGGGATATAGTCATTTTCCCGAAAATCAACTAGAACAGGAGTGGGTTTTAAGTCGGGATGGACCGGTGAACCACCAAGACATTTTGGGGTTATTGCCTTTACTAAGACCTAAGATGCGCATGCTAAAAGAAACCAGTTGTTGCATTCATGTGTTATGTTTTTGGCAATGTTGATGTGGAAAAAAATACTGTGGGGAAAAATGTTCTGAAAATAAAAATTATATATTCTTTTTATCACTTGAGGGAAACGAAGTTTCTATGTTTTAAAATGGCTTAATTTTAAAAGCACATAGTTCAGAACATAAGAATAACTTTTGGAATGTAATCGACAAAGTAAAGTATCCTAATTTTTTTTTTAAATCGTGTATCATTTAACATTGTTCTTTGGCTCTACCTACCTGCGAGAATCTACATTTTCAACGATGAATATAATTAAGACAACATCCGTTTCGACTCAGAGATGATCATTTAGGATCCAGTGAAAGATTAGTAGTTAGTAATTATTAAGATTGGTATTCCAAGATATTCAAGATTGAAAGACAGTATGCAGATTAAGTCTTCTACTAACTATAACAAGGAGAACTAACTTTAGATGAAAATGATTTATATTTTAATGCATCATTTGATATTATTATATTTGTGGCTATTATCATTATTATGTTTGTAACTATGTAGGTAAGTACATTTTCCGTATTATTATTAAGTTATAATAAATATTGTAAACTATTTTTTAAAAAGTTTATCACACCTGTGCCACTGGGTGGATCGCAGCAATCTTGAAAAAATTAGAAGCAGCCCTTTATCCTAGAAAAGTCTGTCCACCTCTGTTGTAACTAGAATGTATACCATTTAAAAGATAAAGATATCATAAGTTCAGATTAGACAATCTTTTACATCAAAACGACGTATCTTATAACCAGGAATGTAATGTGTAACTATAGTAAAGTGACTATATTGAATTTAGTTAAATAGGTCATAAAGCCTAATAAATAATAATAAGGAAGTTACCAAAATAATTAAAAAAATAAAGGTGATTAGTCCAAAAAGTCCAATCAGAAAAATGTATACTACACCATAATAAGGTAAATTGTGAAAGCACTTAAAGATGAAATGATGCAGATATATATGAACAATAATTAAGAAAAGAAAGAAGCGTGCTGACGTTATAAAGAAATGGAAGAACTTTTGGATCATAATTTGAACACACGTTTTTCAGTATATTCCATTATTTACGCACTCCTAATATTTGAACATCGATGTGATACAAAAAGAAAGTTTTTAATTAAGATCTCAATCAATCACCCGAAATAATGAAGACACTGATACGTAATATTAAAAAGAAATACACGATAACTTTATATCGATTCGTGCCAAATGCGAATTAAGTCGATTTATTTAATCAATTTCGGGCAGTCACGGTCTGGCAGAGATACCTTCAGCCCTATTCATTCGAAAAAGCTCTTCTCCTCTTAACCCCTGCTTGCACCTGTAATAAAAGCACCAAGGGAATAAGGTCACGGTTGCAGCATAACAATCAGGTTGTGCGTCAGTGTTTCATTCCCTTTGTTTTCCTCCACGTGACTTCGCCCTTCCTCTCTGCCTTCTGTCACACTCCAGGGGATTCGGTCTAATTGAGAAAGGACGCGCGCTTGTGCAACGCTGGTGTGCCGATGGCTTTTATCTAATAACATTTTCTGACAGAGGACTCCGTCGGTGTTTGACCATCGGACACGAATGAAGAATCCAATAAACTTTTGCCTCCGTATGGGGTTGGTGTAGAGAGGTGACGTCATGTCTTGTAAACTTGCAGGTGGTTGAAGTCACGAAGATTTGGGTGATTGGGAGATGGGGCTTCGAGATGTCTGGAGGAGGAGAACAATACGGGAACGATGGGCAGGATTAATTCGCACAGTGTGCGTGACGATGAGAAATGTCTGTTTTGCAATTATCTGCCGTGTAAGACATGACTATGCCGCGGGGTCTGATAAGAAACCTACAAGTACTGGTTGTTTTTGTAAACATATCTATAGCCGCGAGTCATCCGTCTAGTCCAATGTTCTGATAAAACAAATGCTAAAAAGGAACATTCTCTTTGATTTTAATACTAATCTTATGTTTATTTTTCCAAGAAAATATTAACTTTTCGGATTGACACGTCTGCATTCCAATGCTCATGTTCAATATTCATTCAATGCTGAATGTTGAAGATTCAGATCATTCAGCAGATCTGAAGCTCTTAAGATCTAGTTGTCGAAACATATTTCAAAAAAGAGAAGTACTCCGTTGGCTTTGAAATTTTATGCAGAGGTTTCAAGATGGGAAAACGACACTATAAATTGATGCTAAGCATTCTTAATTCCCTTTCAATAGCGATATCTTTCTGCAAAATATTTTTCATGAAATCGATTCCCTGTGAAAATTTTAAGCATCCAAAATTTAAAAACATGAAAGAAAAGGCAAAACTTTTAAAATCAATCCAATCTAATCAACAACAATTTAATCAATTTGAAGCCATTTCTTACTTGCAATACTGCAGAATTTGATAAAAAGAATGGCACTGAAAAGGTTTTGTGATCTCAATACTGGTTTTCCTGCGACTCCTTCTGTAGATGGTACTATAATTTGTGTAGTCTCGATTTCAATATATACCTACCTCAGAACTCGGATGCAAAAAATAAATATTTCTATAACTCATTTTAACGAAGAAGACTATCTGATTTGCGTTAAATAGGTATCTGTGTAAGTAATATACATTTATATTCTAAAATTAAAGTTTTTTTTTTTTTGCCAAGGATTTTCTCATTTTTAAATTATTACTCTGCAATAATCGAAATTAAATTATTACTCTACATTATTACAAATCGCAGATTATATATATAAAAAAGAATACACAAGATATAAGTTTTAACTCCATCCGGCAATTTCAGTGCTTATCAAAGCTTGATGGGCCTATTTATTATGGATAATATCAAAACTCGAAAAAAATGTAACAGCTTGAAACGAGTTAATCAGCGCAAGATCAAACTTTTTCGCATCAGTTTGGGCACAAATATAATTTTTATCTTTTCTTCTTTTATGATCTTTTCTCATAACTGATTCAAGATAACCAATGAAATATCAAACTTCTATTCGCCCTTTTCAACTAATTTTGTCTTTTTTCCAGTCATTTGTTTGATCAATTTGTTTTTTGTTCTTATTCAATCATTTTTTCTGATATGAATAGATAGATAACTAACAAGACAAAATATAAATTACAACTATACAGGCAGTCAGTTGACACCAAATGCCTAACATATAGATCACTAAAAAGGAAGGGGAAACACATATTTCTTTCACAAAATACCCGAATTATAAGGATGGTCGAATTTTCCACTAACCCTTAATCCAATAGTCTAATTTATACCATGTCATAAAATTGATCGAGGACCAGTGCGGATAACAGACGCCATGTATGCTCCAACTTCTGCATCACTACTATCAACACTTGAAACACGCCGGTCAAATTCGATCTCTTCTCTTACAATTACTGAGAACCATTTTAGGACAGAATAATTCCGGATTGTGGAGACAGTTTTAGAACATAATTAAAGGTGTACACCACTCAGTGGTTGCACGTCTATCAAAAGTCCGTTGAGTTCGCCAGCGGCATCACTGCCTCCCTACTGTAGATATCGCTAATTAAGATTTGGTGTAAATTCTGGAGTGGCAAGTCTGATACGAGAATTCCCTTTTGCACTTGTCTCCGATGAAGTTCGGCACCGTTTTGAATTGTGTATGCCGTTACAAAGTAGTCGGAAGCTTCATTAGTTTGGAGAGTCTTAATTGTAAATAGCCACGAATCAATTTCTTTTAGAGTTGAAATATGAATTAACTTAAATAAATATAAAATACAGCCATTTTTTTTTGTATTTAAGGGAGATTATAGGCAACGGCCGGACAAATTTTAAAAAGAAATGAATTATCTTTAGAAATAAAACAAAACGAATTAGCGAAAATGGAACCAATTCTTTTCTATGTTTTTAAAAAAAGAATTTTAAAAAATCGAGTATGAAAGCATCCGTATGATCAATATAAACATAACATTTTTTTATAGAGTTTCAAGAAACATATTCATACATTTCCCAATTACTTTCAAGGAGACTCATCAATATATAAGGATCTGCTTCATGAATATTGAATAATCAATCGCTTAAAGAAAAGCGTGCAGTAATGGAAATTTTATCCAAAATAATAACACATAGGCTCTTCCATTACTGAGGTATTACATCATACGATCATAAATTATTTCATAATATTGGGGAAAAAATGACCTTGAACATTAAAATTGAATCTGCGAATGATCAATAAAGAATCTTTTAAGACTTTATAGTAGACAATTAAAATAATATGAAGAGGTATCAAAAAATTTAGATTAGGTTTTTAGCACCTCATCAGATAATAATACAAGAAACGCAAACAGACTAAAGAAGCACCGACATTCAGAAGTTTGGTGTGCCAAGAGATATTGTACTATTTACATCAATCATTGTGAAGCATTAGTGACCATATGTATATCCATTTTTACGGTGCCTATTCTCCGACCCGCCTCGAAAACACACGTATAAAAAACTGAATGATCGGACCCCGCTACTGCGATTGAGTCCTAAGGGCCATCACCAGCCACGGTACAACCCTTCCCTAAGGAAGTACGTCCCGTCATCGATGGGAGGAGCCAGTCCCTCACCTTTTCGTGTATCCTCCAGGGTGCCAGAATCACCCACCATGCCGAAAGCTTCTCATCCTCATTTCGAGGTGCCCCCGATAAGAGAACAGCAAAGTAAGAAGAGAATTTTTTGAGGAAATTCGGTAACTCTGCCACAAAGACATGGTACAAGATGCAGCTAATTTACGGCGATGCCACCATGTGTCATATAAGGTGTTTTGAGCGGCACTTCTCAAAGAGCGGAAGCACATCACTAAAAGTCGATCAGAAATCATCGCAAATTGCATTCTTGAAGATGCTTGATACGTTTCAAAAAATGGACCTTCCTGCACATATTCCAGAAGTGACAAGAACACCATCATGTCTCTAATCTCCACCTAACTGGTCCGGCCTCATGACCAAAAGAAGATGAAGTGAAGAGAGAGACAGTTGCCCCGGATTGAGTTGAACTTCGAGAAATGAGTTTAAATTTAAATCGGAATCCTGCCAACAAAAATAATATCGACTTTACTTATATATTTCTTTTTCTCCACATTTTACAATTAAGGTCGAAGAAATTGAACACCATGTTTTTTAATCAAAAGAAAATGGCTTAACTAATTCACATTCTAGCTACATCCAGTTTTTAAAAAATCAAATCTCACTACAGTATAAAATAAATTGCTAAAGAAAGAGCGTTTAATTTTTTTTATATGGGACCACCTACAGTCAAGGTCCTTTTTCAATTTTAAACCTTAATTAACTAGTATTCAAGTCAAGCAGGATCCACACAATAAAATGCGTAAATGCTTCTTCCTATGTCCAAGGCTACTGGCATTTTTTTTCAATACTTCAAAATGAATTAAATAATTCATGTCCTTCTCCTCTTTATTTCACTGTAAAGGTATTTTTAATAGAAAAAAATGATGTTATTTTTTATTAGATTTCCAAACAGGGGAAGAAATAAGATTTCATTTAAAATTCAATTGAAATTAGTGCTTATCCATATTAACTAATATAAACGTTAACATGTATATCCGAATTTTTTTTAAATTGGTTAGTAAATGCATTTATAATTCATATAATTTGTATTTTTACAAATGTATTTAACAACTAAATTAACTTTTTAATCGACCTGTTTGGTCCCTCTCTTTAATTCAAATGGCCCTAGGTAGATAATTAATCTACCAAATCGAAAATTCGCTTATTCGTTTTCACATACGCACGGATATACAATCTATTATTCGAAGTATTTAGAGCAAAATTAGGCATAGATCTACAGTTCTGGGGTAAAAATCGGTTGGTTGGTTGTTTGGGTTTCTGGCGCAAGAGCTATATTTGGCTATGCTGCGCCAAACACATGATAAATAAACAGGATAATGGTATCAAAATTTTAAAATATTGAAATAAATGTCCTTTACGGACACGAATAAAAATGTTTTTAAATCGTTGAAATCAAGCATTTTAAACGTGATATACTTGATTACATTTTCGGCAAGATAAAAAGGTATAAATTGAGTATAAAAAGTTATACAATGAATGAAAGTTTTAAAACCATCAGATAACTACAAAATCAATAAATTTAAACTCTCTAATTTAAAAGAGGTGAAAAAATCGGACTCTAAAATTAATAAATATAATTTTTTAGGTATTTAAGTTATCTCATTCATACATGCACGAATAGATAAATCGATGAATAATCAAACATTTGACTGATTTATTCCGATATATGCATTGAATTTTGCATTTTCCAATGCATTTTGAGTTATCGAGTTTAAAAATACTTTAGAATTGACAGATAAACACAATTTAATTTCAAAATTTCGTATATTTAGCTTATTCCATAATTGTTATTGTATTGGCTGACGTGCAAAAATAAATTTTTTTCGGGGGGGGGATTAGGATGACCCCAAGAATTGAAATCTATTAAAAACGGATGACAATCTTTGGACGATAAAAATACGTTTCTTCTATTTTAAGGAATAAATTGGACGGATATACGTCTCTGTCAAATATTTCACTTAACTATTGAAGAAATCCACGACAGTTTTCAAGACATAAACAACTTGCCAATCGAACGCCAACGCGAATTTCCTTTCTAGGTATATCCAGGTTCACGGAATTTCTCCGAAAAAGCCTCAATTTCATTCCTTTTTTCCCGGATGTTTTCGATCGATTTGATTTTCAGGAATTGGGGTAATAGATATATTTGTTTTGGAATGGAAGGGAAAAAAGTTAAAAGGCTGTTTCAAATTACGATCAATACAAAATCCATCCTGGAAGAAGAGAGGAGGATCAGATATTTTCAGAAACAGCAAATTAAAAATAAATAACTTATTTTTAATCTATAATCTTCTTATTAAAACAGTAGAAAGATTTAATTTAATGCATTTAAATTATATTCCTAGAATTAAAAACTGTATCTTATTTTACGCATTTCTCAAAATGTTACACTTTTTCAAATGAAATTTAACAGGACTTAGATTTAAAAACTTAACATTATGCAGATTTTTAATTTAAAAAATTCCCAATGAGAACGGAATTTTATTTAATTAATCTGAGGAAGTCAAATACATAGATTTGCCGATGAAGCTTGAACAAAATGATGCATAAATAGAAGATTGTTGTAAAGAACTGTTTTACGATGGTATAATTAATGTTTTTCTTCATTTCATTTCATTCTTCATTTGTGTATCTAAGCTTCTACGAGTTACTTATGTTCATGTATTTCTCGACAAAAGTGCTTGTTAAGCAAGTTCTGTATAGTTAGGATAAAGATTTTGTCTTATCCATGTTGTAATCTTAGTGTCATATATCCATTAATATTAATTTACTGGCAAAGAGTCCCAATTTGCTTATTTTTCATTACAATCAATGGGAGTGTTTTCCCCGAAATTTTCACGCATACCCTCTAACAAATTTACTCGTGTATTATTAACCTATGTCATTGGAAAATACTAGTTAGGAAAGATCCTATTAGAGTGCGATCTTTGGTGATTAACTGCTGAGATGCGATTGAAGCAAAAGCATCAGAAAAACAAATGTATTTTGCACGCCTTTTTTTCCGACCGTATAAACCCAACATTTAACATGCACTTACAATTAAAGTCACAAGATCACATACCAAATTTCATACAATTAAGTCTAAATTTATGAGTAAATGAATTCATGCTTGTAAAAGTACAGATCGACATACGGTCAACCTCTTAATGATTTGAGTTCCAAATTCGACACATATCCATACTTCAGGTGTTAAGTATGTGCACCAGATTTTAATCATTTCGCTTTCTTCGTTTTGTAGCTATTGCGTTAACTTCCTCTCAAACAGCAACAGAGAAATTTCCTAAAAAAGGACTTCATTCAAAATTTGATAGAAATCTACACATTCGGAGTAGATATAAACAAAATTTCATTCATCGAGATCAAGGCGTTTTTGAGCTATCATATTCACAGATAGTCAAACACAATTTCAAAAATAAGTTTTTCAGATTCGGAAATGTCTGAAATGTGGAGTTCGTCAAAATCTCGAGTTCGAATTTTTTGACGATTACTATACTTTCTCTTCGTATATTTTCTTGCGCTGTTAAGTAAAAATGATTCTTTCAAGTATGCCTGCATATCTGAATCACCCTGTATGAGTAAAATAAACGTCTATTAAAAATAGATTCATGTTTCATATAAGTACGTCTAGCAAAACCAAAATCCAGCACATCTCTCATGGCCGCATTGTACATTTATTTAACCACAAAGGAAACAAGTAAACTGTCCCCCCCCCC
>JAPMOR010000255.1:0-20333 GCA_026543865.1 Argiope aurantia
CCGACGGAGATGCACATACTAGTGCCTATTTTAATAAGTTTCTAGTTATTTTACTCTGAGCGTTATTCAACAGTATTGCTATTTAATTAATTATTTGTTGTCTGCTTATGTAATGTTGCTATTACAAGTGCTTTATGACTGCTTGGAATGTACTTTGTTGCCTATGTTTCGTGATTTCTTGTGGAATAAATCGTTGTCAAGCTTGCACCGTATACGCATTGGACAATTTCTGTAACCGCAATGTTATCTTAAGCAAAAATTCATGCACTGAAAAATAAAGTTATTTTACAACTTTTACAGCGATTTTTAATTTTTTTGAAAAATTAATCATTTTTGCAATAATTTGTTTTCTTTATGATTTCTTATATGTAATTATATTCAGTTAATCTAATTTTTATCCTGATTATAATTCAACTTCATTTAGCTCAAATTCTATTAGTTCGAAGGGATTCAATAAAATTCACAACATGACATGGCGCTATTTTGACCATTCATATATACATTGTATATGTCAACAATTTTTATTGGCGCTATTAGCAGATTTATGTCAATTAAATAAGTAATTGATACTTTCATGTTTAAGGGACCTAATGTTACAGAATCAAGAAGTTATAGATAAGAAAATAGTCATTATTTTTTCTTTCCATGTCTTGAAACGCAGGAAGAATTAGATTAACAATGACGTTAGATAAAAAATTTACATTAATAAGTAAGAAATAACCAAATTTTCAGGAAAAGAGATTCGAAATTTTATCGAGTAATATTCCAGTTTTAATGCTTCAGACTTAATCCACCCAATTTAGTCTTGTTTTTTTATTAATTTGTATTGTATGCATGAGTGATAATTAACACACATTCATAAAAAATTAAAATAATATCACAGCAAATGCGTATATATAAGCCCAGTAATAAACTGATGAAACGTATTGTTGCAAACAGTGCATGTCAATGTTTTAGCTTATATAAGCAAGAAAAAATACTTACAAAACAGAACTAAACTTTTTAAAATAAGAATTAGATTTAAAACTGATTGTTATGCAGTAATTTGCACCAAAATTCTTGAGCAAAAAATTTTGATTAATAAATTTTTAATTAAATAGACATTAATGAAGTGACCATATTAGGTAATTCTAGGTAAAACGCTTTGTCCTTTAGAATATTTTGTGCACCTTTTTTTTTTTATCTTCAAACTCGAAGAATAAACCTTGAAACTTTGTAAGCTAATTTATATACTTTCCGAATAGGTGGTCACCAAGTCTTTCAAATGCTTAGTCACGGCATGCGATTAGAGAAAACTAGTTTTGTGTTAAATTACCTACCGAGACAGGTTAATTGTCTTGGCCTTTATTTGGCAATTGTAAGGCATAAAAGACATCTGTTGACCTGTTCTGTACGACATTGTGTTGAATAGACGTGGGCCTATAAATATTTTAAATTTCTAAAGTCATCATTTACATTGTAAAATAGTTAGCTTATTATAAATATTGTAGAACTGCAAGCACAATTAACCTGTTAAACTATTTATATAATATTTTCCCAATTATATTATTTGGAATAATATAGTTGAGTAATATTATAAATAATTCAAATTTTGTTTAAACAGATGTAACTCTATTATATTTCATTATAATAACAGCATTTTTTTATTGTAGACAAGTTTGAAGTTATAGCAAAATGTTAGTGAAAGTTTATGATTATTTGCGAATTAGCACAATCGTTTTATTACCAAAGTTTAGCTTTACTTGGTGTTGTTATCGCTAAGTTTGAGAACTATGATGATACCTCTGTCGGAACCTTTCTTTCAAAATTCTCACCAGCCCTGCATTAGTTAAAGATATTACTTTCCAGGATTATCTAAATAATATAATTTAATTCTAAATTGAAATAAATAAATAAAGGTTAATAATTATTTTCCGATACTTATATTTCAGTGGGACTTTTTATTGCTTCATGTTTTAATTTTATACTCTAAAAAGTCATAATTACTTCAAGAAATTCAAATTAAAAAGGCGATGGAAATCAAAGAATTTTTCACAAGTCCTTCCTTATTATCAAGATTTCTATTTTGATTACTTGTAAAATTTCAGTTGAACGTATCATGATTTATCACAATTAGGACAATCCCTTGTTATAATCTTAAAAATACGAGCAACAACGAACGTCCACGGCACGTCATTGCTAGACAACGAAACTTAGGAATATAAAGCTCTTTATCTCCAGTGACGTCTACATAGCGTCGCCTTTCCTAACACCTGAATGAAAGTCATATCACTGACTCTCCGAGCCTCCCGAAGGCACACGGATAAATAATACTGAATGACCGGAACGCTAAAACAGCAACACTGGCGAGAACTGGGGTTGAGTCCTTCGGACCATCACCGGCCACAGTATAACCCTTCCCTAAGAAAGTACGTCTCGTCATCGCTGGAAGGAGCCAGACACCCTCCTTTTTTGCACCATCCAGGGTGGCGAGAATCAACCACCATGCATAAAGCTTCTCATCCTCATTTCGAGATGACCCCTCCCGGGGATAGCACTTGCATGAAAGAACACATTTTGTTAACGTATACCTTCCACCCACCAAGAATTTGCAAATTGGATCAGTATGAATGAATGCGACCTTCTATTAGCTTCAAAACCCTTGGGCACAACTTACAAATCAAACTACTTCAGTGGCTTCTCCTCTCTCTCACTCTGTGTTGATTTATTACAAATTTATTACAAAAAAATCTCATTTTCTTCTTTTTTCCTACCTCTAATGTACAGTATTATTAAATAAGAATAATTGTGCCCTTCAATTTTGACACATCAACTAAGTAAAGAAGATTATAGGGATTTATGCTTTAGCTCTCCTTACAAATGTTCCATCCTTTAGCACTACTCTTCAACTGTAATGAGAATAAGCTATTAAATGAGACCTCATTGGTTGATGTAATAATTAAACTTTAACATACATCTGCAATAGCACAACCATTTTCCATTAAAATTATCTCAGTTTTTAACTATAAACTACAGAATGTGGAATCTTACAAGCCTATCCCAGAATTGCATTAGACATATTGAATAACAATTTTTTTATCCATGAATTTTTAGAGCACTCAATTGAAAAGAAGTGCTTTCTTTAATTGCGCTTAACATTTCTATATCAATTAAGAATTGCACAGAAGCGGTAAAAATATAATTTAAAAACGAACTCAGATCCTCTAGAAAATTGAGATAATTAAACACATAAGAAATGATATTTTGAAAGATTTTTTAAAATATGTGTTAAAACATTTTATTACATAATATGCACAAGATTTTTAACTTATTTATTTTTCAATTTAAATAAATCGTAGATATGCCTGTATGATGTGCTCAGGTAGTAGTATTTCTTTTAGCCACAGTCATACAACTTTTTAGGACCGAATCATTTTTTATGAGTACTGCGGATTGTTCCATTTTTTGCACAAGCAGCCTCTGAAATAAATGCAATTCCACATCATAATAATTATTATGCTAATTATGAAGTTTGCACTTTATCAGCTATATTTGTTTGGATGTTCTTTTTAATTACACTGAGTAAATTAAAATAAATTTTCTGCCTCAAGAATTTTATACCGCAAAAGGGAGAAATATATAATAAAAAAACATCCTGAGCATAAAATGTTATTTGTCATTCAACAACTATATACATATTCCATAGAAAATTAGTATATGTATCAGCAATCAGCTGTGAAACGATTTTCTTTCTTCATTTTGCAGAACTGCCAACGGAGAACTTCACCAATAGATGGCGCAGCTTTAGAGTGAGGAGGTAACAAAGTAAATTTCTAGCTAGTAATAACAGTTAAACCAAAGACCTCCTAAAAGTACTTTAGGAGGTGTTGATCAAACTCGAATTAAGCAACATGGAGAAACTGATTTTATGAAAGTAATAATGGCAATTATTTTTTGAACCAGTATCTATGTCAATACAAAGAACACGGACACTCTCTTTAGAATTTTTTAAATTATCCATACAAGGAAACTAAATCAATTATTTCTGATTTCCAATAAGAAGGAAACTAATTGAGTAATTAGTTTCCTTCTGTCTCCAAAATGTAGCAATAGATATTAATTTTCATTTGAACCTATTGTTTTAAAATATTTTTTTTTCATTAACCCATTCTTGATAGACATGAATTTTTAAAATTTGAAATTATGATTGTCAAATACCCAAATTATTATTTTCCTTTACTGAGTAAATCATAATACAGCGAAATATTAACATCGCACATTTCATAAATTTTGCATGAGTTACTATATTTGAATCCATAAATAAACATTTAATTCTTTTCCACTTCGATTGTTTTGAATAGGAAAAGTTATAGAAATATTTAATTTGAATTTATTTTTATTTCTGAGCATTTAATTTAAACCACTAATTTGTTTTTCACGAAACATCTATCCTGATTTTTCAGGGTGCATAAAATTATCTTCATTGTGAATCGAAGAAGAATTTAAATATTGGAGTTACGAATGTTATTTTGTAAGAGATCCTCTGGTAGTACTATTTGTTCACAGTACATTCCAGTGTTCATTACTGCTATCATTCTATTTGGCTAAAGTTATTATTTTTGGAATGGCAACAAAAATAATTATTTAGATAATCCGAAAAATAAATCCGGACTAGATAAAAAATTAAAATTTGAAATTTTTTGCAAAATTTAGTGATTTCAAAATATTTTGTCTCTTCATGAATATTATTAATCATGGTCTAAGAGCCACACACTAAATCAATCCTACAAGACTTGTATTTAAAGATTTGATAGGAAAAAATGATTAATTTTTGTTTTTGTGCTGAGTTTAGTGTGATTTAGTTACATTAACGTTCCGCTTTAAAGTAACACTAGGGACTGACCTCGTAATTTTGAACCTCGGTCAGCTGACGAGGACGGCACCTCAGCAGGCACCCCTCTCTGCACACCTAACCACAGCAGTGGAAGGTCGTTTGGCCCTGACGGTTTAACATGCACCAGAGCCGCTTACACGACGGTTCTTCGGGGGAATCGAGTCTCGAACCTGAAATCCTCCAGTTCCGAAGCCGAGGCCTTACAACCAGGCCACCGCGGACCGTTTTTGCGCGGAAGAAAATTTCATATTTTTCTAGCGAATATAATATTTGACGGAAGTTTGCTATTATATCTTTGTAAACTTCCAATATTTTCTTAGTATTTCCCTAATTTTCTTACAATTTTATTAAAAGAAAACTGTTTTAGAAATACTCCATTTGCCACAAAAAATTTGCAAGGAAAACATGCTCTATTTAAACCACTTCCAATTGAGTGGTTTCTTTGTATGAAACGTAAGTAGTACCTACTGGAAATTTTTTTCTTACTATTGCAAAATGAACTATTCAATTCATTCTTTTAAAAAACTTCAAAATGCCAAAAATTGATTTCCCTAAATTATTGCAAAAATATTTTACTTTTAATGAATTTTTACTATGTTTCGCTTGATGAAAAACAAAATATTAAAAAGCAACCGATAAAAAAATACAGTCGCTTTTTAATAGATTAACGAGAAAAATCCGATGAGTTTCTGTAGACGGACGAAATCTGCCGCAGACAGTATAGATTATGGGGCATATAGATAGATTAGACGATAGACTGTTGTGTCTAGGGCGAAAGAGGAAAAGATAAAATAAATCGATTCAGAAATATTTCTGAGACGAAATAATGCGATTTTTTTTCTTTTTTATTTGCTCTAAATCGACGGTAGATATTTATAGAACTCATAATTTAAATTCTTTGAATCAGTATTAAACTGAAAAATCAAAGAAAAAGATAAAACATATTTATCCAATAAGTAAAAATGAAGGGAGACAAATATTTTTTAATTAAAAATTATTTTAATATTATTAATTTTTAAAATGAAAAAAAAAAATTCTGTTAATCTGCTTTTGGATAGGGAGAAAAAAACAACGGAAATTAAAATTTCGATCAAAAATTTTCTTAAGAGAAATAAAAAAATAATTCTTAAGTGAAATAAAACTTGGCTAAATGGCAATACAATAATAAATTACACAAATCATTTATATGTGCTATACCAAACTTTGTGCCTATCTGAACTGTCTAATATTTTTTAAAAAAAATTAAATTATTCAAATTGATTTCAACTTGATATTTACAGTTTCAGCGTTAAAACAGATCATTACATAATCTTATAGCATTAAACGTGCAACTCTTGTTAACTAAAAATTTATTTATTTCGTATATCGCAGAAACGACTTTAACGCTTTGAATCAAATAAGTTTAATAAGTTTTAAATAAGTTTTTTTCTAAGTTTATCTATATAGGTGTCTTTCCTGAAGAAAAAAAAAGAGATTTTACAGACAAACAGAAAAAAACAAACATTTTTTTTGGTGACCATCTATTAGAATAAGTACGTTTAACTTTTGCTTCCGGTAATATAGTGGTCAGGACAACGTATGTTGAGGGTCCTCAGTTTGAGTCACGCTTTTTGATTTATTTTTCACTAATGCATTTATATTTAATATATTTGATTTTTAAGTTTCCTGGAAAAAAATGTGATTTTACACACACATACATAAAAAAAACATTTTTTATAATTAACTATTAGAGCCTTTTTTTACTTGCTCTCATGGTAACAATGTCATATACTGCCATCTCGAACAAGATTTAGCCATGGTAAAATTGAGTGTAGGTTCAATAATATAAGTAATGATAAAATGAATACTGTTACATAGCAGATTGTTTCCAGCAACATGTTAAACTAAGCGCATTCATTATTTTTTAAAATTTAAATGACCATTTCATATATAGGTAAGATTGAAAAATATTCATATGTAATCAGTACGTGATTTGTATCTCAATATTTTCTTTGAAAAAACATGATTTAAAATAGAAATAAAACTGCCTTATAAAGCTCAATTCTACAAATATTATATTCCTTAAAGGCTAATGCATACAATGTCATGACATATTATATAAGCAAACAGTTTTAATAAACACCGCTTGAACATCGAATTCAAGATTTCGATTTTTCAAGGCAATCACAATAAACTTCACAGTCCACAAGATCACTAACATTTATTATTTTCTAACTATTCAATGTCTGCATTCGACCCCAACCATTAATAACTTTATCATCTATAAATAGGAGTTTACCGAGAATTTCCCCCGGCTCTTGTCACCCACATCATTTATTTACATCTCGATGAAGTTTTCAAAACCAGTCTTGCCCCCAAACTGATAATTCTCCCCCTCTTCGGGTGTTTCTAAAGTTGTCATCTTTTGCAACGGTTTCAGTTGTTACTTTGTTTCATTTATTTTATTTACTGTTGGCAAAATAAAACAAAGATAAAGACGTGATTCGATTGTAAGTTTCTTCTGCTGGATTAAGAATAATGCATGATGTGATTTCATTGATTTCTCTACTTTAACGAAAATAATGAGGATTTTATCAATTTATTTTCATTTTGATCTGCCAACGTAAAAGAAAATAATATATTTTGCATGTTCCCATAAAATTAACATGCCCTTTGATTTATGTCCAAATTTAAGTATCTTGTCACTTTAAGTTTTTAATTAACTCAAAACGAGCAATTAAAAATAAACTTATAAAATTAACTGTAATTTAGCAATTTTGCCGCATATTCAAATCTTCTTTTTAATTACAGATATGGTTTTAAATTGTGTAGAGTACCTTACATTTTCATAACAAAAAGATTTGAACTCAATAACTATATTATTTTTGAAAATATGAATGCAATTTCAAAATTTTAATTCAATAGTAGAAGACCAAAATTTTCATAATTTTCAAAATTTTAATTTAATAGTAGAAGACCAAAATTTTCATAATTTTCAAAATTTTAATTCAATAATAGAAGACCAAAAAACTCATAAATGCAAAACGAATAGACATGGACTAATGAAATTTGATCTCGCGAAAGAACATACGATTTAATTTCGAAATTTTTAGATAAAAATAGGTGTTGGTATTTGAAGATTTATCTCTATTTAAATATACAAGGTGTCAAAATTAAAACACCCCTACCAGGAGCTCTCTATACAGCGAATTATGCAGTTTAAAGGCTCCAAAATTGTTGAACATACTATTCAAGACATAGGGAAACGGATTGCACGAAAAAAAATAATTCCAGAAACGTTTTTAGATGGCGCTTACAACTGAAAATATGCTGACACAAATAATTATAAAAACATACATTCATTATGGAATTTTTCCTTTCGAATTTCTATTGCAGATTTGAAAAAAAGATAAAAAATAAAGAAACTAAAACTGTTATTGTAATTGCAGTTGTGCACTGTAATCACAAAATGTTGCCCTTGTTTTTCTGCTTCTGTTCTGAACATAAAACGTGATAAAGCTGGGAAAATGTCATTCTTATCAGCGATAGCTTAGCGCTTTGCTTGGGAAGTTGTTTCATGAAAACAAAGGAAATACTGCAGCTGCACTTCGAAAGTTTCGCCGACTTGAGAACTTACGCAAGGGACTGGAAAGTACCAAAACATGCTCGAAAATTCTGTTCTTCGCCATAAACAACAGCTCCAATGTCTTGATTCAATTACCTGTATGCAAAATGGAGCGCCGTCACACATTAGACTGTTTTATATACAACAGTTTCTTCGGCAAAATTTTACTAATGTAGAATGTAGTCGTGCGTTTTCGGCAACCTAGCCATCTCGTACTATAAATCTTAATTCCTGTTTTTTTCTGGGGGTAGGGTTTGGGTATACATAAGAAAATCTTGTTTATCGAGGAGGTCTGGTAACTTTGGCAGATTTGAAAGACAGTGTCACTCAGCATGTGAGAAGCATCTTAATCTACCATTTATGATCCGCAGTAGAACAAGCTGTCCACAGAATGCAGATTTTACATCTTGAAGAAGGGAACCGTATTGAGCAGTTTCCCTTGCATCATTAAGGTCTTTGGGGTTGAATGTTTGATATTTTCGAATAAAATGTGTTACAAATGTGTATTTTGTTTATTTCAGCATATTTTATGTTGTGTAGTGCAATCTACTGGTGTTTCTGGAACTATTTTTTTTCTCTTAATCCTATCCCCTACGTGTTGAATAGTTTGTTCACCAATTTTGGAACCTTTACACTGAGTAGTTCACTGTATAGAGAATTCAGAGTAGGGGTGTTTTAACTTTGATTACTTTGTATAGACGATCCCTTATTGAATTTTTAATTAAAAAAATTAAGAATACGTTATTTTTCGAATGATACCCTTTTTACGATTGCATAATTTAACGATGGTGGAATAAAGAAGAACAGCTCTTTTTTCTGCAATAATACTTCCAAATCATTAAAAAACAAGAAATATAGAAAATACCTCAAATATAAAATTTTGAATTTCAATGCAAGATTTCCTCGCTTCTCACTCTATATCTCCTTTTTTTGGTATATATGAAATGTAATTATCAGTAACTTTAAAACTAACAATCTATACTTAACCTTAAAATTTTATATTGGTGTGAAGAAAATGTGGTAAAACATAAGAAGAAGTTATGGGATTTTTCCCAATCTCGCCAAAATTCTAACAAACATCAAAAATCTGATATCATTACAGGTGTTGCCAAATTTGGCGAATTGGTTCATAACAAAATATTACCAAAAAAGTTCAAACTTTCTGATTACATCATACAATGTAATCTAAAATGATTAGGCAAAAGAAAAAATGTTTGTATTATAAAAAATTTATATTACCATTGGAGATAGATATAATGCTGTTAGGATACTAAAGTATCAAACACATAAACACGATGGTTCTTTTTCATTCTTTCTTCTTTTGTTTTCATAACAAAATATTTACATCTTCGAGAATTAAATAAATCTAGATTATTTAGAAAATGTACCTTAAGATATTTCAAAAAAATTCAACGATCATTTCCATAAGCATTTCAGTATTGTATACAATATTTTATCCACATCAGATTGTGAAATCACATTTTCCATTACATGTTGAAAGTAATCAAAACCAAAGCATCTCCTGGAAGAAATGTGTTCTCCTCGCTTTCTCAAAATGCAAATAATATCAAAAACAAGTAATTTCAAGAAACGAATTAAATATCATGATTTGACGATGTATCGTAGCGAGGCGTGGGTTTAATAACACCTCTCCTTAGAAATCATAACGTTTTTAAAATCGTAGACGGGTGCTCAATTTAGAAAACCACTATGTACCTACAAATTTGATTGAATTTTATAAGTAGAAACATAACTTGCGTAAAATCGCACTGTTAAATCGTCTAGCAACCGGGAATTTAAAAATCTTCGGCAGCGGAACTTCGTTTTAGTTTTATTTCGAAGAAATTGTCAACCTTAATTTAATATTATATAATTTTATATTTTGTTTAAGCAGTGATTATTTTATTATAGCTTTTTATCTACTTACTTTATTATTATTATTATAATTGCATTGTTTGAATTATTTTGTAAATAACTTTAGAGAATTTATTTAAGTTAAAATATCCAGATATTTGATATTTTCTATGATTATTATACGATTTTATTTGGCGACTTTGCTTTTGTATCGCGATGTAAGCAAACGTCATTTTATCACCTCTCCAGTTCTTCCCTGTACAAATTATGACTCCCATGGTAAAACAAATTGAAGTTAAAGTTTCAAAAATTTCTGGTTTTCGACCATGCATCTGCAGAGTTTACATAAAAGTTGTTATAATTAAACTTCCTCTATAAATAGCACCCTACAAAGCAAACGGGAGAACGGATTGCAACGAAATTTTTTATGTGGACTATACAAGAGATGTGCTCATGGAATTTCGAAAAAAAAAAAAATTAGTTCCAAAATGTTCATCAGAGGACGCCTTTTCGGGAAAAACATTAAATTTAATACAATAAACGACCAAAGCGGAATGCAAAAACAATATTAACATTTATTGACTAGTTTCTGGTCACCTTGTGATGAAACCATGCATGAAAATGGTCGATATAAGAACCTGCCTTTGTTGTAGTTGCGGCACAACAAAGTCTGTAGCATGTCATGGTACCAATGGCCCGTAACGGAACATGTGACAGAACCAAATGCAGTTATTTCTTCAAAGAAGAATGACCCAAGGATGAATGTCGCCTTGAATCCACACAAGAGAGAGTCACCTTTGGAGAATGCTGGGGAATTTCAGTATGCATTCGCGGAATTTTCTTAGTCCGAAGGCGGCAATTCTGTGTGTTGACTGTCCCATTAAGGAAGAAATGAACCTCGTCGCTCCACATAATATTTCCAAGGTTATGATAGATCAATAATATTTCTGTTGTGAAAACTGACTGCGAATGTGACACATTGTGGCTTGTCCCTATCAAGAAGCTCTTGGGTAAGGTGAATCTCGTATGGGAAGTAGCGCATTATGTTTCTGAGCACTTTTCGGACGGTATTGTAAGAATAGTCTGTCGTCGAGAAACTGCACGCGTGCTAATGCCCTCAAACTCTGATGTCTGTGCGGTTACAGCTGTCTGGACGGCATCAACAAGTGTCGAAGTGACAGGTTTACGGCCTCTTCCAGGTTTAACACTTAATGTCCTCATTGCTTCAAATCTCTTAATCATGACCCGGATATCTTTAGTAGACGCTGGTCCACGCCGAAGATCCTTTACACGAAGAAAGCACGTACTATTGCAGAAGCATTCCCCTTGTTTTTGTAGAACAGCTTTACTAATAACGCACGTTCAACTAAAGATACCATCATCATTACAACATGATATATCGACATTAAAAATGACAACGTCTGCAAACGTTTCATACCCCTAATATATTTTGCTTCCTCTTCTTCACAAGCATGCAGATCTCGTCATTTTTTTCATAGAACTGACGGTTTTTCTCGGTTTTACATGTTACTACTAATAATTCTTTTTCTTTATTGTGTATATTGTATCTGTATTCTGGTTTGGTCGTTTATTGTGCTAAATTTATTGTTTTTCTGGAAAAAGCGCCCTCTGGTGGACAATTTCGAACCATTTTCGTTTGGTATACAATATATATACCAAATTTCGTTGTAATCCGGTCACAAATTTGCGTTGTAAGATGCTGTTTATAATAGAAGTTTAATTATAACCACACTGTATTTACCAATTCTTATTGAAAAACTTTAATGTTCAACATGCACTTTTTTGCCTTACTGCATATATGATGTCTGTTATGCAATTCTTAAAATATCTTCATAATATATCATAATATCGATGCAAGATATTTGTGATCCCTACTTACTTATTAATGATGATAAACACTAAGGTCCTCCCTCAGGTTGCAATACAATGACAGACCGTTCAACCTAAACATGCAATCAGGATGTTCTGTCATCTGGCAACAATGTTCTTATACATCCCGACGTCTGAATAACCTTCCTCGTAACTTTGATTTTATGTGTATTATGTCTCATAGATTTTCACTTCATGCATATATGTGGTCCAAGTTCAGTGACCATAACTGTTTAAAAGCCGCTTTTATCTATAACGTCGAGATAAACTAAGTAGAGAAACTTCAGTGAGAACTAAATTGCTTATTTTATATATGGCGTAATTGTAACAAAGGATTTGACTATTCAATATTTGCTCAAAATTCGGATTGGATTACGAGGTTTATTGGCGCAAAAGCTCAAAATTCGGATATACTATCTTTTGTAGCATTGAATACTTCAAAAAACATTTATTGAAACTTTTTGTTTCCATAAATTCAAGAAATGCTTATTGTTCTGTATGATTGTGAAATAACTACAATCATTTTGAATATATATAGGTTACTGCAAAATATAGTCTTATTTCTCGTTTTTTATAGAACAATTTCTTGATACCCTATTTAGAGATAAATTTGTCTTTATTAATATGTGTCCAAATTTCGAAGTAAGCTTTTAATTTAAATAATACCGCAACTGATTGTCAGCTGATCTGTTCATTCTTTATTCGCATTCATCGTTCATATTTTATAGTAACATCTACCAAAAGAAAGTAATTCTTACTTTTATTTTCATTGCTCTTATCATTATTCCGTTACAGAATGCTTGAAAAAAGTTTAATTTCTTCTTAGATTATTTTGCTTTCTGCCTGTATGATAGAATTTTCTAATGAAAAAATAGTAAATTATCACTATTTGATAAATGCATGTATTCTCAAAATATCTTTGTAATTGCAAAAATTTACTAAAATTAGTATAAGCTAATATATGCTAATAGTATATGCTAATCAAATTTATCCTGTGTATCTAGTCATTATCAAATAATTCTGAATGTAACTTAAAATTAAAAGTTAGGTAGAAGAAATCGAAACTTTTCAAAAGTTTATAATATTTATAAATAAAATCTAATAAAAATAAATTACAATAAATATAAATGTCTAGAGTAATAATTACATACAAAAACATTGATACAGAAAAAGTTGAGACACAAGATTTCCTTCATTAAGTAGCTTAGCAGAGAAACCGATTTAAGCTTTTCATGACCTACTGTATTAAAAATATTAAAAAAAACATTATGTTTAGCGCTTTGCACTCATTTTTTTTGTATGGTTAAAAATTAGATACTGTTCACTTAACTTTTTTATCGAGTCATCACTTTTTGGGAGAAACGTAATCAAGAAATCATTTTCTACATGCCTATAGAGTTTCGAAAATCAAAAACTCTGATGTGTTTTTAGATTTAAAAAAAAAATCGTACCTAAGGCTCATTTGAAAATCTGTTTAACGATTTAGATAACCTTGGAATGAGTGTAATCATCATTTGGTCTTCAATTTGACCTCTTAAAAGCCAAAGAAATGAGACTAGTGATGAGATTTCAAATAAATTTCTTGAGAGTAAACCCTTTATAAAATTTAACTGTGAATTTTGAAAAAGTTCCTTTCATTTGAATCAAAATTTTTTGCTTGTTGAAATGACGAATTTGATCAAGGAAATTTTAAATCCTCAAGCAATGATTACTTCTTTCTTGTAGAGGCTTTAGAAATAGAATCATTTTTACTCATAATGATGAAACCCCCGGGGGACACCTCGAAATGAGGATGAGATGCTTCCGGCATGGTGGTTGGATCTCGCCACCCTGGAGGGTACACAAATAGGTGGGGGATCTGACTCCTCCCATCGATGACGGGATGTACTTCTTTCGGGGAGGGTTGTACCGTGGCCGGGGTGATGGCCCTTAGGACTCAACCACAGTTCCCACCAATGTTGCTGTTGTGGCTGTCCAGTCATTCAGTTTTATGGTCTAAATCCGTGTGCCTTCGTGGCGGGTCGGAGAGTCAGAAGTATGACTTACTCATAAGGATGCAAGAAAAAAAAATTAATCTGAGTGATTTAATTTCCATGTTTTTGATAATGCTCGAATTGTATCTTATGAATTTCAACCGCTCAACAATGACCATAATGGTATAAGAAAACACAGGCCGCATGAGTGTTTTTATTTCCTTGTTCTTGCGAAAGTTCGAAGAGATTAGCTTCAGGTCGTCAAAAGCTAGAAACAAATAATAGTAATAATAATAACTTCTTTTCATTTTACCTTACGAAAATGAACGACATATATAACCTACAAACGATATTTATAGAAAAAGAGTTTAGTTAAATCATATTAACTATGCCTCTGAATACAGTATCCTAGATTTATTTTGGGATGGACCTCAGAATTTCGGGATCTCGTCAGACAACTGAGGGGATGCCTAAGCTGGCCTTCTCCTTTCCGGGTTCATACGCCTTATATTTGATGAAATCGTGGTTGGTGATTGGAGCCCTTCTTACCATCAGGCCCCTGCATCCTTCATAAGAGTACAAAAGCCTTATTATAAACAAACAAAAAGTTAAGAAAGCTTTGATCAAATGAGTATAGTCCTTGCAAATGTTGGCATCTTAAAAACAGAAAATTAGTATAAACCAGTGGAAGTGGTCTCCGCAAAACTTTCTCACAATAAAGATGTTTCTCCGAAATCACCTTGCACAGCATTGACGTATAATAGTTACGAAATATTAACCTTTGGCGTCAATTTAGCAATTTTACTCAATTTATCGAGTGTCCCTTGAGCATTTATTTGGACATTAAATTCTTGCATACACTTAACAGAATCCGAAAATCAAATTTCTCTTTTAACCGGATTTATTTCCACTCGATTGAAATGTATTTTTCGTCCAAAACTACACTTGAAATCCCAAAATCCCATACCAAATTAGATGTATTTAAGTAATCCCGTTTTTGAGTTACCGCGTTTACATGTTTCTAAAAGTACGGACCGACAAACAATCAACCATTTTCTGCATTTGACTCAAAATTTAATAAATGTCTATATAGATGGATTGTAGATAGAAATTTTTTATACCAAATTTGATCCGCCTAGATTTCTTTGTTTTTTAGTAATTGTGTTAACTTATATTCGAAGAATCTGACAGACAAACCTCCCCTAAAAAGAATTTGCTCACAATTTGATAGAAATCTAAAAATTTGGTATAAAGACAAAATTGGTATAAATTGATACAGATTTGGTATACATATATATTTGGACCTTATATCCGTTTCAAGATTATTTTTGTTACATACAGGCAGACAGATGGACAATCACCAAAAGTGTGTTTTTTTTAACTGAGAGAGATCTAAAACACTGACAGTCGTGTCGAAATCTCGATTTCGAATTTTTGACATTTACTGTACTGTCTCTAGATAACGTATACGAGAAAGTAAAAATACAAATATTATATTAAAGAAATGCCCTAAAATTTATTTATAAACAAGTGAAGAGTTACAAATAATGAAGCTAAACAGTTTCGAAAAAAATTACAAAATGTGAGAAGAGCTATTGATAAAAAAAATTCGGTATTTACTCATATACTAAAATTTAGGTTAATGAAATGGTGCATAACTATCCGAAAACTGCATATAGATAATATGTGGTAACAAATATTAATCTATAGAGAAAAACTGGATTACACATTATTTATTTCATGAATTCATTTGCGTAATTCCATCGACTCTCCATTGATAATTAATTTATTTTTTATATTCCCACTGTATAAACCAAATATAAAAATATTGTTTCGACTACTCACTTGTAATTTCTAAAGCAAACATTTTAGAACTGTATTTGCATTCGAATTTCATGAAAATAATTTATTTAGGGGATATTTGATTCGTAGTTTGTTTCACATCCATTCTCTATTTATTAAAATGATATTTGCTTTATAGTTATTAATTTTTTCATAATCTACCAACTTTTTTGCTATTTTCTGTAAATTGAATATAGAGGGGTACAAGCGAAACTGTGAAATATCTCATACACCGAGAGATTTAGGAAATTATGTCAAAATTCAAAAGTAAGTATAAAATACTTATATGTGTATTTTTACAACTTGTCAGTAGTAATTTCTTACTCATATTTTCATCGTCGTTTCACTGTCCGCGGTGGCCTGGTGGTAAGGTCTCAGCTTCGGAACCGGAGGCTTGCAGGTTCGAGACCCGATTCCACCGAAAATCCGTCGTGTAAGGAGGTCTGTTGTACGTTAAATCCGTCCCGATGAAACGTTCTCCCGCTGGTGTGGAGCGGAGAGGGGGTATCAGCTCAGGTGTCGTCCTCGTCATCTGTGCGCGGTTTAAAATTACGAGGTTCGTCCCAAAATAGACCTAGTGTTGCTTTAAACGGGACGTTAATGTAACTAAACTAAACTAAAATGATCGTTGTTTAACGGTTTTATAACGATGCCTCTGCTGTCCCTAAAATTAACAGCCGAAAGTTTTTTGGAATGTCCACTGACGTGGAAGTCAAGGGGCTGTATTCTTTCGGTTATTAAATAGTACTACACAGCTGCGTGGAAAACCATTTAGATTATATTTTAATTTTTTTTTTCTAGTCTGCATATTATTTATTTCATTTGTTAGTATATATTAATGCTCTTTTAGAGCCATGTTATGTTTTATTTTCTTAGTATTAGGAGAGAATACTGTTACGGAAACCAACTAAATCGAAGCCGTTATGTCAAAACTACCAAACACAGTCAATATGTACACAATCAATAATCAGTACCAAAAGGCACAACAATGATAAGGCTCGGAGCGCCTAGAGTGAGAATGCGTTAACTAACAGCTTAAGCTGATTTCAAATGACTGCCTCCAGCTTAGTCTCACTGCCTTTTATAATTCCCGAGATCTCGGAAGAATACCTTAAATGGTTTCGTAATGATTCTATCACTAAAATTGCTTAATATCATTCATCTTGTCGCCAAAGTCACCAAGCCCAAGGATCCTGTTATTGTTACTAATTGCACTTGTCATAAACAAGCACACAGACTTTAGAAGTCAATGAAATGACCAAAGGTGCTTCTCTTGTTTTTTCAGTAGCGCCATCTAGGGTCAAGAGTACGACTTAGCTACACACACGTTGTAATCCTTTTAACGGGGTGGGAGACTTTATTCATACATTTCATTCACTCATCCACATATCGTAATTTAGACCTAAATCAGAGGACGATCTCTCCTGATCCAGTACCCCCACTAGATTTACTCTCGACATGGATACTCGTACGCCAGCCACCCATATACGAGGAGTCTTCGGCCGGAGTGGTTCGAACTTGCAACCCAAATGACGCAAATCCAACGCCCTACCAACCAGGATATCCGGGCCCTGAAAACGTGCAACGCTTCACGATTTTGCGTGTCTCCTTTCGCAGGAGCCATGCTAATCTTTTCTGTATCGTTCCAATTTTAGTATATGTACTGCTGAAGCGAACTGCATTTGATCAGTATCTAAAAGAGCTGTCTGTCAAACTTTCTTTCTTACGATGGAAATAACTGTGTTGGGAAGCAACATTACAAATTCGTAACGATAATACAGTTATCTATTCATTATTGCTATTTTACAGTTATCTATTTTCTATCTAGTTATTTATTACATTTATCTAGTTTTTTTCTATTTTTAATTTCGAAGTTATTGTGATTTTTGAAAAGAGAAAAATAATGATATGGCTATTTATTAAAATTTTGAAACATTTCCAATTTTATACTTATAAAATACAACTAATCAAAAATAGCTTTTAATTTTATGTCAAATTTTTGTTAAAAGATTTTTTCTTTGAGTTCAACTTCTCTGTAATGTAACCGAATTCTGCATAAGAAAGGTGCGATTTTCTTTCTGAACATTGGTAATTTAAATATTAGAAGCAGGTATTTAAATTTTAAAATTATCAAATAGTATATTAAAGGTTTAGTTGTAAATCAAAAAATTGAAATCTCCTATCGAAAATTTGAAATTATCATGCGATAACATTATTTTTTTTTTAATCTCGAGATGTCAATCCGAAAGAAAAACATCATTTTATAACATGACTCCTGTTTCGTAATCATCAACATTTAGAAAAGCGATTGTTTCTGACCACCTCAAAATCAATCGAATTCTATAGTATTTGTTTCCTCGAGGACATAATTTATTTCGTGAAAATCCAGGTGTGTGCGTATGTGGGTATTGATAATTTTAAAATCTAATTTCAGTTTTAATTAATTTCCAATGTTTTATCGTAATTCAGCCATCTTAACTTCATTCTAAAATATTCTCTTATTTCCTGATCCCATTCCATTTTTTCTACTTAATTAAAGCAAGAAAGCTCTGCAAAAATGCTTCCGTCAGCGGTTTCTATGCTTCGAGTGAAGGGATAAAAATTGATCTAAAAATTCTTTTAAAAGATCCCAATAATTCTCTTACGTAAGTTCAACACGTGTAGGAAATCCCTTCCAAAATCTCACAGAATATATTAAGAGGGTTAAAATTTTCATTACCTTTTCCTCATTTTCTCTTGTGTCGTTCTGTGTCATGTGTTTCGTTGCTTCTACTTGTCCATAAACTATACCTACGTGAATGCAAATAAAACGAAGTTAAAAATTTTCTGTGCATCTCCGGGCGAATTCTTCTTACGACCCTGCCCTTTATTGGCCATATTAGAGAATCCGGACATTGTAAGTTGTAAATTTTTGTTGTAAGTTGCCAAGTTGTTAATTTTTGTTAATCATTTATCATTCTCCAATAACCATAAAAGGAAAAAAATTGATACCTCAAAAGCAATAAATCGTTAATTTTCTTCCAGTGCATTTTGTGGCTTCAAAAACCTTAAACTGAACAAGCATCATGCTCTCACATGTTAATATAAGATAGTGCCAAATAATGATATAATATTACAAAAAATATAATATTACAATGAATAATATAATATTACAATGAATAATATAATATTACAATGAATCACAGCCATATTTAATAACTAGTTTTTTTCTTCTTACAAACAGTAGTAATTCATTTTAAATTTCCACTTTTATAATGTTAGCAAATGTGTTTAACAATAATTGATAAGAAAACTTTCAGCGTACAACCACAAACATGATAATTTCAATCTTATCTTTATTATTCAACTAAATTAACTTTTGCCCTCGACCAAAAAGAGAAAAAAGTTTTCTGAATATTTGATTATTAAAAGTAACAATGGAAGAGATTTCATAGTTACATTTTTCCAAAAAGTGACCGAAACTTTTAAACAAGTTTGTGCAAAGAACTTGCTGAGGGAAGTTTTAATTCTCTTAAAAGCCAAACTCTGAAATGTAATCTGTCTTAACCAAATCTCACGTGAATTTGCATTACACAGACCAATACATTATCAAAAATAAAGACATTAACTTCATGGAAGTAATTAGATTTCCTTGTACATTTTGGTTAAATTTTAGTATTATTATTTCCTGATTAAAATAGGAAAATGTTTTGAAATATTTGTGTCTCATCAACGCGAAAGAGCTTGAGTTAGACTGAAAGGGAAACATCGGTTTTGCTATTCAAAAAGTTTTTTTTAAGTGTCTTCCAGCACAAACAAAAGTATTTTTTAATTAAGTTAAAACTAAGCTAAGCCTTTTATCCTCGTAATTCCGTTGTAAGTTCCCAGTTTGACTATATATATATATATATATATATATATATATATATATTGTTCGTTTCCGTATTCTGAGACGACCAATTTTCGACGATTCTGTCTCCTAAAGGGGAGAGACGCGGAAGGATGAGCGCATTTTTGGACTTTATCATTCTTTGACTTTGATTTCCGCCCTATTAGATACTTTTTGGTTCAATTTTTTTGCACGTGTATGTGAATATCGTATCTTTTCTGACCGTATTAATTTTTCCAGTGCCCGAGTAATCCGAGTTTATATTATTGTTAAATTTAAACATCCTTTCCTTTCATCTTTCCTCTCATCCGTATATATATATATATATATATATATATATATATATATATATATATATATATATAAATACACGAGATTTTGAGAATACTTACTACGGAAATTTATCCTATAGCAATAAAAGTATTCTTA
>JAPMOR010000279.1:0-18062 GCA_026543865.1 Argiope aurantia
CCATTTAAATAAACATCAAATAGTAACTGTGACAAATTTAAGCAAAATCCCCCAATTAAATCTTTTTTGATCTGCTTATTCGTGTCTATGTTAAATCGATAACTTCAAACCCTAGCCAAAATTTGTACATGAAATAATTCGATATATGGTCTTGACATTGAGATTATATTTCTGTCTCATATTTAGAATAGAGCTGCCATTGGAAAGAAGCGTGAAACATATAATGGATTTTCTTCATTGTGCTATGAAATTTAACAGAAAACGTACCATTCACACCATTTAAACATGTAAATAATGCCACGTGAAAACACACACACACTTGAAGAATGAAAAATATCGGTATCTGTATAATTTTATGGGGGCAATAGTTCAAATTAGCCGTATAATGAATACTTGTATATTGAATAATGATTAAATGTCTTGCAATCATGGGAGGCCAGACACTGAAGTACCACGGGGTCACACCAGAAGAAAATGTGCCCCTGACGAGAAATTATATGAAAGCAACATATAAACACGACTGATGACTTTCTATTTCTTCATCAACCGCATATTAAATTCGGAAGAAAAGTTATTTGTTTAAAATTATTTAGAAGAAAAGGTAATTCTCAGAATGAAAAAAAAATTATTTACCAACTTCCTATAAAGGAAGCCGTTAATTTTTTATCATATTATCAATTTTTATCATTTTCGGTTCCTGAATATGATTGCATTTGTGGTGTAAGCAGAATTTGAATTTTGTAGTCTAGAGATAAAGACATATTGATAAACGGAAATGTACAATTAGAAAAAGTGAACTTCCCCCTTTTCTACGTAATTTCTCTGATAAATCTTTAAGTTGGCAGATGATAAATTCAATTCTTTTGTGAAAAAAGATATGGCTGAAACATGAATGCGAGTATAAATAAAAAACTCTGTTTTATTTTTATTTGGAAAATGTAAGCACTTCTGGTAGAGATAATGAGAGTACAATGAAAGCCCATCGCTCGAAATTGATTAATTAGAAAAGTTACAAAATGGATATTGAAAATATTTCGTACACGTTGGCTTGGAAAAAAAAATCCGCTTTTATATTACATAAATAGCAAATATGCAGAAACAGACTTTCAAGTATTAGATGGTATAATTCTAAACGAATTTAGGAAGGATAAAAAAAAGACTTAATAAGTATGAATATCTTGAATCAGACTTTTTAAATTCTCGTCTATGAAATATAGAGAAATTATTGCAATCATTATAAAAAAAAAAGATTTTGACGATTATCCTCATTTCAAACTTCTCTGAGTTCGAAAAATACATTTTTAGCATTATGCTTGTCTGCCTCTCTGCTGTAAAACCCTTTGAGACAGGTGGATGAAATTTATCGCATGTTATTTCAAAACAAATTTGCAGATTTCTATCAAAGTCTATTCAGAGGAAGTTTGTCTGGATGACTGTTCAAATATAAATGAACTCGATAAAAATAAAACTAAAAAGCTGGATAGTTAAAATCTGGCGCACAGGTTTAGCATCTAAACCGTAGATTCTTATCAAATTTTGACTGAAACATGTCAAAGGATTGACAGTCCGTCGATCTGTAATTTCAAATCCAATAGCTCATAAATGCAATAATTAAAACCGATAAAATTTTGTATGCGATTATGTGACCATTACTGCAGTTCCTTGTCAAGTTTTGTTTCGTATTATCAGGACAAAAAGGTGTCCAAAATGTATATTATAACGGTATATTTAGTTCGAAAAAGCTACGCAAAGCTCTCACGGCCTTACTCAAGCTTCACAATCTTATCAGAGGGGAAGGATCAGAAACTTTCTCAGAGAGCATGCAAGAACGTTTCAGGGAGACTTCTGACTCTGGTTTCTAACAAAATAAGGTGTCTTTTTGCAAAACTCGCTGAATTTTTGCCTCAAAATATTTACAATTCTCTGAAGATATTAGTTTAGTTTAGTCATATTATCGTCCCGTTTTAAAGCAACACTAAGGATATTTTAGAATGGACCCCATAATTTTAAACCACAATCAGACGATGAGGACGACACTTGAGTTGCCACCCCATCTCCAAACTTCCATGCCACACTAGTGGGAAGACGTTTGGACCTGACGGATTTAGCGTGCACCAGACCCGCTTACACGACGGTTCTTCGATGGAAGAGGATCTCGAACCTGAACCCTCCGGTTTCAAAGACGGGACCTTATCACCTGGCCACTGTGATGTTCCATGAAAATAGGGACTCCTATCAATCCTTTAGGATGAATATGGAATCGAAAACCACTCTGAAAATTAGTAATTTGAATTCTCTTTCCCCATGAAGAAATTGCCAACTTCCGTGAACAGGGACGATTCAAGATCAATTTAACAGATTGATATTCAAATTCCAACAGTTGCCTCACCAACTCTAATCCATCTGACCTTGAATGAGTATCGACTTGATCTGAACATATCAACGAATATTTTCTTTCAGTTCAAAAACTGCATCTGGTTCGAAACCTAGTATCTCTAACAAAAGGATAATTATTTAATTGTGAAATCTTCTCTTTGAGGAGTAGGTTGAGTGGGAGTATAAACGTGAAGTCAGATGTGCTCATGAGTTTGATGCAAACAAGCCTTGCGTTTAAGAGCTAAAGTTTTAATATTTGCAATTTAGACCTTGACAATGGGTATAAAAGTAAAATGGAATGCGCATAAAATACTGAGATGATGCTGGTTTGGAAAATTTCTGATTTGTTATTTGAAGATTCTTCTTCTTTTCTTTTTTTTTATCAATGGCTATAATACAAGGGGCGTCTTAACAGTTCGTTGAATGGATGAATATCTCAAAAGCAATGTGAGTGAGAAATGTGGCCAGGCCTATGGAGAGACGCCATGTAGCAAGGAGTGCCAGAAATCGACTCAGATTATTCTGCTACGGGCAGTCGAACGGCGTGTATGCGAAAATTCACGTCAAATTGATATAAAGCAATGGATTAACATGAAGTTTTGTTACAAATTGAGAAACAAATTACTGCCATACATCCAATGCGTTCACCCACAGTTGTACGGGACTGGTAAGTGGAGTCTGTTGCATGACAACCCCGGTTCCCTTACTGCGATCCATGTATGCAACTTCTTGTCCAAACGCCGTGTAACTGTCCTCGCACATCCACCGTACTCACCTGATCTGGTGCCTGCGGACTTCTTTTTGTTCCCTCGCCTCAAGGGGATCCTGAAGGGCACACATTTTGTAGACAACCAGACATCTGATGACATGTGACATCTGTGCTTCGCTCCATTCCAAAAGAGGCCTTTTCCGAACTCATTCTAACAGCTTTATCAACGATGTCAAAAGTGCATTGTGGTCATTGGATGTTACTTTGAAGAATAATAAAGATATTTTGTTCCCATGATTTATTTTATGTTGCGATTCACCCTACTTTTTAGACGCACCTCGTATAATTTTCAAGAAAAGACAATTCTCAGAATGAGAAAGCTACAAGACAATCTCCTATAAACGTCATAGATAAATTTTTATCTCCTTATCAGCACCAGTTTCGGTTTTGTCTGTTGTTAGAATTATTTTATTATTACCTGCTGAAGATAAGATATATCTGACGAGTAGAAATGCTCAAATAGACGAAAAGGGTTCCTCCCCTTCTCAGTGTTGTTCCTCAGGTTGTTTCTTGCTTTGGCAGGGAATAATTTCAGTCCTTTAAGAAAAAAAAATGTCACGGGAAGTTGAATGGGAGAAAAATTGTTTCACTTTTACCTGGAAATTGGAAAATGCAAATTACTGCTGCCAAAATGTAGGAGAATACATTGAAAGTTCCTCTTTCGAAGTTGATGAATTAGAAGAAACGAAGTGGAAGTTGAAATTGTACCATAGAACTCGTAGGCAGAGAAATGTGATTGCTTTCTATTTGCAAAGAGAGGGAGAAAGTAAAGGAGCGGAAAGCGTAGAAATAGATTACGAACTCGCTTTTTTATCATTGGATGGCACAGTTTTGAAATACTTAGGGAAAAGAAGAAGAAGATTTAGAACGAATGAATGTTTTGAATCTGATTTCTTTGTTTCACGAAATGAAATGTTTATTAATAGAAGGGCAGCATTTTTGCCCCAGAACACGCTTACAATCCGCTGCAAGATATGGAAAAGTGATGAAGAATTCTCAAAGAAAGTGCTCTGCATCGCTCGCACCCGTATAATTCTGGAAAAGCGATCATTCATTTGGAACATTGAAAATTTCAGCTCTCTAAAATCGGAAGAAATACGAATAGGTGAAATTAAATCTCTGGAGACTGGTCAGCAAATAATGCATTTTGAACTTTTTGTAATCGAAGGAGAAATGTCAGAAGAAAAAGTTCGTTTCGCTGCTACTCCTAATAACGAAATTATAAGAATTTCCTCTTTCCAGTTGTTCGTTGTGGATGCTTTTAAAAATCTGATTGAATGTTCACAAGATGAATTTTGGTATATTGATCCAAATGGAAGTAAAACGTTTCTTCTTTCTCTTACAAAGAAGAAGTTAATGGAAAAGAAAAAAGAATACTTACCAAACGACGTTCTTTCGTTGCAATGCGAGTTTTCTTTTACTTCTGGCATCGTGTTTCAGGAAACCAACAAAATCCCCTCTTTCTCACCATCCATTGAGAGTACTGAACAAGAAAATCGTCGTTTGCAAAATGAAAAAGATTTACCTGTTCCAAAAGGTATTTTAATAGACAATCTGAAGTCAATGTTGAACAACAGTTGTTTTTCTGACGTAAAATTGAGGACGGATGGTCAGGTCTATTTTGCCCATAAATGTATTCTCAGTTCTCGATCTACGGTGTTCGAAGCTATGTTTTCGAACGACATGAAAGAAAAAATGAACGACTGCGTGGACATAGAAGATCTGAGTGATGACACAGTTTTGCGTATGCTTCGATACATTTACAGTGCCGAGGTCGAAAAATTGGAGTGGGAGAATGCAGCTGAGTTGTATGAGGCGGCTGATAAATACCAGATTCTCGACTTGAAGGGTATATGCTCGTGCTACTTAAAGGACAACTTGCAAGCAAGTAACGCGTGTGCGACGTTGGTGTTGGCTGATCTACATCAAGATGAGGAACTGAGATGCTTCGCACGGGATTTCATCCTGAGACATGGAAAAGACATCAATTCTGAAGAATGGGAAAAGTTGTTGAGTTCTAATCTGAAATTAGCCGCCGAAATGATGTGTCTGAAATTTCAAGAATAGCTAAGAGCAGGTATTATTTATTATTCATTCATTCTTTTTGTTTTTTTAAATAATTTTTGTAATGTGATGGAATTAAAAGTTAAAATTCTTCATTTTTTTTTGAGTGCATCGGATATTTTTTACAAGTTTTTCAGTTTGTATATTTTCATAAATAACATACATTAATTCACTATTACGTATTTGCACTTATTTTGCATTTTTTAAAAATTTTCTATTTCTTAAACTTATTTTTACTTAGTCTCACTTTTGTATTTCTACTATTAAATAGATTTGAGAATAAATGTATTTAAATTTATTCGAGCATTTCATTTAAAAATTAATTTATTTTTGTGATTCATGATCAGGGTAGGTTTTAAATATTTCTATACCTTACACGAAAGGCCAGAATTTTACTTCCTCTTCTTCCAGAAATGCGGAGTTTGATTTTAAGTTAAATATTCATTTAGCTATTCATATTTATTTTTATTTTCTCGTTTACTTAGTATAGAGAAAGTATTGCAATCATCAAAAGATTCAAACTAGAGATTTTTACGAATTTCAATGTTTTATACCTCGCTGAATTCCCCACATTTATGGAAAATGTTCCACTGTCTGTCAGTCTGCGACAAAAATAACTCAAAAACACTTTTACATAGACGGATGAAATTTGGTATACGTTTTTTTACACCAAATTTATTGATTTCTATCAAATTTTGACTAAATTCGCTTAAAGGGAGTCTGTCTGTCCGTCTTTCGAATATAAATTAACTCGATAACTACAAAAAGAAAGTAGCTAGATAGATACAATTCGGTTCACAGTTTTACCATTTATAGTGTAGGCATTTGTCAAATTTTGAACCAAATACAATAAAGGGTTTTTTGTCTGTTATGTACTTTCAGAAACATGTAAGTGCGATAAATCAAAAACGCAATGATTTAAATATATCAAATTTGGTACGGGAATTTGGGATTACAAATGAAGTCTTGTGTCAAATTTTTGTTTCGATCAGTTGGGTTAAACCTGTCTAAAGCACAAATTCCTTTTTAAGATATTATTAACAACATGCCAGGGATAAATCATCAATTAACTCGCCAAGGATGTCATGATAGATTCAGTAAAAATGCTAAATTCACGCCAAAACTTAATATCTCGTAACTATTGTACTCCAATGACATTCAAGGTGTTTTCTGGCACGACAAGTATATTAGAGAGTGTAAGATAAAGTTTTTGGGAGACCTCTTCCGGTGATTGAAATAAGTTATGACTTAGAAAATCTTTTTAATTTGGATATCATGTTATATGCAGGGTGATCAAAAAATAACAGGAGGTGTTCGGAGCCTTGTAGCGTGTTATGTACAGGACGAAATATAACAACATTTGGACATCATACACATTAAAGTATGCGGTTTCGATTTATCAAAGAAAAAAAAAATTAGTACCAAAAACGCCGATAGGGAAAATTCTGGCGCTGCAAGCGCATAATGTGTGCAAAAAGAAAACATAAAACAGTAAATAGCAACACACCAAATACCAATGAAAAATGTTTATTATAGCAACTTTGGCTCAAGGTGACCACCAACTTGATGTTCCAATAATGTATGCGATACACGAGGTTTTCGATGGTGGCTCGCATCATAATCGGCATTTATTCGTCTGACATGTAATCTTTTTTATCTTTTAAATTAGAAATGTCAGGAACATGTCCTTGATTCACAACGCCTTTCAAGTGAACCAGAACCCCCATAACCAGAAATTGCCAAGATTTAGATCAGTGTCATAAGTTAAGGGTGTTATCTTACACGGATAAAATCTCTGGATCTTACGCAATATCTTCTTCACCGTCGAGAACGAGATATCTGTTTGTCGTGATATTGTATAAGCACTGCTGGTAATCTGCTTATTAACTATCGCCTGATCCATAACGGCAATTGCAACTTGTTCAAATTGTCCCTGCATGATATCTTTAAGTCCTTCGCCTTGAATTCTCTCATACCAAGAATTCCTGTTATTTCAAATCTTTCAACTATTCTTGGTAAGTTATTTATCCGCATCGGTCCTCTACGTAACTGTTTTAACTGCCGTTATTCACGAAGAGCAGCACTGGCATTTTCTAAAACCGCTTGACTCATAAGGCACGTCCACTTAGTGACAACGCAGAATGACTTAAATTTCCGCAATCCTTCCTTTTATCTTCTATGTTATGTCACAGAGTATAAGCAAATTATATAATAAAATTTTCGATCGCAGCACCAAAATTTCCCCTATCGACATTTTTTGGTACTAATTTTTTCCCTTGATAAATCGAAACCGCATACTTTAATGTGTAGGGTGACCAAATCTTGTTATATTTCGTCCAATACATAACACGCTACAGGGCTCCAAATACCTCCTGTTATTTCTTGATCACTCTGTATTTTATTCCAAGCTACATTGCTAAGGAAACTGCACAAGATTTAACACTTGCTTGCACCGAAACAGATTATTTTCATAAACTATTATAATACTCTATTTTCTGTTCCATTCCATTATTTAAAAGAAGTATTTCTCTTTCAGTGGAACTTGTCAGAGTTTACAGGAAATTTAAAGAAAACTAGAGCGATTAGTCCACTCCAAAATTTTCTTGTATCCTTTCTAATTAAGACGTTATCCTGTTTCTATCCGCATGAAAGTTCAGTTATTGGGTAATGTCAAACATGCCTTCCGTGGCATTGAACAATAGTTAGGAAATATCGATCTTGGATGTGAATCTTTTTTATTAAATCTAGTGGGCGATGCACGCGGTTAATACACAAGTACCAAGAAATCGAATATGCATTTTGAATGTTTTTCTTCAAACTGATTAAAACCAAGATTTGACATAAAGCAACAGTTGTAATCACAAACTCAAGTATCAGATATCAGTTATTTACGCCATTGTATTTTTGAGCTATTGTATTTAGATGCATGCGAAAGTATACACGGACACATGTTAACCCCCTGTTTGATTTGGTTCCAAATTTAATACGAAACTACATTTTAGATGATGAATCTATGCACTAATTCTTATCTATCCAGCTCTAAGTTTTTTTTGTTATTATGTTCATTTGTACTCGGACAGCTAGATAGATAGATTTTGGTTGAATGGATTTTCATTCAAAATTTGAAGGAAATATTAAAAAAAAAATTAGTGTAAAGTTCTTTTTTTCAAATTTTATTCGTCTACTTTAAAGCGTTTTTAATACAATAATTTTTGAGCTCAACGTTATGTCAAAGGTAAAGATTCGTCAAAATCTCGACTTCAAAAAAAAAAAAATTTTTTTTTAAATGATTACAATACGTTCTTCTTGTATACTTTGTACTAGAGAAAGTAAAAAAAAAATTAATCCATTCTAAAATATTAATAATAATAAATTATGAAACAAATTGATTTCTAAAGAAATTATATATATTTATTAGTGCACTGAAAAAAAACATATTAAAAATATGATATAATAAAACATACGTAAGCTGCTGAGAACAATTATATTATGAGAAGCAAAAGAAAATTCTCGAGCATTCTTTAAAAATAATAAATATCAATATAGTATATTCCTGTAAGAAAAAAAAATTTCATTTTATTTTGAGAATTTTTATTAGATCTTCAGGATTATATAAGCGTTTGTGATTTTAATCATTGATAAGCACAAAAGCGAGCAACACCTGCCCTTCTGTAGCAACTGGGGAAATCGAGTAACAGTCAACAACACTAAAACGGGAATCATGGCTGAGTCCTAATTGCCATCGTCGGTTATGGCACAGCCCCCTTCCGTAGGAGGTATGTCCTACCAAAAGGAGTGGATGTAATCCTACTTATATCTTTGCCAACTAGGGAAGTGACCATACTGTGACCATATACAGGGAGGTTGAATTTCTATTTAAAAAAATTATTCTTATGCCCTACTCCCACCAAAGGTCACCTCAGAAATGAGGATGAGAAGATTCCTACATGGTGGTTGGCTCTCGCTACTCGGTTGGATACAGAAATGGTTGGGGTCGGCTACCTCCTACGATAACGGAATGTGCTTCCTACGGGAAGGGTCGTATCGTGACCGGTGATGGCCCTTAGTACTCAACTTTAGTTCCTGCCTTTATTAGTAGGGACTAAGTAGCCAATGTGGTTATCTTATGCATTAAAATTGATTAAAAAAACAACAACATTTATTTTTACTTTTTTACTTATTTTTCCACGAAGATAATCAATGTCGATTGATATATCCCTCAGAATTGGTTGCGTACTCGTATATTGTGTAATTTCTTGAACTATAAATTTGTCTCATAGAATTTTATATCGCCCTTTTTTAATATTTTTATCAATTTAATTATTTAAACTTTGTAACTACAATATCTTCAGTAATTTCCTTCTTGTTGAGTTCTCTTATTCAAATAAGAAAATAGTTTTTTAGAGGAAAACTGGAGAATTCTTATTCTTTGTCTGTTGAATCCAATATGCCGACTCTCTATTTAATCTTTGATATTTAATGAAATATTAAGAAAATTAGTTTTATAATCAAGATATTTATAATTCGTTTAACTGTATCCGTATATCTACTTTTTTAAAGAATCTATTTCTAATTCTCTTTTTTTATTTTCATCTAATCTACACCACATATTTAATTGAAACTGAGTATTTTGTTGATGATTAGGTGTGTGCCAAAAGTGGCGTTACACCGGTAAAAGGTCATAAATAAAATTGAAAAAAAAAGAATTTAAATAGCTATTAAAGGACTAGCTATTCAAATTTTTTTCTTCATAATATTGTACACTAGAAGCTAAAAACAGCCAAAGGAAAAAAAAAAGAGCAGGCACAAAGAAGGAAAAGTGGAGAGGTCTAAAAAGCCGAAGCAGAATAGTCTACATAATATTCCAACAGCATCATTGAAACATAATTTGTAAATAATAAAATTTATCGAAGATAGGCAATTTAAATTTAAAAAAAAAGAGAGAAAAAATATATAAATAAACAAAAACAAAAAAAGTGAAGAATATAAATAAAGAAATAAAAAAATAAGTAAATTCCATTTTGAAAAGAAAATCTTCTCCAGGTAAACGATACACTTTGTAAGCTAAAATTTGGTAAATTTTGTACATCTCTATCGTCTTCCAATGTCGTCCAAATGTTTTTTCTTGCATTCTAAATTTTCAAAAAATAAATATACCCAGAAGGGGAAGATTAATTCCTTTTTTAATCAAATAATGGCAACCATATTCTATGTATAATAAAAGATGGTAAACAGCTCATTTGGAGGAAATATTTTTGTATTTTATATGATCTAGATGTTTATGAGTAAAGTACAAGAGGAACTGAAATCTTTATATAAAATTTAGACCAAAAAATTGAAAAAAAAATAGGATTATAATGGAAAAATCTGCAATTGTTTTTTGAATGTCTATTTACATCAAGCATATTAATTTCAAAATATTTTCAGTGGTTGACATAAACAAGATTTGTCATCTTCAAAAAGATTGATCCTGACTAAATAGTTAAAAATTTTAATATACTACGAATGAGCTTTACTCGGAAAGGCAATTATTTCCATCAAATAATTGAAAACCCTGGCACATATGAAGCTTTGATCAAATAAAAGAAAATTGATTGAGACTATAATTGTTTCCTGGTATCGTGCAATGAAGAAAGAAGAGTTTAAAACTCTCGTCAGATCAATAATACATCAGTGTGGATCTGTAATAAAAAATAAAGGCTACCTTACTAAGTACTGACAACTCAATGGAATCATCAGCATCTAATGTATCTCAATAAATAATCCCTCTCAACTTTTTTTGTGTTGCAATTATTTGAATTTTGCTTTTTGTATTGAATTCAGCATTAAATTCTCTTTAAAATGATATATAAGAGCTTGCATTTTGTGAAACGTTACATTTTCTATAAGCATACAAATTTAGAAAACATAACGATTTTCAAAAGTGTCCGCAATTTTGACCACCACTGTTTGTATATATATACACACTGGTGTGCAAAACTTAAGCAACAGGTATGTTTTTTGCCATAACTTCACGAGAAATCATCTGAGAGACATGAAATTCAGAAATGAGATACAGCATTTTGTTCTGAAAGAATGACGAAAGCAGAGTTGAGCATAAATGAATACAATGCATATAGTATGGAATCAAACAAAAAAAGGTTTTATTGAACTCATAGTATCGTTACACATGATTTTCTGTCCAAGAGGAAGAACAGTAAGCAGATGTTCCTTAGTATGGGATATGCCCACCCCTTACTGCAATGGTTGCTTCGCACCGTCTCCCCATACTCAGCACCAGATTGTCTAACAGTTCTTGAGGTAAGAGTACCCATTCCTCAATCAGCATCTGTTTAAGTTGTCGGGTGTTCCCAGGAGGATGTAATCGTGCCGCAAGGCGTCTCCCCAAAGCATCCCACACATTTTCTATCGGATTTAAATCAGGGGAGCACGCCGGCCAATCCAGGATCACCGAAACGGTCTCTTTCCGTGATGTTACAAGCGATTCCCAACGCCAGTTGATTTGGAGTTGATTTGTATGACACGGTTTCATCCCAGTAACATCACGGAAAGAGACCGTTTCGGTGGTCCTGGAGTTGTCGTCTGGGGAGGCATTATGATGAACGGGCGGACTGAGCTCCACGTTTTCGACAGAGGTTCTGTAACTGGAGACCGCTATTGTCAGGAGGTGATCCTTCCCCATGTGCGTCTGTTCCGTGGTGCCATTGGATCAGACTTCTTTTTTATGGATGACAATGCACGGCCACACAGGACTCATGCTATTGAGGAGCTCCTGGAAAGTGAAGATATCACTCGAATTTATTAGCCGGCGTGCTCCCCTGATGGTGAGACGGTGCGAAGCAACCATTGCAGTAAGGGGAGGGCATATCCCATACTAAGGAACATCTGCTTGCTGTTCTTCCTCTTGGACAGACAATCATGTATAACGATACTATGAGTTCAATAAAGCCCTTTTTTTTATTCCATACTATATGTATTGTATTCATTTCTGCGCAACTATGCTTTCGTCATTCTTTCAGAACAAAATGCTGTATCTCATTTCTGAATTTCATGTCTCTCAGATCATTTATTGAAATTTTTCACAACCATGTGTATGTAAATTAAGTGAGTAATTTTATTTTTCCAAAATTGCTTACATCTTAGACATTTTTATTTTGCAGACATTTTCGTACTGAATCAATTGTGTGTGTTTCATGTTTTTAAATAAAATTTAACAATTTTTTTCATTTTTTTTTCAGAGTCGAAAAGAAAATATAGCCAAATATTCATACAACAGGCCTTTTGATTGTTGTTTCATGTTTTTGCTCATACTACTTTTTTGCTCATACTGCTATATTAGTTAATGAATAACTTCTAACAAACGATGTTTGTATGCATAATATTTTAATAAATATTCATATTGGGTATGCAATTTGTCACTAAATATTTTCAAACAATTTTTTGGATCATACTTTTCTTTTCATCGCGAAACTTGTTTAGTTTTTAGATAGAATAGCAATAAAAAAAAAGAAAAAAAAAACAGAGGTTCAGGAAGAACAGCACCTATAGACATTAACAACACAAGCAGACAACAAATCAGTATATAGAAAATCGCTAAATAGAAAGACACAAGAAAAAATAAACACGAACACTGACAATAATTCGATAATAAGTGCTCCAAAAAGGTAAATACAGAATCGCTCCGCCCTAAGGAGCTTATATTGATTTTCTCAACATGCCTCGGCGTCAAATGGAATTATTCTGAAGAATCTACATGTCTCGGTTCTTAATAGAGACAGAAAAATAATTCTTTTATTTTTTCATTATTACATTCATTTTTGTCACCAAAGTAATTAAATTCGTTCTCTAGTCGCCAAATGATTACCACATTTTTCACAATGGCTGGAAGAGCATTCATTAAAATTTTTTTGTAAATCTGTCTTTCCGTGATAGTGTTAACATAGAAAGGAAATATTATTGAAAACCTCCTATATAATGCAAGAAATCCAAAGTTCTGACACAAAATGCATTACTGTTTGATGTACGTTTTTTTAAAAATGAATTAAGGAAAAACTAACATCTTTAGCAATGTGTTTCTGATCGTAGAATTAAATTAATTTTTCTGTTTTACTTTCAAAAAGGATCCAAGTCACGTATTAGTAAAATAGTGCATTAGATGCATGGCAGAAAAATGCAAATATAATTTTTAAAAAAAAAGAGAGTTTGGGGTCATTAGTATTTACAAAGCAAAGTACTTATCGAATATGTACTACAACATTCGAGCAATGTGGAAGATGAAATAATAATAATAATAATGATAATTGAGCTATTGATTTGAAGGCGGATTTGAAAACATAAACAAAAGTTCTATAAATATTCTTTTAAAATTTAAATGACTTAATTTAAATAACTTGCAGAATGAACATGATTTTAATTTAAATAAGCTCAAACTCAGGGTTCTTGTAAAGCAAATGAAAAACTCATTTTCTTCAGATTTTAAAGGGAAGTCAAAGGCAAATATCTTTAGATAATTTTCTTGTAAAAAAAAGCACATTCTATAAATAATAAATTACGTTATTGTAAATTTGTTTAAGTATTTTTTAAAGAATGGAACACATTGTCCAATTTTACATGAATTTTTACGGAATTTTTTTTCTCGCTTAACGTGTATTTCGCAATACTAGTAAGATTTGAAAATTAATTATATTCCTGAAGCGAGGTTCTACTGTACTACCAATATTGGCAATGAAGACAAAAAAAAATTTCGGTTAAATCTACTCTAATATTAATCAGATCCAGGATTTCCAGGATTAAAATTTAAAAAAGAATGAAATCCACAATTTTTATTCTTTGGTAAATTAGATGATATAACTTAATGAATTTTCATCCATATAACATATTATTTTTGTATCAAAATTGTAAATCCTTTCTATGTTTTTGACCAAAAAAGAGGTACTTTTTTGAAAATGCATATTGATCATATTATACAGGGTGTTTATTTAGTCCAGGACCCATTTTGATGTTTAATGACTCATAAAATAATGAAGATATAAACAAATTTATGGCATTTATTGATGGAATAACTCATATATTTTCCTTTTCAGGTTTGAATATTTTTACTTTTGTAAATATCGTCTGCGCGTGTGGTTAATTTCAGATAATTTCATTTTCCAGTCTAAATATCTGTACTTTTCTAAATATCGTCTGCTTATTAATTGCGTTTTTCTCTCTTTTGTTTTTGGCAACTATTGAAATGCTATGTTTACTTTTGATGTGTTTGTTCTATGTAGTACTTTTGTATGTGATGTTTTGTTCGAGCGGATATTAAGGAGAATGCATACACCACAAGAGAAAGCACAGATTTTATGGTGGTCCATAGAAACGAAATCGATAGTGCAAGCACAGAGAAATTTCAGAAGAATTTACTAAAAAGATCCTCCATCCAAAAACAGCAACTTGCGGTGGAAAAAGAATTTTCTAGTAATTGAAAGTATCGCAGATAAGAAACGTTCCGGACGTCCTTGTACAAGTGATTTTGATGTTGAGCGTGTCAGAGAGACATTTTTACACAATCCTAGAATATCTGTGAGATCAGCGGTTCACATTCATTGACAAGGGTCATGAAACTTTTTGAGTCTATTTAACCATTTATGTTATTAATTTTAATCAATCTTTATTATTTTATGAGTTATTAAACATCAAAATGAGTCCGGGACTAAATAAACCCCCTGTATTATTAAATTAAACATGTGTGTTAATGCGGCCCCAAATGAGGTGATATCAAATCAAACGATTCTTCGCAAATTCGAATAAATCAGATATCAATTTCACGCGATTGGCAGATTAAGATATATTAAGATTTGAAATATTTTTATTGACTATAAGTTATACAAATATACCAAAAAAAAAAGGGAATGAAATTAAAAAATAAGAATGAGTAAAAAAAACAAAATGAAATCTCCTATATTTCCTTGTTGAAAGGAAATGCAAAAATATTTTCATTTTTGATATTAATATTGCATCTTGGATTTTTATTCCAATTGTTGTTGAACATGATATAAAGATGCGGCTCATTTTTTCACGTTAAAAATGTTTTGGGTAAAAGCGTGCATTTTTGTTGTGCGTATGATTGAGTTTTAACTTGTTGTGTTGTTGTTTCCAATGGCACTTGCCATAGGCAAGCCCGCTGATTTGAAATCAACTATTTTAAGCCGAAAGGAAACGTCTCTTATTTTAGTAGCGCCAACAGTACGATTTTGCTACTCACGCATCACATTCGCTTGCACAGCCCCTTTTTAAAGGGGGGCACATTCACGCATCTCACAGATATAACAAATGAAGGACAACCATGCCCGCACCGGGACTCGAACCCGGGACGCCCAGATCACGGGGAAGACGCGCTACCCCTATGCCAGGATGCCGGCAGATTTATCTTCGAAAATCAATTAACCGGGAAATATTTTGAAGTGCTCTCATTTTTTAATATTTCCGCTATTCCTTGAATGGGTGATGATACGAGGAAAAAACTAGGAAAATGTATTGAACAATGAACAAAAGAAAGTAAGACTTCTAAAATAGTACGAGATACATGTCTATTAAAATTTGACATTAATTTTTTTTTCCGAGGGAGTTATTACTAGCAAAGTTATATAAAATAATTAAATAAAATTTTTTAGAAGTCATTAATCGGGAATATGTGATCGCCAAAATCTATTAGTGAATAAAAAAAAAAGTTAAAAGGGTATTCTTTTCATATGAAACAGAATTGGAAATTTCTGCAAGTGATAGAGGTCAGCCAATTACAATGGGTCAATAAATATTTCTTTCAATAAAAGAAATAATTCAAATAAATAGCAAAAAATATTTCGCAAAAAACAACAACAAAAAAACAACCCAGATATGAGAAGTTAAATGTAACGTTTTTCAATCCTATTTATCCAAATATCTTTAATTTAAAGAATAAAATATTGCCTTCAAATTTTCTTTTTAAATTTACAGACTGAATCAACCAACATGTCAACAAGAGAAATCTAAGTGAAAGGTATCCCTCTCAGCTCCCCTCTCCTCTATTTCTTCCAGGTCTATATACTAACGCTTAAAAAAACAAGAAATGTGATTATTAACTTATTAATACCTGTAATATTTTTGTTATCAAAAATATTTTGTTTACTGGTTGCAGAAAATGTCTAATTAAATGAAATTTTTTAAAAAAATATATAAAATAAAATTATTTTTATTCAGTTAAAAAATGTTAACTCCCACTCCCCCCCCCCTCAAAAAAAAACGATCTTCAAATAGCAAAAAAGCTATAAAACTGAAATATATATGAAGTCACTAAGATCCAAAGACTAAAGAATTATTCATAGCAGTGCATATAATTGATACTAATACATGCCAAATGCAGATACAATTATTCATAAATAATTTGAAAAAATTACTTTTTCTTGACATTGTGAATACTATAGTTCTTGAAAAACATAAAAATAAAATAGTTTTAGGACATTTTATCGAATTTATGAGAGGCCATCTGTAAACAACAAATTAAAACAAGCGCATAGGAATAGATTATTCCATTTTAAAGTTGAAATATTTATTTATGTATTAAAAATATTACATTGGATTAAAGACATTAATGGATTAAAGTCATTTTTCAAAAGAAATATTGTGATATGATGCATGTATCATATCAGAACAAGACAAAACATTTCTTCATGTAAATGTAAATAGATGATAAAACAAAGCTTGTAGCAGTTGCATTACACTTATCTTCTCTTTTGGATACTAGATGGCGATACCTGATTAGGCCATCCCATAATGTATTGCGATTGTAATTAGAATGAGATGTGATGCTGAACTGTGAAGCTGCGCGCGTGAATGTCTTGCCTTTGTGTTAGTGTATGTTTAAGTGTGTGAATGTGATTATTAAAGAAATGTTTCCAACAACATTCGTCCTGTTGCTTCCTGCACAGATCATAATAATCTACATACCACCACAAGCATTATTTTAAACAGAGTACTAGTGTGCTTTTTTATTGATTTTAATGATTAAATGTTTCTTTCTGTAAAAAAGTTAAGAGAGTTGGAGTTTTAAGAACCGTATGCACAATATTGTAAGAAAATCGTTTTATATTATTAAAAACTTTGGAGTGGCAACACTTGTCTTGCAAGAACATATATATATAGTGAACTATTCTACTATTCTACGCAAAAGTAAGATGGTAAAAAATAAGGAAAGTTATTTTTATTTAATTTAAATCGGTCACTATTTAGGCAGAAAAACATTTTATTTTAAATATCATTGGATCCTTTTCTTCATTTGAAAAACAATATTTCTTGACTTCTTTTCATGATTTCTTCAATCTTCCAACTTGGTGACAAACAATATTATAAGGCATTCTTTTCAAAATTTTTGCTTATTTTTTCTTTCTTGTTTCTGAATTTATTGTGCACTTATATACGCCTACTTTTATTATTATACAAAGAAAAAAAAATAATATAAAATTTAAAAAAAGCTTTTTTTTTTTGCTCATCCATAATTATAAATTAGTTTTGAGAAATTTCTCAAAGAAATTTGATTTTGTTTTATAATAAATGAAATATAATTATTCAACCGACTATGGTTTTCATAATCTTAAATAAAATTGTTCTTTTTGGATTTTAAATATAATATCATAAGTCAAGCTGCGTTTTTTAAACTATTTTACAAATTAAGGGCTTCAGATTAAAAAAAATTCTAATTAACTAATTATTTAATCCACGTATTTCCACCATAGTAACGAAATTTAATATAGCCCTGTTCTAATCATTTATTTAAAAAAAAGGAAATGCCGCAAAATTTTGATACTTTTGTACGAACCGCTTGCCGGCGATTAAT
>JAPMOR010000283.1:8575-19572 GCA_026543865.1 Argiope aurantia
CAAAATTCTAGCTTTTCCAGAAAATCTGGAAAATCCTGATTTTTTTTCTTTAACTTGAGTGTGAATTACCAAGCATGATATAGGAGTGTTTTCGCATCATTTTGAACTCGTCTTCACCTCTTAAGGGAAATAATTAATGTACTACTGGAAAATATAATGAAATTTGTCTGGTTATGAAATGACTGTTAGGAATACTACGAGACGGCAAGCATTTGAACGCAAACCAAAATATTGTAAGATAGTTTTATCGGAAAATAAATTATTTTGCAACATATTTGTTGTACTAACTTATCAGAATATATTAAGACAAAATACTCCACTTTAATATATTCCAATTTATATATGAATTTTTTTTTACATTCGTCAAATATTGTTAAAGTCATAGATCATATAAATTTGCATTGTTTTCCGTCAACAGAAATTAAAAAAAATATTATGGTTTTGTAAATCGGATCTCGAAATGAAAGCTTCAGATGTATCTGTAAGTAAGAATTTGTAACAGAATGAATTGCAAGGAAATGCAAGAAATTATAAATTCTGGCGAATGATCACGTATTCACTTATTCCAGCTTATTTTCAATCAATAAAAAAGAAGAGTGAAATTAATTGGTGTTAGAAGTAGATGCTTTTATATAGTCATTTTATAAGGAATAACCCACGGTATTATTTTATTTAATTTATAAATTTAAAAAAAATGAACTATTTTTATCTTCAGATATGTAATAGATACATTATTTAATTCTTTTTTTTATTGTAAATTCATATGTTATATTTTTCAGCTTTCTTGGATTTTAGTGTTAAATTTAAAACCTGCTTTATATACTATTTTGAAGCATAGGCCTCAGATTTGAAGATTGTTTAATCTCCTTTTTTTAGGTTTTCAGTTTACTTTCTGTATTTGTAATGTATATTAGATGATGCACTGCCGTATTCTGCTATTGATTGTCAAGCTAATAAAGCTATTTTACTGTTTAAGACAATATTGTTGAAAAATTTCTTTTAAAAATATTAATTAATTCATTCATTCATGCATTTCTTTGTAAATATTTTTAAATTGAATATAAAGATATTGGATCGATTTGCTTATTGAAATTTAAATAATATTAATTCGGTTATTAATTCATTGGGTATAAAGAAAATTAATTGTTTTTCTAAAGCCGAATTAAATGCATTAAATTCTACATGACTCATGTAAACTTTTTAAAAATAATCGACTAAAAATGAATACATTTAAAATTGAAGAATAATTTGTGGAGGATTTGAAATAGACTAAAGATTTTTTTTCTCCTTCATCTATTTTAATGCGTAAGTTTGAAATGCAAATAACTCATTCGCTTAGCTGATAATATATGAATATTCCTTTTAAATATTTATGAAATCAGAAACAGAAAAGTGTTGCTTTAAAATTGCATCTGCTAGGATATGGAATTCAGTTTTTGTAAAAAATGAAAATTTCAGAGTTTTGAAGAGGCCATAAATTTATTGTTCACATTATTTTAAAAATTCTTTCCTTATAAAGCCTCTTTTCATAATATTAATCTTTTTTGACAAAAAAATAAATCTTTTTTCGCACTAGCACAAAACAATGGCAATTAGCACAAAAACAATGGCTCAAAGGGATATTTATAGCTGATATGATTATTTTCTTTTTATTAAACTATATATTTTCCTTATAGACATAATTTAGTAAGAGAATTCTAAGAGAAAATGTTAAATAAAATCAAAAAGGTGAACTATAGCAAACTGAATAACTATATTGCTATAGTAGTGTACATTACTTTGAACAAAATATTTGAACTGGTGCTAAAAATGCTGATAAAAATACCTTTCGTTAGTGATACCATTCCGATAAAAATAAATAGATATTTCGATTTCAAATGAATCTTCACAAGTAATAAGGCTTATGTATATAAAAATATTATAAGCAAATGAAGAAATGTTTAGGTACTTTCAAATAAACTAAATTTTTAACGTCCAAAATAAAAATAATGTATCTCATTGAATGGACTTTATGAAATGATTTCAGAATATATTTCATTATTCTTTAAAATACTGAAAAGTAATTTCTTTTTCAAAATCAAAATTTTAAGCAACGCAATTGCTATTCTTCAATTACTTCCATAGAGAAACAAAAACAAAACCATATCTTGTATTGTGTTTTCTTTTAAATACAATAATCCCGAGGGAAGCACACTTCTTTTGAAGAGGAATGTAAAAAATTTTTAAGTGGATATTAGGAAAGGCAAATGCTCTTCGAGAAAGATTTGAGTGCGGGTTAAAAATTTATTACCAACAAATGTTTGTTTTCTTCTGACAAACGTAAGTGTATTATTTATTTATCTGAATTATTAAAACGTGACGTTCTGAGTACTTTGAAATAACTCGACTTTTTATTTGTTCATCATTCTTTCTTTTTTTTCTTTTATTATTGTTTCATGTCTTCTTCATCTTGGGAATTAATTCTACTTTCCGAAATTGTTTGGGAAAGCCATAGGAAAATATATAAATAAAAAAAAGACGTTGTTATAAAAAATGTAACAAAAGATTTTGGCAGTAAAAAAGAAATTAACTAAAATGGTGCTAGCGAAGGAGTGAGGTGGAAATATTTTTCATCTTTACTTTAATTTTTTTCTTGACTTATTTTTTCTTCAATTTGTACTCCACAAGTAAACTAAAGAAATGAAATACGCTCAGCTTCCCCTTAAATTTTTTTGAGAAATTTTTGTTTTCTTTTATAATTTTTGTCAAATTTTTCTGTCTTTTTATATCCAACTGTTCGGCCCTTCTCTATATAAGTAGACTGGGGAGAGCGAATTTAGAGAAAGACTGAGTGAGATAGAGAGGAGGCATTTTTTAAAGAATAGGACGTTGAATTATTAAATGCCACCTCAAGAAAAAAATACTTCACTTAGAGAAGAAATTGGAGAAAAGACTTCGAGAAATTGAAAGCCATCTTCTTAGAAGATGAAAGACAAAAAGGATATAGAAAGGAAAACTTTTAGATTTATATATCTATGGGTTTTTTGCCAGTTTTTATTTTATAAAGAAACTGGATCATCTCCTAGCCTGAAAGGTAACCTCAAATGAAAGAAAATATCGAAACTTTGGAACTTACTTTACGACTTCGTGAGTTCATGCTTTCTAAACATATTATTTTCCTCCACACAAATATTTGAGAGTCAGTTTTTACTTAAATAAACTTTCGCCGGGAAAAACAATGAGGAAGATTATGATCTGAAAGCCCTGATAAACTGTAAAAGGGTTTAAGAAAGCCATAAAATCTATTAGCCTTGACATATATATTTTAAATAATTTGATAAGTAAAATAAATGATTTCTGTATATTATTTTTCAAAATTTAAATTTCAAACTTCAGATAAATCTCAAAAAATATTAGGTTTCTAAAACAGAATTCAATCTCAGAAAATATTTGTATTATTATCCAATCATAAAAATATTTCCCTTTGATTATATCAAGAATTATTGAGAAAAAAAATGATATGAATGTAAACCAGTTTTTAATTTAACATATTAATATGTTCGTAAATGTAGAATACGAAATACTGTTTTCAACAAAAACGTAATTAGTATGAAGTAGTATTTTTGCTAGTAATTTTCATTATGTAATTAAACAAAAGGAATTTCATCGCAAAAAGTTTTTACCATTCAAAATTCGAAATTTTAAAAAAATGCGTATACGTTATTGGCTTTTATAATAGATAATTTATATCTAATTTTGAAAATAAATCTAAATATCTGAATAGAAACGTATTGAACCATATTTTTGAATATGATTATCTTTTGGAATGAAACAAAAAATAAAGGTTTACTATTTTTTATAGTCATGTTGTATCAAATTGTACTAAATGGGGAAGACTTGATTTCTATGTTGCTGAAGAAATAGTCTTAATTAAGATTTTCAAATCGATTCATTCTAACAAGGAAATGGTGCTGATAATTTAGAATTTCGGAATCATTAAATTCCAACAATAAATCGATCTCATGTAGCTTTGCCTAAAATTTCTTATCAAATTACATCTGTTATTCTGACCTACAGCCTTTCCGAACCTCATAGAGTTAATATCTGCAATACAATAAGAATATTTATTTTTGAAGATGAAATTATTTATGCTTAACTTTGGAACTTAAATTAATCTCCCGATTTATGACAAATACACAGGTTTAAGAAAAATGACATATAAAATGCTTCAAAACTTATTAAGAAGATCATAATAAATACAAAACATAAAATAGATTTTTTTTAAAAATGTGAAATGCAAGATTTTCTGGATCTTTCCTTTCAGATATTATTAATTTTTTTATTAATGCTGCATAGTATATGAATGTTATTGCAGTCTTGGAAATTCTTCTAAGTAATATTTAAAAATATATAAAAGTTAATTTTTTTTTCAAATTAGTACCATATTTGGTAATCTATATACATCTAAAAATTCTTAAAATATTTCATTTTAAGAATTGTCAGAATTAAGAATTTAATTTCATCATTGTCTCGGAAAACGATGAAATTAAAATCCTAATATCAATAAAATTACCATGAAATGATCGAAGAAGAACAGTTGAAAAGCAAAATGTCTTGCAACAAAGAATCTAATTACCTATTTATTGACTATACATGGAATGCTTAGTTATAGAGCATAATCCTTTCTAAACCAATGCTCTTTGTCTGAGAACTTTTTAAAAAAATGCTATATAGGATGATTCGAAAGAATAGGGATCATTTAAAGAACGCTATTTTACAAAGTAAGATATGGTTACTTGCGTATGTGTGGCATAGCAGAAAGCGCTGTACGTTGAAAGCTTCAGTAACATTGTCCATCTATAGCAATCATACGTAATTCGGAAAATTTTCTTAGAAGAAAAAATGTATTCTGTTTATGTTTCTTGAACTGATCTATGTTTCATCTAACACGATCAGCAGAAAAGAGAGGTCAAATAATTGTCCAAATGTATAAAGAAATTAACACACTTTAAGAAAATAAAATAACGGGCACTTCTATAAAATGGCCTAACTTAAAAAAGACAAATAGCAGTTTTAAAGAAAATTAGCAAAATATTCAAACGAAAGGTTAAATGATTTCATTTTATATGTGTTTATTCAAATGCAGCTAAAACTTTATGGCATTTTGAGTTTTTAATAACTTCTGTACAGTTCTCTAAAGAATACAGTCACAAGTAAGGAGGAACTTTTAAAGGCATGGCTTTATTATTTAAAGTAATTTCTGTAGTTAGTATTTTGATCTTTGGTAAAGAGAGACGATCAGGACAATATAGGAATGAATTTTAAATATCATAATTTATATTAGAATCATAATTATATATAATTACGAAGTAAATACATGAAAGTGATTGTATTTTCCATTCTATGTTCATCAACTCTATGAATACCGAGAGGCTCTAAACACTCTTTCAAGAAAATTTTGATGGACATCCAAAATGCCTAGATATTACAGCGAAATTTTTCCTGGTTTTGTTAACTGTGATAGATTTAATACTGGTGGTTCTAACTTTGTTCGTACAAAGTAGTTCAGGTAAAAAGCGGTTTTTTCAGAAATCTTTAAAAAAATGTCTGATTATTTCTTTATTTATTAGCTATCAGATAATTAGGATCCTCTTTTATACACTTATTCTTTAAAAGACTCCATAAAAAATATCATTACGATTTTTGCAGCAGTAGTGAATTTTGCTTAACTTTGAAAGAGAAATTCGGGCGTCTCAGCATTCTGAGGTACATGAATCAGAATGCTCTTAAGGATGAGATGATTAAAAAGGAAAATCAATTTTAAATAGTTTTCAGATTTAATACAGGTGTTTGGAAGATGCTTGATTGCTAAGCAACTATCGCCATTTGAAAAGCAGAGGAAGACTAAGTTAAGTTATAATGTTTAATTACTTTTATGATTATTCAAAAACAAGTTTTATCATCCATTCCTTAGAAAGGTGGATAATTAATCACTCTTGTCATCCTGGAACAGACTAAGAAGCTTAAAGGAATAACATATCCAAAGTTCGAACAAATTTGTAGTGACGGGAAGCGAAATTTATTTTTCATTAAATGTTTGGCAGCAAAAATTTGAACTTAATTAAGGCTAATGCAAATTGCTGAAGAATTATAATTTATAAAAGAAGATAGAGGAAGTGAAATAATTCTAGTTTTGATATCACCTGATTAAATATAATTTCATCATTGCTGATTTAGTTTTTAACCATAGATATTATTTATATTTATTTTTCATCCAGACGGATTGCTTTTGTTATTTATTTTTCGTTTGTTTAAATAATTAGTGAAGACAACGGCTTTAAAAATGGAGATAAGTGGTAATTGAAACATTCTATTATTTATATAAAAATAATCTATACAAAATATATAATAATAATTATTATTAAATTAATAATATTATAATAATTATATATAGATATAATATATAGTAATAATAATATAATTACTATAACTAATATTAATATTATTATCATTAAATTTAAATATTTCTTAAAGGAAGTGGGAATATTTATACATTCAATAAATCAATTTTTAATGCTATTTTCATAACAGAAGGGAAGGTTTACTGATTACAAAAATGTATAATGTATATAGATTTGAAAAGAAGAGAATCCATAAACTAATTTTTAAAAAGTATTTAGATGCCGGTGCAACAAAAAAAAAATAATTTCTCAAATGTATTTTTTTTTCTTTTTCTGAATTTTGGTAAGCCTGGAACACATTCTTTTTATTTAAACAGTATGAAATCTTATAATAAGATATTTATATACATAGTGCTTCTATTAAACGATTTTTATTTGTTTCTGAGTGGAAATGTAATTTTTAGAAGCTATATATAATGAAAATTTCATACATTTTTAAGATTTTCAAGTTATATGACATTAATTATATTTTTTAATTATAAATATATTAAAACTGAAAATAAGTTTATTGTAACTATGGAATATATACTGACATATTATGTTAATTTAAAGTACCGTTATTTGAAATTCTTTTTTGTTTGAGTGGTAATGGTATTTGGTTATGAATTGTGATGTAAAGATTATCACATCACAAAACATATTCTATTTTCTAAAAAAATATTTTTTGTCCATTTTATAAGGGAAACAGCTTATTCTTTCTATATATGTTAAATTTTAATTAAGGTATAAAATTTATTCGTAAAAAAGAAATATATTTTATTTGTAACTGAAATTTCATTTAATTTCACTATCTAGAACTTCCAAGTTTCCTTAGAAATATCATTTCTAATATAATATACATTATGCTGAAATACAATTCTATACTGCTTTTCTAACTGAATTTTTAGTTAAATGAAAGCAAGACACCATCGATGTGATTCAAGCTTTTCGAAGTTTTCTTGAGTATTTTTCAGTTGTACATGAAAAATAAACAAGCAAACAAACAAACAAACAAAAAATGACATTAGTAGTTATAGTTATACCGAGATTATTATGCATATTTATAAATATTATTTTGAAAAATATTTACTGGTTCCATCTATATGCAAAAGATATATTTTTTAATACATTTCATGACTCATATATCAGAAATATATTTGTTTACTAAAAATTGGAACTTAGTTTTAGGCAGAGTTTTTAAATGCATATTATCTAATATTATATTTCACAGATGCAATAAGAGAAAAAGTGACCATGCGATCATTAAACGAAAAAAAGAAAAAGAAAGAAAGAAAGAAAAAGAAACATCTCTATCTAAAGCTATTGCTATTTCATATGCATTCCAAGATAACGTTTAAGGAATTATGAGATTTTAATATTATCATTTTGATGTTAGATTTCCAGCAATTTAAACAACTGATGATAGGCAATTAGCTCACAATGGATTTAAAAAACAGATTTTATTTCTACCAATCGTTTTTGTTCTTTTTTAAAAAATTATCTTTTGAAAAAAATATTATTTTAATATATGGAAAAGGTAGCCATAATTGATCAAATCCAAATGAATTAAAAGAATATTCGTTGATTCTTGCTTTGCTTTGAGCATCAATTTATGAATAATTTTTAACAAGAACAGTCACCATCTTTCACAGAACGCGAAACACAACAACTTCCTACAGCTTTTTCATACTAAAAGCTATACTCTTTACTTTTTCGGTTCTTCTTTTTTTTTTTTTAAATCAGTTTCATTTCCTTAAGACATGTGTTTAATTTTATTAAAAATTGCTACAAATATATAAATTAAATAAAAACAAAGTTTAAATACATACTTTTATTACTAAAAATATTTTAAATATCTTCTACTTTTTAATATTTAATTTCTAATTCATTTAATAAATTAGTAGAATCTTTGAAACAATTTTTATTTTATTTATTACCAGAATCATTAATTGCACGGAATTAAAATTTAATTAATTTATATGAAACAGGGGAATATATTATTGTCATTGCGAACACAAAAGTATATTAAATTTTAAAGCTTTAACAAATCAAAAGTTGATCAAATATTTTAAATCAAATAAAAGCATGTCAAAAAATTGAGTCAAATTTTAAGGCACCACGATTTAGTTTTAATAGGCGGGAATCTAAATAAAACGTTGCACACATTTTAACGTTACAAAAATTGCACACATTTTAAATTTTCTTTGGTTATTTGAACAACCTAAAAAAACTTATTTACTTGAAAAAACTAGGAAAAAGAAAAACGGTTCTGACATTTTCCATTTTCCGTTATTGATACTATTAAATAAATATAAATGCGCCAGGCCATTATATATATATATATTGTTTCTATTATTCCTATTAGGTTTACTTATGATTCCAAATGTTTATGATTCCAAAAAATATATATGTTTATATTCATTTGTTTATTTATAATGCATCAATATATTATTGTCTTTATATATATATATATATATATATATATATATATATATATATATATATAACTTTAAAATATAATTGAATATAATATGATATCTATTCATAGGAATATATCTGGATAAATTCTAATATAAATAAAAAATAATAAAATAGTTCATCCTTTAGGTCTTAAATAATTATTTCCAAAAACATCCCTAACTGAATCTTATCGAAAGAAATTGATGGAAGAATTTCCAGATAAATTTTTGATAATGATGTTAAACAATATTTAGACTAAATAATACCGCAATATAATAAATATAATAACTAATCAATATTTAGCATAAGTTTCATTCGAAATTATCCTTTTTATCTTCAAAAAATGTAGATTTATGAGGACTTACTTAAGTAGCAATTAACTGTCCACCATTTCACAAGAAATGCATTGTTCTTCTTTTGTTCTTCTTTTCATATTATCTTCTAAAAGCTATAATGTAATTAATGGATGTAAAGAGAAAAAGTTGAAATCATAATAGCTTTAGGATTTTATTCACGAAGATTATTCTTGTTGTTTAGATCGTTTAGTTCAATTTACTATATATATTTTGCGATTTTGTTGTCATTTCCGGTAAAACATCAACTTTAATTTAAAGTGGAAATGCTGAAATTGCAATTAATGTAAAGATATTTTTTAATGAGGAAAAATTTATTTTATTTATCATTTTTATCATATTTATCATTTTTATCGTTTTTATTTATTATTATTATTATTGAATATGAGTACTGCAAACAGAATCGCACGGTATTTAAGTCTTACGTAAATTACAAAATATTTTTCATCATTTATGTAATATCTCAAAGAATAATTCAACAAAAATTTCTCAGATTCAGCATAAAATTCAGTTTTTAGTTTTGCTTTTTAAAAGGATTGATATGAAATCAATAATTATATATTCTGAGAAATATTCTGGACACATCAAATTTTAAATAAATGATGGAATGCTTCTATTTTCCACTATCAACTAAGACTGATTTAAGAAACTTTGAATGTTAAAAATTTAGAAAAACTCAACATTTTCATAATTTTAGGCCAATTAATCTTGAGAAACTTGTGAGCTGATTGGCGTAATTTCTTTGAAACGATCGATGGAAAATCTGAAATTATCTTTTTGTATTGAATAGTGATATTCAAATTTTCATAAATCTGTCAGTTTAAGTGATTGATTTAGTTGATTGGAAATTAACTCTTTTTATTTAAAATATTAGTGTTTCAAGAACATTTTGTTAAACGTGATTTCCAAAGCAGAAGCTTTATGTAAAATCAAAAATTCATTATTTATTAAAGCATATATTGAATCAAGTTACATAAAGTATAATCATTTTCCATTTAGACCATTTTAGCAGATCTGTGTCTATTACTAAAAGTTTACAAATTAGCTGTATGGTCTTGATTTGAGTGAATATTCTGTTCATATTAAACAAAACTTGCCTTAAAATAAAACTGATTTACTGTATTAATAATATAGAAAGTGTAAAAGATTATAAAATAATTTTTCTTAAATTTATTTTTTAGAAAAAATAATATTTTATATTTGTTTCATTTCCTACAGACACGTGCCGAAAATTATATTTTTGCAGATTTCATTTCGAAAAAGATTTAATTTATTTTTAGTTGGAGCTTTAATCAATGTGATCGAAACGCTTTGAAAAAATCTAATTTATTCCCATGAATGCGAAATGTGCTCCTGCAGCTTAAATTTTATTTTTATTTTGTACGCAAAAAATTATTGAAAAATATAGTTAAAATATTTATTTAAAAATTCACTAAAAAGATAAATTTAATTTTAAGAGTAAAACATTGGTATCATTTAAAAGATAAATTTTTTATCTTTAACTTGATGTAAATTTTTTTTGTGCGATAATATTTTAGGAAGCTATAGCAGAAATACGCGAAAATTTCCCTTGATTTTCAAATAAATTAAATTCTAATAAAAAATTCGAAAAAAGAACTCCGCGGTGCACATTCCCGACCTCCAAGGTATACACGTGCCAAATTTGGTAGCTATAGGTTGAATGGTCTGGCCTGTAGAACGCCAACACACACACTCACACACACACACACACACACACACACACACACACACACACACACACACA
>JAPMOR010000283.1:19582-38689 GCA_026543865.1 Argiope aurantia
ACACACACACACACACACACACACACACACACACACACACACACACATACACACATTGAGCTTTATTATAAGTATAGATTAATTATTTCTCTAATATCTTATCTTCTAAGTAATTTCATTGAAATAATCATTTTTAAAGATCTGAAACATAGCTTTTCAGATGTACCATTTTTATTTCAGTACATTCGTTTCCCCTAAAAAATAAAGTATTGAAGTCATATTTAAAATAATTAAAAGCCAATAAATTAAAGATATTAGATAATTACCCATGAATCCAATGAGCAAAATGGTTAAGACGTATAAGAAAGAAAGAAAGAAGGAACTGATCTAAAATTCTCAAGATGAAAGCGAAGAGCAAATTCTTTGATATAGATGTGTGAAGTCAATTCAACGTATTCCTTGACAGTTTATTACTAAAGTGATTGCGACAGAACTCTCATGAATAATGTTTCTTAATGCTTCTTTTTTTGACGTATCAGCATACATCGAATTACTTAACGAAATAATAATGCAACAAATATTTATAGCAAGGATTAAAATCTTAATTTGTCAAAATCGGCTTTTGAAATTATCGAGCGTCGACATCGTTTGTATGAAACTGAAAAAAAAATATATTTAATATTAGCTCACAACAAAATCCAAATATATGTGTGAATAAACTATTTGAAAACAAATTATCAACTACTTTATGTTCACGAATTGATTCACAATTGCTTTTAAAATGTAGTTACCTCAAGTGCTGGACGTTACGTGCGCATTTGACGTAGCATAGCGCAATGATTTAATCTGAAAATTCACGCGACTTGATTTTTCAGCCCAATCAATCAAAATTGTTCACTTGTATTTTGATTATCGTATCTTTTGAAATATATGTGAGAGTATTATATCTTTCCCCAAACTAGTCAGAAGTGGTGTCCCACAGGGAGGACTGGTCTTGGTCCCACTCTTCAACTATTATGTTAACGATGCTCCTGAAACTGCACATTATAACTTAGCAATCTTTGCTTGTGACTGTGAGCTTATGATTAAATACATTAACTTAAGTTCATTTATTAAAACGCTACAAAACTTTAACATTTATTAAAACGCTACAAAATCCACATATATAAATCTTTCCTCTTTTACACAAATATATACCTACAGACAAAATACTTGTATGATATTCAGTGAATTCATATACATGGAATTGCTATTAGATCCTAAATTAACTTATAATTATCCCACCAATGAATCTCCAGCAACCAGTATTCATCGGAGTGAACTCATGTCTCAAAAGTAAGTTAGAAATCAAACAAAGGATTTTGTTTTACATATTCATTTGATTAGCTTTGCGATTCTCTATTTAGTACCCGTAATCTAGGCTGCGGTGGCCTGGTGGTAAGATCTCAGCTCAGGAATTGAAGGGTTTCAGGTTCGAGACCTGATTCCACCGAAAATCCGCTGTGCAAGCGGGTCTGAGGCGCGCTTATTCCGTCGGGGCCGAATGGCCTTCCGTTGGTGTGGTGTGGAAGTTTGGAGAAGGGTACCATCTCAGGCGTCGTACTACTTATCTGTTCGAGGCTCAAAATTATAAAGTCGTCCCAAAGTAGCGCTGGTGTTGCTTTAAAACTGAATGTTACTATAACTAAACTAAACTTAGTAGCCATTATGAAATTAAGGAACCTGCATGCTTTCGAACAACAATGGTTTATGGGAACCATAAATGTCCCTTGATGTTCCAAAGTAAGGTCTTGCGTGCGGCTCCTAAAATTAAATTTGGTTTGGCCCTTATTAAAGATATTTTGGCAAATTTTCAAAAAAAGAAAACCCTTAGATTGTAAAGAACTTCGTCAAGATCTTCGCTTATGATTTACCCATTTTATGTTCTCAAATACAACTTCGTGCCGTTTTGAAACTCTTATTCAATCATTTTTCATCGGTTTAAAGGAAACGTGTCATTTCTTAATTCAGACCCCAACTTGGCTTTTTAATTTTTATAAATTATACATACACAAAACAGTGTATGTTAAAAATGCCGAGATGTACAGTGTATGAGTGCCGAGATCAGTTTTGTGAAATACTAATTAGTATAAAATATCCTTCAACTTTTTCCTAAAATAAAAGAATGATTTCTTTCAATAATTCAAACACTTTTCTGTATGTTAAATTTCTGATGCGTCAATTTTTTTTTCCAGCAAATCTCTTTTTACAAAAAACTGTTCCTCAAACAAAAATTAATTACATTTCTGTCGCTTTTTTTAAATAACTCTAAAAACTGCACTTAAATTCATTTAATCCTGATGTAGTGGCGCAGGCGTCTCTTTGAATCTGTGATATACTGTAATTTTGGCACTTAAACTTGTATTTAAAATAAAAGGTTATTTTAATAAAATTTTATAATACGCAGTTTTTTTATTGTTCTGAAATATTATTTTTAAATAAAATGAGAATACATGTTTAGTTAAAGAGACTAAATTCTTGTAGTGTCTCGAAAAATGACGGATTGTCTCAAATTTAAATGTATGTAAGTACCATTTAAAATTCTTAAACAACTCATTATTACCAAAAGTTATTAATAATTTTTAAAGAATAAGGCAAAACTTAGCTAAATATCCTTACTAGCAATTTAAATATTAGTTTCGAACAGGGAATAGGAAAGAAAAAGTTTTTACAATAATGTCAAATCTTCATCAAGCATTATAATCAAGTCGACAAGCTCTGAATTAATTTTTAAGTAGTAGGAAAATTCGAATCAATTTTCAGTATCAATAAAGTTAATTAAATCTTTACTTGTATTTTCTGTTTTAAATTCTATTTACTAAAAAAATCTTGGGTGGAACCTTGGGTATATTGTTTGCTGGTGCAATACAGGGAAATAGAAAATAAAATGGAAATATAATTTTTAATTAATAGGAAATGAGATATTTACTTCATTATCACGGATCTTCCCAATGTACTTTTCTTTTGCTTCAGATTACTTTTCGAAAAAGATTGAAGAATATATATACTAGCCTATATTTTGATTAAAAGTAGGAAAATCGATGTTTCATTCAGATTAAAATATATCTCAGAATTCTAATGAATTTTTCTTTGAAACAGTTTCTGATAATTTAGTTTAGTTTATTTTGATTTTTTTTTATTAGGTTTAGTTAGGTTAGTTTAGTTTATTTGATCTAGAATTAGTTCATCATTTTGAATCTTTATCAAATGAATTCAGCTTAAGTGAATTTAAATGCGAATTTTTTATTTATCATAATCTATAAAAAATCCCCACAACATTAGAGGTAGAATGGTTAGTTAAAAATACTTTATTCGCATTAAATCTAAATATATGAAGGATATTCGGTAAAATATAAGCCAAAAATTCTAGGTTAAAGGCTTAGATTCTCTGCCACCAAGTGTCTGCTTTACGGAAGTAAAAGAATGCCATATTAAGTAATTAAAACACGTTTGAAACCTTCATCAAATAAGATAAAACATTTTTTTATTCATTACTAAGAACTAAAACATTCGATAGTATATTTATTCCACACTTTTTGCTGAAAGAAAGGAATATTTTTTAGCTGCTATGTTTACTCTTTAATTTTTGAAATCCTTTTATTCTCCATTCCGAGAGTAATATTCCTTTATTATTCAAAGTGCATCTTTTAATTTGTGGATAAGATTATTATTATGTGATTAACTAGAAAAGGAATCTAATATTCAGTTCTCGGAAAATATACATTTCATTAGAAAAGATTCAAAAAACCGTTATGAACTTTAATGAAATTTTAATTACTGCGTTTCAATAAGAAGTATAAAATTTAGTTCCTTTATTTTATTTTCTAAATTAAAAGCATGAACATATTTTATTAACTTTCAATATCAATAATAAGTTTTCCAGATCTTTATAATACAATTTTTGTCATGTCTTTGTTCTCAATTTTTTTCACGTATTTCTTCTTTTTCTTGTTACAATCTAAGAAGATCGGAAAATCTTTATGCAGCAAAGTTTAATTTACATCGCAATTTTACTGAAAAATGTCAGTCATTAAAACTGTAGGAAATAAACTCAAATTAAAATTCTACGAATTTAGTGTGTTTATGCAACCATTATCCAACATACATATATAATGGCAAAAGATAAGTTTCCTACGATTTTAGTAAATAATTTTATTTGCTTTAAAATTCCCAACGATTCCATTTACATTTCTTGAATAAATTAAGCGAAATTCGAGAATTTCTAATGTTTACACACCCTCATTTTGTCTGTATATTTCTCGAGGAATCTGTTCTAGACAGTTACTCACACCATTGCAGAACTCATTATCCAAAAGTAATGTTTGCAATAGAAGATCGTTATAAATGCTTATATTTCTATTTGCTTCTGAAACTGTTTATCAAAGATTAAGCTGTCCTATCTACGTTTGACAGAAAAGATGTACAGTTTAATTTCGACTCACTTGTATAATGAGGATGTCATTGACACGCATGCTTTGGACTTGAGATATATTTAGAGTGTAATTAAAATAATATATGATTGTGAAATTATTTCGATTGAGCTTTCATATATTCTGAAACAAATTTTAAATTTCATATTAATTTAAAATTTGTATCAATGCATTTTGTACATTTGTAATTAAAAAGAAACAATGAATTAATAAAATCTATCTTATGCATAAAAGTTAATCAAATATTTAATAGAGTAATTAAGTTGTTTTAATTATAAATGATTTTATCAGTATGTAATTTTTATAGTTTTTAAACATTTAAAAATTAAATCTTACATTTCGAATATTATATACAAAATCAGTTTTTATTTTACATTTTTAAAGTATAAAACCAAAAAATCTTTCACAATTCCCTTTAATTTCTAGCATTTAATATGTTGTTTATTCGACATATACAAAATAAATATTTAGAATAAATCTTGATTTATTCTAAATTCTGCTGTTAGGAAGTTCATGCATTGTTTTTAAATTTAAGATGACAATTTGCATATCTAAATTGGATATTTAAATGAATTTAATATACTAAAACAAATAAGCGAAATAAATAAAACAGATTCAATTATAATATTGCTTCGGAATCGATTTTTCATCTGTAGATCATTACTATTTTTAAATACATATGGATTAACATCCCTTTAAAATTGAAAAGTAACAGTATTTTAAGATTATTAAATATTTGTTATTATTCAAGCAAATTAGTTTCAAATCTTGGAATCGAACAAGCTACTTTCCTTTTTGAGCTGTACCTATCCTTTAATTGCAATCCATCCGGCATTCACACAAAAGATCTGTAAAACTGGCTTTACAGGAAGTACATAATTTAGGAAGGAAAAAGGACTTGCGTTAATGTTAGGGATACTTAACACTGAATTAGGCTTTTATTTTTTTAAATCTATGAAAGCCGTTCGATGCGTTTTTAATTATAGGACCAATATTTATTCAAGTGTAGATTTATTTATTTCAGTACATAATATTTTTAAATAGAAATTAGAAATTAATTTTATATGCATATTATTCAATATCTTTTCACACAATTTCAGACAAATATCTACAAATTTAGCTCCTAAATTTCACTTTCTGACTAGTGATGAATTTATATCACTTGTTCGATTCCATTTCCTTGACTTATTCTCTGAATTAAAAGACTTTTGGGTGGTTAATTAAAGCCAATTCTATGTTTATGAAATGTATGGATTAGTATTTAAGAGACACCAGTACAAACTCAACTCTTAATATGTTTCTAAAGTACTTCTAGCATGAAAACTACGAAAAATAGGTATTAACCATTAAATTATCTTCGAATATCCTAGCTGATAATTTACATCTCTCTCCTATATTCCGAAAATGTGTCATTTCATTCAGCGACGCCTTTGGCATATTTTGGTTTGAGATTAAATATTATGATAACTTCATTTACTTTCAGCTTTGAAATTAGCATTCATATTATGCGCGAGCTGAATACCTTGCCCATTAACGCTGAAATCAAAGATATGTACATTAAAGTGACAGGACGTTTTGACGAATCAAAATGCTACCTTCGAAGCAAAGTCGTTAATTTGCAAGTTATGGAATCCGTATGAATTCGTATGGCCATGGTCAGAAACTTTTGTAACTAACATTTAACGACGGAACATGTGTCCGTCCCTGGAGAGCATGAAATTTATTTGGGCATTTACATATATTAGGTCCTTAAATAAAACATATTCCGTACGGAGAAATTGGTTTTGAACGACTGGGGAGAATGCACAAGCTTGATGTAGAGAATATAAATGGTATGGGTTCAACATTTCACCTTTAATTTCGTAAATATTTTAGTTTGCAAAGCTTTATTTCTTGAAGAGCTTTAGATATAAACTATTATCTTTAATATTGAAATTCCAGTGATAGATGCCAAGTCTATACATTTTTCACGATACTTCTTTTTATATATTCAAAAAATACTCAAGAATACTTCAAGATTATTTGAAGAATATTAATAATATGGGTTCAGCGTATCACCTTTAATTCCATAAATATTTTAGTTACAAGTTTTATTTCTTAAAGTGTCTTAGATCCAAACGAATCTCATTTGTTTTAAATAAATGCCAAGTCTTATTGAGATATTGAGATTAATATTGAAATTATTAAAAAATATTGAGATTATTGAAGAATATTACTGATATGGGTTCAACGTTTGATCTTTAATTCCGCAAAAGTTTAAGTTCAAAATTTTATTACTTAAAGTGCCTTAAATCCAAACGATTATATTTTAGTTTGAAACTTCAGCGATAAATAACATGCCATACACAGAGTCCATACATTTTTTTAACGACATTTCATTTTATCGAGTTAAGAAATACTAATATTGTAGTTTCTAAAATGAAAAATATATTTCATATAGTGTTACCTAATCGCTGATTTTCCCATCATAAGCCGTTTCAATAGAGCTTGAATTTTGCTGAAGATTGTATAAGGTATACATATTTGATTGCCATGCTAGATTTAAGACAAAATTAAAATTTATGAAACATAAAAGCAAAAAGGTTTATTTTGAAGTCTTCCATAAACGAAACCAAAAATTTTGAAACTTATTTTATTGCAATCAGTCACTTTCTAAATTTTTAATACTGGTTAATTCTTTTTTAAATATAATTTATTTTCTTCTACAATTTCATGAAATTTCTTCCAGAATTTCAGATTTTTAAAAATTATTATGTTAAATAAGATGAAAGAGTAATCTAACTATATAAATTAAACAATTCACATTTCTGCAATCTGTAATAAAAAGGAAATTATAATTTTCCATTCAAATTATTTGATTTCGAAATACAGACTATATACTATTTATATGTTGAATTAGTCATATCATAATAAAATGTTTTAACTGATGAATATCAATATTAAATAGAAATTTATAAAATTTAGTTTCAATAAATCTTCAAAATTTAGAAATTGTGTATAAAATAAATTTTTAGTGCTAAACTTGGCTATAAAACTTTTGGTGCTTATATATTTAGAAACAGTATACACTGGCATTTATATCTGAATCTACGTAGAATTTATTTATATGAATTCCGAACTCATACAAATTTATTTTTTGCATCAAATGTGGCTTAACATTTTTATATCTGCCTATAGAAAGTGTAGATGCCAAATTGCTAATGTATTTGATTTGAAAATTGAGGATTACTGTAGAATATTTTTTAATACAACAATATATCGATAATATTGGTTTTTATGCCGATGATGATAGTGCAGGCAATAACTTGCCTTTTTTCTGATGGTTAAGTCTTTCATCCGATGAAATAGTTTCTTTCTTCTATATTTTGATGAATATTCTTCTTCTTCTATATTCATATGAAATGAATGGTTTACTCTTTGGGATACTATTATAAAGAAAAATTGTAAAGCTATGTTTTCTAAAGTTAGTGAAGGTTACTTTGATTGGAATTTAATCTTTTATAACAATATTCAGTTGTTTTAATCTGTAATTAAATCATAATTCGTACTGCATAAGAAGACTAAAATTATTGTTTTACTTTCTCTGTATTCTTTATTTCATATGATTGCATGCAAAAAAAATCTGAACTCCGTGCTAAATAACGGGAGCGCATTAGAATAGTTTAAGGATGGCCTATAAATTTGTGCAAAGTAATAAAAATGTAATTGTAAAAACATTTTCTTAGTACGAAACATAATAACGGTGTTACATAATTATGTCTCTTGAAATCATAAGATTGCCACTTCAGTTGTACTCAACTGTTAAGATAATGGAAAAATATATAGTTCCGGAAATTCGTCAAACTTGTTGTGTCTTGAGTGAGGAAATAAACAAAATTTTATTTCATGTGAAAATGCTTTAATTGGTTTTGTTACATATCAGCCCAGTGACGTGGGTTTTTACTTTAATTTCGCAATAAAGGGTCATTGCAACATATTGAACTGATTTACGAGAAAACAAATAGGCCACAGTTGTATGTTTAAATTGTGTCAATTTAATACCAGTAATTCGACGGGATTTTTTGCTGTTATTTGTATATAATGATATTCATGACTAAAGCTATGATATTTAATAACTGTTCCAATTTCATAAAATCTGTTAAATAACTTTGCCGTCACACTTTTAGCAATTTCGAATTCATATGCACAATATCTGCTCTAATGCTGTGACTTTTTTCTAGTTTACTTACAGTATTGAAATGGGAAAAATCGGTCACATTTGTTCATTGTGTTGAGTTAGTCATTATCATGGCAAAAATACAAAACATGTATAGAATGTAGATATGCATTTTCATTCAATATTCCATATTCATCCACTATCCAACAGATATAAGTTATGTGATACAAAATATTCTCGTATTCATGATGATGATGATGATGATGTCGTATCCGCGTTTCCAAGGAAAGGGGTTGCAGTAGCTTCTGAGGGTAAAGACCCCCTGAGCACCCGAGAGCAGAAGTCTGACTTCTAGCACATGTGAAGATGACACACACACATTCGCTTGCACAACCCCTTTTCATAGAGGGGCACATTCACACACCTCACCTCTCGTATTCATAAATAACTCAATATAATTTCTTTCTCATATCTGGAAATTATGACTCTTTGCTTTGTACTTTTTCTCTCAATATATGGGCGGCAGTGCAAAATTGAGTATCTTTTGCATTGACGTTACGGCTTTTTTTCTATTCAATAATTTGCAAAAGCAATTCCTGTAAAACTTTCAAAATTTGAAAGAAATCCCTTTCTTCTATTCAGAAAAATTATTAAGTATGCTCTTTAATTCTAATATATATTCTAAATACAAACTCATTTTTTTAAACCATTTAATTGTAATAAATTTTAATAATTATTTAATGAAGAAAAAGTTAATGCTTTCAATTAATCATGAGGTTTAAAATAAAAAAAAATTATAAATTCTTATTCATTAAAAATAAATTTTTAAATTTTAATAATTATTACATTGAATTTTTATAAAGTAATTTTGAGATATCTTTACAAGAGAATTATTTTCTGAAGAGCAGTATTCTTGAGAATATTCATTAAGCTAACTTAAAAAAAGTATAGAAACTATAAACCTTCCACTTATGTCATTTATTTACATTTCACTTCATTTGGCTTAGTATTTTGAAATTCTTTTGAACAATTTCAAGGAGAAATATAACTCAATAAAAAGTAAGAAATTTTTCGGATGAAATTAAATAAATTAAAATTACGTCCTTTTCGAAGAGCAGTTATGCATCAAATACGTTAAACCTAAAAATTCTTATAAGCATTTTGCGGCTCTTGTTATTCTGTATCGATAATCGAAGGAACTTTAAAAAAAAATGATCTCCTTTACATCCTTTAAACGCAGTTTATAATTCTATATACAGAAAGTTGCACTCATTTGGCTCTTTTTCTCAAAAGAAAGAAGTATTCTACAAGCTGCAGAACCATGCATAGTTCATTTTTCAAAAGTCAATTTCGTTGCCAGTACGCTTGAACAAGTTTCATTTTGATCCAACTGAAATTCTTCTTTTAGTTGAGTTGCGGAGAGCTAATAACTGGTACTGAAAGAGGAAACAAAATGGAGAAAAAGGGGAAAAAATAATATTAAGGTACACCAGAACTTAAGAATAGTTGCCCTTTAAAAAAAAGAAAAGTGGAATATGAAACTAAATGCTTATCTTTATTCCGAGGTCAGCGTGTTACTATGGCGACGCGTTGAAACCACGTGATCTCGACCAAGTCATTAAATAAGTGGAATGGAATGTTTTCCCTAGTGAAATTTTCCCTGTTTTAGTAGCGGCAGTAAATAAAAAATCCCCATAAACATCTCCAAATCCGTTTGTAATGAATATTAGCCATCATAATTCTTTTCTAAATGACAAGATGCAACTGGAAAAATTCACCGTGACTTTCAATATCTGTTTTTCTAATAAATGTGTCTCTTTTCAAAATAAAAAGAATTATCGTTCATATAGATATATTTACAAATGTGTTTTAAAGTACGAAATTGATATAGCTACATTTTTTCATTATACTGCAATCTTATTTTCTAAAATTTATATACAAATTGTTGTTTGCTGGGAATACGTTATTTAAAAAGGGTGACAAGCTTTTATAAAAGTCATGCTTCTAAATATGTCATTATTATTCTATTTGCAACTTTCTTAAAATATTAATTTCTGATGATTATCTAGGTAAGAATTTTTTTCTCTCATAATCAAATTTGGAAGTCATTTGTAAATTAGTAATTTCATTATCAAACATATACTTTATGGAAGAAATGTCACTGATCCTCATAGAAAATTGAGAGAAATTATCAGGTAAATATAACTCCCATCAGATTTTTATTTTCAGCTATATTACAAAAAAAATATTTAAAACAAATTTCGTGATGAATTTTGTAAGGGTCTAATAAATACTTTTCTGTCTGTTTGAACGATATAATACATTCTTTTTTATATTATATACTAAGCGGCTTTGGCGACCAGCCGATTCACTAGAATTAATGTTCTTTAAAATTTTCAGTTCTATATTTTATGTAACTTGCTAGTTAACAGGCTTTTCAGCAAAATATTTTTTAAAACAAAATTCCCATTTTGATAATTATATAACAAATACTATTATAGTAGACTTACACCGTTACTTCATTATTCAATGCATCTCTCTAATTTTAAGTCAATTCCTGTAAAATTTGAACTTAAGTGATTTACGAAAGCAATAATAACTTGCATTAAAAACAGAAACTTTTCTGATGAAATCTAACATTTTTTCTAAAATAATGTCTACAGAAATATAAAAATTCAGCATTTATGCCTTATATGCTGTAAAGAAAATTTTTTCATAATTTGTGCAATATTTCAAAGAAATAGCCAATATAAACTTATCTGGTTCATCACAAAATTTAACTTTAATTTTACCTTTAAAAGGATTTAAATAACTTAAATAATAATACATCATTTTGTTAATAAATATATTTCTGAAAAAATTATGAAGTCTATATTTTATTCAATGCTTTGTTCCTAAGGAAACGTATTCAATTAAATATTGTTGTCACTTTAATTTAAATAAAAGTTTTTATCTTCTATGATCAAAACTGATGGAGTTACGAAGAATATCATTATTTAAGCACAAATATGAATTTCATAATTTTAGGTTAAACTCTAGGCATTGATTAGCCTTTCTTTGAGATGGTCACGGTGTGGTATAAAATTGGGTATTTATATAAGAAAGCAATATTCCAATTTTCTTAACTTACCCAGTTTAATCACAATACAATGGAAAGTTTGTTTATTTACAACGTTGATGTCTCAAGAATATTTACTAAATGACTCATCGGTGAGAAAATCTGTATAAAAGCATAAAATTTATAAATCACCCATTGATTTAAACTTTATTCTAAACTTTTTGGAATTCTGAAAGAAAAAATAGTGAATCAAAATAATTTTAATATTTATAGTCTTCTTTATGTAATTCGATTATATGTGTTCTTAAAATCTTGATAAGCATACTATATCATTAAAACATTAATAAATGCATATATATTGTTATTAAGTTAGCATTATTTTAAAATTCTGACAAGTCACTTACTATTTTGAATTGTTTTTGTAGTTTTATTTATATTAAAGCAATCCATTTTAAAGCTACACTTCGGTTATTTGAGGTAGGACCTCGTAATTTTGCTCAATTGACAAAGAAGACACCTGATCTGGCACTCCCCTCTCCAAACGTCCACACCATACCATCTTGAGGTCGTTTGGCCCCGACGGATTTAGCTTGCACCAAACCCACACACAGGTCCTCGGTGGAATCGGATCTCGAACCTGAAGTCTTCAGTTTTAAAGCAGAGACCTTATCACCAGACCACCGCTGCTCTGTTTAGAATTGCAGAATAAATTTCAGATCTTAGTAGCATAAAATCTTAATACAGAAGAAAACATACCAAAAAAATGCATTCCATTTTGTCTGTATATATATTATGACAAAATGTCCAACAATTATTGTGATTCAGCACTATTTTTAATTAATCTTAAAAGCACTATATGTATTTATTATTATTATTATTTTGAATTATTATCAAAGCTATATTTTATTATTATTCTTACATTTAAAATCATACGTATTAAAGTTTTAAACATTGCAAAGTTCTTGAAAAAAATATTTTCTATTTACACAATATTATCTATATAAATATACTGTATATTTTGAGTTATGTGTCTTAGTTTAATATATTTTCGCTTTAAGTCTGAAGAATATATAATTTTAAAAATGAATATAATTCAGAATGACTATAAAATATTTTAATGCAAAGATATTATATATGATCAAAATTAAATTTGAATCCAGTGATAAGATCTTAGTTAAAAGCATGAGACATACATTAGACCTTCTTATACATTTGGAACTATGTTCTAAGTCAGAGCAATGTGATAGTTTCATTAAAAAGGAAACAATGAAAACACGCAAAGGCAAAAAGCTGACATGAAGTTGAAAAATTAATGCCTTGCTTTGCAACAAAAGTCTGATCAGAATAAAATATTAGCACCGGCATTAAAATGAAGTGTTCTGAAAAAGATACATTTGTTCTCTTCGAAATGCATTCATAGAAAACGTTTGCATTTGTTTCAGAATGTAACATTTTGAGACAGATAAATGAATTCCATTATTCTCTGTATCATAACCTGAAGTTTATAGTAAATCAATCTGTTTTGTATTTTGAATTGTGTTTGCATGATGAATGGCAGTTGTTTCGAGTTTGTTATATCGCCAAGATTGTATTTTGAAATCAATATTATCTCGGTCTATCAATTCAAAAGTTCAGATGAAGTGGAAACTATTTTTTGTGATTTATTTGATATTAATATTAAGATGATGCTTTTTTAATATTGATCTAGGTGTTTTAGTTTAGTTCAGGAACATTCAGGTTCTGTTGTTCGCCTTCTTAATATTAATGAATGAATTATAATTATGATTGCGAATTATAATTAAGACTACTCTCAACAAATTATATGCTATCCTTTTCAATGTGACAGGTCTAGAATCATCGCATCGTTCATTCGATTTTATGACTTTCGGTTTAAATCTCAGCTTTCAGAACAATGTAAGTTATCAGTAAAAGAGATGGAAAATTTAGAGAATTGGAGCACTGTATACACTTGCATTTTTATTGAATATGGAAAAACCTATGGAAGTGTGAAGTCTCATCTATTTGAACACTATGCGGTATATGGCTGATTACTAAATAGTTGTATCTTAAAGAAAAAATTTGGCTATTAGCTGAAGGCTCATAGTTTCTATTCTAGACTTGTGGTATATTGTAAATTTAAGGAAATAATATTGTAATTTGGTGTATTACCAAATATTAGCTGAAGGCTCATAGTTTCTATTCTAGACTTGTGGTATATTGTAAATTTAGGAGAATAATGTAGTAAATTTAGCATAATACCAATCGTACCCTACGAGAAATTCGGTGTTAATCAAGAACCAACAAATCTTTGAATATTGCTGCCTAAAAACAAAAACAAATAGAGAAATACAATTCATTTTATTTCTCCGTCAGGTTCCAAGGTCATATTAAAATTTTAATACACAAGATAAAAGGTGGTCTGCTAGATGATATGTGTAGCTTAAAATAAGTTGAGTAGTTTTATTATCATTATATTGTTCGTTAAATTTTATACAGGCCTTTTCATTTTAACGAAACATATAATATACCCCAAACAATATGTTTAAACAATTTTTTGAATGGAACCCGCTGTTGAAAAAGATTAAATTATATTAATCTATAAAAAATAAAATATTATAAAAGAGTCTTTCTTAGTTTTTCATAAATATCATAAAACTGGAGAATTTCGACTGTAAAATATAAAAATATAAAATATTAAATAATATTTAAAAAAATTCTATCAAAAATAAATGTTTTTAATGTAAAATACAAACATATTTTCGACCCAAATTTTGGAGGAAAAAAAAGAGAGAAAAAAAATTACGTAGTTTTTGAACAAGCGAGAATTCGTTCAAAATAATTCGGTAATTTTTTTTTTTTGCTTACTTATGGATAAAAGGGTTTCAAGAAAAACGAGTCCCTTTTTCTCAGTGTAATTCGAAAACGAACTCAATAGAGTTAAATCACAATAAATTATATTTAACGTCCACTTTTTCTTAAACGGCTGAATGTTATTCTGACATCAAACAAGGAATTTCAAAGTTATTTGATATTACTACATTGTAGTTGTTGCCTTTTCTTTTTAAGAAACTTCATTTCCTAGCATTCCACTTCATCCACCTTCGCGACAGCGATGCCAAATTTGTCGCTTCGAAAATCACATCGTGCCTTAAGAAGTCGCATAAATCACAATTTATGAGCGCATTAAGTTGAGCTTTAACGGCGATAAAAATGCAACTGTTTCTTTTCTTCTTGGCGCGGTCAGCCAAGAAGCAAAATAATGAAAGCAACTTGAATTTCATGTGAACAAAAAGAATGAAAAAAGATGCAAGTCAGGCAATTTTCTCTCAATTCATCCGGGCATCAGAAGAGGGATTGCGAAGAAAAATTTTCTTATGAAGTGAATTTCTCTCGTCTTTAATGCATTTTTTTTCGCTAGCGGTAATCTTGAAAATATTGGTAGATTACGATGTAATATTGTTTAGAATATGCAGAAAGCATTTTGTAAATTAAAATGGGGGCATACGAAGTAACAATCCAAGTATATTCTCTGAATGATGGAAAAATGCTGAGATGGAAGACAAACAAGAAAAACAAATCCCATTTCATCCAAAACAATTTCCATCAAATTATACAGCATATCATTCAAATAGATGAAATAAATATTTTTCTATATTTTAGAACATTAGCATATACAATAAAAATTACTTTTATCAAACCAAACATAAAAATGCCAATGACTTTATTTTCATATTTTTACATTCTTAGTCTTTATTTTATATTTTTAGTTACTAAGAATTATTTTTATTATTAAGTTTTATTAAGTTTTTTTTAATATTTATATAATATTCTGAATAAAAATACGTATTTCTTACTGTTAGCAAAAAATTGATGAAAAAGCATGCATATTTTTTTTTTGTTTTCAAGAATGAATTTTATAATCCAGATATCTAAATTATTTATTTCTACACATTTCAAAAATAGTTAATTATCATTAAGACCCTTCACACAACATTGTATGCACAAGCAAAGTGTAATGATAATTATAGACTTTTTCAGATGAAGACAGTAAATACACAAAAATGCAGTGCGCTTGAATATTATTATATTTCACTTTACCACATTAATGTCTTCTTTGCATCTTAAATTAAAAACTATAAAAGAACTATCCCACACTTGGTTTGGAATTCTGGGTATTCTGAAACATCATCATCGCGAGAGAAAGATAAAAGAACTGAATTTAGAATCTTAAAGTCATTATCGGTCACGACCCAACCTTTCCAGTAGAAATGAAAGTTACTCACCCTCACAATATGATTTCGCCCATCAGGAATGTACCAGTACGCGTATTTATCTGGAAGCTTCTGATCCACTTACTGTAATGCCACCTTTTTGAAGAACTAAAAAAATATCTTTAAATTTGTTAAATGCAACAGAATAAAAATCTCTAATAGTGGAGACTTAAATGACGAATTCCATTTAAAATAAACGCAGCGTAAGGCAGAAACTTTAAAAAAACGTCCTTTTTCAAACGTCATAAATCGCAAAAACGGCATGAAATCCCTAAAAACCCTTAGATAGCTTTTCTCACAGAATTGAAGCCGCCATTGAAGTAAAAGGTGACACCAAATCATATCAATAATTGGTACATATGCAGGATACTCAGGCATAAAGGCGCTCAGATACTTTTCAATTATATTATGGACCAAATGACATAATGTTAGAAATTATGTTAGCGAAAATAGCAAAAGTAAAATAATATGTAATGTCATATATGATGTTAAAGTTGTTCATTTTGATATATTTCTATTTTGAGATTTATTATCCTTAATAAATTTAATTATAGCATCTAAAAATGCTGGAACTTAAAACTTATTTCTTAAATTTGTTCTTAAATTAAATTTGAAATTTTTAATTATTCCTATATGATATTGTTTTTCTTTCTTTGTGGAAGCACGGAAACATTTTCAACTCAATTTACAGCCGGAAAAAGTTTCATGAATCAAATTTCAAAAAATAAAAGTTTATGAATAAATATGACATTTTAAATTTGTAATAAAGTTCAACGTAATATATTTTATTAATATAAATCAAATTAATTAATTTGCCACTGTTATATATCCTATCAATTTTGTTACAAAGATTTTCGCTGATTTCTAAAAATGGATGTCGTTTTTTATTATATAATTATCTGTGAATGTAAATGAAACTATTTCAAAAACAACGATATTAAATGGCAAATTGGTAGATAGTTATAGAATCAAAAAAATTATCTATAAGGTTATATTGGGATAATTACTTGATTGAATTGTTAGCTGTTATTTGAATGCCATAATACTTTTACAATGATGATAATTAGATTTAAAATTAATTATCTGATAATAAAGTTCATTAAAAACATCTCCCTTGAGATTCTTAAGTAACATAATTCAAACAAGTTTATTTCTTCATTTTACGGTAGAGAATCGTGAAATTTCAATGTAGACGTGAAATGTGGCAGTTTATATATTTATTTTTCTTAGACTTTTGTGAAAAGCATTTTATTCAATAATATGCACTGAATTTTAATTCAATTTTTTTAAAGAAAACTCAGATAACATTGAATAATGAGATATCATATATAAAATGGAATATATTTGGAAGGTAGAAATTTTAAGAATGCCATATAAATTGGTTTGCATAAAGTAACCTATACTTCGAAAAAAACTGATAAATTAAGAAAAGATAAAAATAATCTGCAGCTGCGAATAAAAATGAAATAAATAAATAAATAAAATAATTGCACAATAATACAACTTAACTAATCAATTTATTAAAGTCTCGCCATATGTTACGATAAGTTGAGATGAAAGTATCACGAGTCCGAATCCCGTTGCTATAATTAGAAATCCATATTAAAAACAGGCAGGGAGAATCATCATATAAACATAATTATCTTACTTTAGGTAGAAAGAGTTTTTTTTTTCCAAAATCCTTATCGTTTTACATTTCGTTTATCATGACTGAGGGAAATATTCTCATTAACGTTTTAAATTTCGTATATCATGAATGAGGGAAATGATCTCTTTAACGTTTTTTCTAGTTAGACAATTTGTGAAGGCGTAAAATTTTGTTTTTACATTGTCCATTGATTACCTGAAAAATCCTTTTTCTTAATGTCCTTGGATATTTCAGTTTCCAGTTTTAGCTTTTGGCTTATTCCTTGGTTCAATGCAAATAATAAACATAATATATAAATAAATTCTAAGCAGTATAGTAATAGATTTGCATCGTTTACATGCCAAATTACAATCATTAGCTTTCTACAGCTTAATATCTTCAAATATATTCGATACACACCTTTCGTTCGAAATCAAGTGTTTCATTCTGTTTAGGTTGATCTAAATTTAAGATAAACTAAGGGCAATTTGTTTGAAGATAAAACTGTCCCACGCCACTCCTTTCCCAATCGGGCACCTGGAACCCTAACGAGGTTCAAATCGGCCTGGCATTCTTAATACAATTTTACCAATTGAAATACGAGCTATTGCTTGAAATGCTATTTCCGAAATCAGCGTTAAGGTCATACATGGGAGAAGCATACTAACGCCTTTTCCTAAATCCGAGCCATTCTATTCACAAATGCAGACGTGAAAGGAGGGGCCTTGAATGAAATGGAACATGGTAAACAAAAAGACGTTTTTCCCCTAATGAATAAGTGCTTTAAGTAAAACTGCAAACAAGCCATCCCGAGATCAAATCGAATCATTCCGAAAAATCTAATCCATTAGAAACAAAATAACATTGTGTTTTTTCTTTCCGCTTCTACCTGGAATGTGCGTTATTTTGCCCAGCCTCTTTTCGAATAATCTGTTTTTAATGTTTTTTTATCCCAGATAAAGAAAGACATAGTTCGCCGGATCTTGCAAAATTTAAGTGAATTCCCTTATTCAGAAGATAGTGCATTACCCAGATTTCGGAGTCTTCATATTCTGAATATATATGTATGTAATGCATAATGCAAACTGCATAATGTATAAGGAGAAGAGGTGTCTTTCTTATATTTCTCATATTCTTCCAAGTTTTATACAGATGCAAAACACAGAATTTTGCCTCCAAGTGTCTATACAGATTTTTTTTTCTTCTTGCGCTTAACTCTGCATAAATATGTTGTGGTCCATGGTTAAATTTGTTTTATTCCAGTATATCTGTTAGGTATATTTTTATGCAAATTTAAATTTTGCGTGTTTGGTTTGGTAGATGTTGCTTCGTAGAATGCACGCAAGCAGTTTGCACGTTTAACCAAGCCGCTGCTTTTAGCTTACCCTATCTGAAAATAAAATGTATAACATGTTTCGAAATTTCTTAATACACTACAAGTTTAAGAGAAGGCTAAGATTTATAACTTGAGCTTCTTTTCTAATGGAACATATGTATTAAATACTATACATTGTATGTATTGTATTAAATAAAATACATTGCTGCTTCATAATTTATAAAACAAACGTAAATAGCAGTCTTAAAAA
>JAPMOR010000283.1:45117-58205 GCA_026543865.1 Argiope aurantia
CGTCAGACCAAATTTATCTTCATGCTTTAGACCGCTTTATGCCTTGCATTTTTTATTACTCTAGAGAACTCTTTAGTGTTGATGATTTAATTATGTGCTCTCGTATTCTACTGATTTAAATAATAATTCCTGAACAGTTTAATGTTTTAAATTGTATAATAAACAATAATTTTAATTCATTAAAAAGTATATTTAATTTTCTTACATAATAGTTAATCAACAATATTTATAATAACATTTAATTTCTTTCAAACCCCTTCATCAAAAGAATTTTTTAATAAGTCATATAAATGTTTTAATATTATTTTTTTTCTGTGTAAACTCAAACATATATGAAGCGCGCCTAATATCGACTAAAACAAATAAATGAACTTCATCGCTTATACGATGATCGCAGTGACCTGGTGGTAAAGTCTCAGCTACGGAATCGGAGGTTTTCAGGTTCGGGATCTGTTTCCATCTAAATACCGAGGCGTAAGTGCGTATAGTGCAAGTTAAATCTGTAGAGACCAAACGTCCTCCAGCTGTTGTGGAATGGAATTTTGAAAAGGGGGTGCCAACTGAGGTGCCGTCCTCATCATCTGACTGCGACTCAAAATTACCCGGACTGTCACAAACTAGATCATAAGTCAGAATTCTTTCGAAGAATTTAAAGTCAGCACAAAGTAAGAGATATGGTAGACTAGACAAATGCCGAAAGGCAACTCAAGTTACCTTAGGAGTTTTCCGGTATGGCTTTGGGGGTTGCAGTGCGCCTCAAAAATCTAAGAATTACCGCTTTCTATAATTCTAAATATCCTTTCTAGTCAAGTGTAAAAACGGTTACAGAAAAAAAAGTAACTAAATTCTTAACTATTTATTTCGTTTCCAAACTTACTTTGAGCTTATTTTTTTTCTTTTAATTTATCGCTTACTTTTAAAATAAACATGACTTTTGTTGCCAAGTTCAAAGAAATTCTTACTTGAAAGTCAAGTAGCAGACAAAATAATTCTGATAAAATGAGCTTTGTTAGTACTTAATTTTATTTTGATGAAATGCGGTTTAACAATAAATTAATATAGAAAGTGATCAGATGAGGAGTTTACATTTTAGAAGAAGATTAGTTTCGAATTTGAAACTATAAAGAAAGAAGTAAGATGCTATCCACTCTGAATTTTCACTAACTTTTTCTTTAATCACAATAATATTAATTTAGAATTCTTAATAAATTATTCCATAATATAAAATTTTAATGGAATAATGCTCAGATTAGGAAATCTAAATTGTTGTCCTCGCTTTGGATAAATTGAATTTATATTCGTTTTATTTGATGTACTTATATTTATAATGATTCAAATTTTTTATGAAATATAATCTTTTTATATAGCCATATAAATATTATGAAAATAATATTTTGTATTTTCGAAATGCCTCAAAAAAATAAAGATAATTTTTTTTATTTTTTTCATTGCCATTTTCGATATGCCTTGAATTGAAATGAATTATTTTATAAAACATTTATTTCAATATTTCGTCATTACAAAAATATGAATAAAACTACCTAATTCATGCTTCCATTCTAATTCTATATAAACCAATTACAGTAGTAGCATTACCTGTATTTTTTACAACTCATAAACTTATACTTCAATTTGCATGAATCCGGTTAATGCTATACAAAAAAAATGTTAGTAAAGACTTAAAATACTGTATAATAATAATCTTGAACAACATGAAGTAAATTCTATTACAATTATTAAAAATGCATAAGGATTTATTTTAAGCATATGATGTCATTTGAATTAAAATGGATTATTACATAATCAATATTCTATTAGTGAAAAACATGTAGCCTTATTTAAAAAAAAACACATTATGTATTAGAAAAATAAATTATAATTTTACGTTACTGGTTATTAAATATAACAACGGTTATTAAAAAGTTATAAAAATATTATGAATTCCCAGCCATTCAAATTACTCTACAATAATCCCTTTATAGGTGAGAAACCTGTAGTATTAAAAATAACACGTACAAAAATAAAATAAAAAATATTATTTCACCCACGATACACTTCAAAAGAGATATAGATTTCATTTTTACGCAACCGAAGCCCCATCATAATTTATTGAAAATATTCGCCAAGATAAAGAACGAGGCACTTACTTGACGCCCGATGCGGTGCATGACAATTAATGATTCCATCCGTAATACATGAAGGCCGAGAGACTTTGAGTGCGTGTTGTGTATGTGTATGTGTTTTATTCTGATACCGACTCGGGGGGGGGGGGAGCAGACGCAAGGGTGTACAAGATTGGTCGAGATCAATAACCGACCACAAGCTTGTGTGTGTGGACAATAGGGGCCGACGTATAAATTTTAGTTTGTGTTTGTTGTGATAAGCTTGAAAGCTGGACAAAGACGAGAAAAATTGAGGGAATTTCTCAAATGGGTATGACATTCAAATAAGCTATTGCAAAATAATTAGAATAATTAGGTATATATTTCCCCCTTTAACTCAATATGATGGGAAATATGATATATTGTTTTCGTTAGGTTATCGTTATGGAACAGATATTTCAACGTGGATAAATATAGATAAATCTCATAGTCTTTTCTTTTATATATTGATCTCCATGATCACTGAAAAAAACATACAATACACATAGGAGTGACATAAATCAATTATATAAATTTAGAATTTTTTTGCAATGTAAATATTTGTAATGAATGTTCCATTTAGAAAAACAAATTGTAAATTTTTTGCGATAAACATAATCCTGTAGCTAGAACCAAATCACCTGGTAATAATAAAAAAAGTTTTTATTTTTTTTATTTTTTATTTGTCTGCATTTATTTTATAAAATAGTGTTTGCAATTATTTTTCTAATTTGCTTTTATAGCATATTAGTACATTTTTCTCTGAACTTGCACAATATTTCTTAGCAGATTAAACTGAGATATACAGATATGGCAAAACACTTTTTTTCAGCACAGATTAAATGAGCAAAATTAATAAGAGATTGCTTGTTCTCAAAATTTACATTAAAGACTCTCACTTGAATAATTTTATTTTTTAATTAAATTCATTAAATTAAATCGATTTTTTTGTGTGATATATTCAACTTTGAGATTATTAAAGCACTGCTGTATGATATATAAACCAGTAATCACAAAATATTTGTAATATAATTACTTCAATCACTATATAATCCCTGTCTGAAGGAAATATTTCACATATTTCTTTAATAATACAAATTATTCACTTCGATTTATTTCAATTCTTGTAGCATAAATAGTTTTAAATAGTTCTGTATGGTTAAAAAAACTCCAAAATTTCTAATAGAGTAGATTTCAATATATCTTCACTTAGTCCTTTTTTTTAAATTTAAAAGCTTGACAAAAGTCATTATCGCCTTCATAAAGTATGTGTTTATTAAAATAATTAAAGTAATTTATTTATTAAAATAATAAAATACATCTTTTCTATTTTCTAAATAAACTGAGATGTGTGAACGTAAAAGGAAAATTAAATATTTTTTTCTGTATTTTTACGAATATGTAATGTCAACGTGAAAGGAAAATTAAATATTTTTTCTGTATTTTTACGAATATATAATGTTAACGTCAAAGGAAAATTAAATATTTTTCCTGTATTGTTACGAATATGTAATGTTGCTTTCCAGTACAGAGTAATTCCATTGTAAGAAAAACAGTTTTACTGACAAATTCCATCGTTAAACAGGCAGTTGTACTGACAACTCCGTTGGATGCTGAATGGGTGTCGGATCAGTCACCAACAGCTTGGCGACAAACTTGATCATAAATTGGTGACATCAATAAAAAAAAAAAAAGGAAGATTCTAGAATTATCAGGAATGTTTGTGATAGGACCAATAAGAGATGAATTATATTGTAGAAATTTCTGTGTCATGTCTCGGTAGCTATAAATGGACAGCAGACCAAGCTGCTGAGTCAGTTGGATCAGCCCAGGGAAGCACAATTGTTGAGTGGAACTCAAGCAATTTGGTGATATCAGGATTCAGCAGCACGCTGAGTCTTGGATTCAAGTATTGAAATAGCATCAAATCGTATGTTGAGTAACCAATCGTATAGTATTGAATTGGCAATTGAATACAGATAAAGCGAGGAGAGAGTGGTGAACAGCAGGAATTTGGAGGGACTATTGTTAATAGTTGTCTGAAATCTATCTGGCTTTATCTAGCTGTTTTGTGTGCTATTGTGTTTGTTTACTACCGATTAGCGTTAGTGTGCTGCAATTTGTTATTACTACTGTGCTTGTGTACGTCTCTTGTTGTGTTTTTGTCGCCTTTTCTCTTCTGTTGAGTTAAAAAATGTCCTGATTTGTTAATAAGCCAGTTGGAATGCACCAGATACCTATTACAGTGAATCCATTGATTTTATCGACTTCGTGCAGAATTTTCCGCAATATTTTAATTGCAGCAGTAGGTTTGGACTGTTTTCTGTAAGAATGTATTTATATATGCTGTTTCCTTTTGAACAGATTTTTGCAAAATTTTCATTGAATAAGCAGTCTAACTAATGCTATTTTATACTTTTTAATTAATTAATGCAATGCATTAATGGCTTTTCAGTTATTTGGAACTATGAAATTTATTGCAGATATTTTCTTTAATTCAACTTTGAATCTAGTTAGATACCTTAAACATTTTAAAATAGAACAAGCAAACTTGAAAAATTTCTTAATTGCCATTCTAAATAAATTCCAGCTTATTCGTGAGGGTCATTAATGTCCCCATCAACGTATCACACATTTAATTCGGGAAACAGGCTTAAGTGCATTTTGCGTAGTTGCAAGCATTGTGTGAATCCTTTTTAGCATTTTAAGTCCGTTAAGGAGTAAATTGAAATTCTTACAAGTGTCTTTATGAGTTTATTTAAAATGTAGCTTATTAACAATTCTTCTTTGCTGTTTATTTTGATTTAATGTACTTTATTTCTAAATGTATAGTTGTCTGAATTTCAATTAAAGGGAGACTAATAGTTTCACAATTACTAAAATCCTATGTTATTTGTACATTTTGGTAGCGATCTTGATTTCAAATATACAAATCTTAGGCTCTTATATTCGAATAATTTTATCATATTATCATGCCAATTTATTTTATTAAGTGTTCTGGAAATTAAGTTTGGTTTTTCCATATATTATAGAATGGTTGATAATTATTTTAAATGCATTGAGGTTTTTACAATTTGATAGCAGTTATTAACTAACTTCAAAAATTTAAACAGGGGAAATATATTAAGTACAGATCTGGAGTTTTTAATCTTTATCTATAAGTGTGGGTTTCGAAACTTCTATTCCACATTTAATGAAGAAACGTAGTATAGAAACCTTGCATGGAGACTTAAAATCTACTATTGAGGATTAATTTTGAAATCAGAAACCTGAGATTTTATCACCAACGCACCGTATCATGCAAAATGGGCGTGATTTTATTCTTAATCAATTCAGGATTTCAAAAGATGGAGGAATGTTTACTACATTTGCAGCATAAAACGTAATATAAAAATCAATATATTATCACTTCTGAAAACAAAATATTTTATTTTTAGAATTCTTATAAATCATTTCATATTGAAACATCTCACAATTAATATACCATAAGTCTCGTATAAAAATTGTTATTAATAGATTAAATTATATAGTTAGATTAAAAAAATTGATAGATTAAAAAAAGAAATAAATGGCATTAATTGCAATTATAGACAAAAACCAATATTAATTTTAAAAAGTATCATCGTTAATGATATTGTTTATGCCTTGAATATTTAATATCTACTCACACTTTAATATTTTTTCGCAATAAAGAAAGCATATAAGTATATATGTTTTTCCTCGATGTCTGGTTCATACTTTATTTTGAATAATTGAATGACAAATTTTAAACTTGTAAATTTGTAAATTCTTTGTTTGAGAAATTTACAGAAAGTCGTTTAATCGACAGATTAAAAAAGTAAAAATAATCTATATAAAATATTTAACCTCAAAAGTGATTAAAAAATTTTGATGTAACTGTGCATAACTGCCACTTTTTGTTTATTTGTCGTTTAAAATATCTAAATTCACACATTTTAACTGTATGATTTTTATTTATTAGGATTCGATAAGAATTCTCAAAAATGTGCTTGATTGAATTCTCAAAAAATGGCTGAACATTTGCATTCAAATGTTCAGAGGAATACACTGATGCAAGTCCCAGACTTTTAAAAATTTTCAAGAAATTGATAATAGTGGTTCCAATTTCCTGATGTTCAGAATGTTGTTGCAAGAATTCTTGCATTAATTGCAATAAAGTGAGAAAGAGAGAATGCTCATGAAGAAAACAAGTTGAGAGAATTTTAAAAGAGATTAATCGATTTCTACATAAAGATTTAACCTGCGCTGCAATTTGTAAGAGTTTTGGTACCTCCAAGAAACAAAACCGGAGCAATATTTTATAAACTAAATGTCATAACACAAATTGCTCCTTTTTAATTTCCAATTTCAATTTTTGAAATGCGCAATATTATTCAATATATTATGCATAAATGAAATGATGATTCATTTCATTAAGTTGTTTCCTAACCTAACCCTTTATTGGAGAGCTCTATTTTCTTTACAAAATTTGTGATTGTTCCGTTACTCTCTAATATACCACAGTTCATTGTACCGAATTATAATCAAGATTTAAATGAAATTTTAAATCTAATTCGATGTGCATAGTCTAGTAATTTCGGAAGAAAACAAAAGTTCTGGCACATACAACTTTTAAATGTGTACATTTTTAATGACAATCATATAACTTCAAATAAAATTTGAAATATTGATTTGAAGTATTCTAATTAAAAATTATGACTCGTTGGATTTTAGTTTGCAGTAGTATAAAATTAAATTCAGTATGAGACTGAAAATAGAATTCCCACTGCATCATAGCATATTAATGTATCAGGTGGACATGTGAGTTCTTTTAGTGTACTCTAATTGTGAGTACTTCTAATAGCTGGGTTTCTGTGGGTACAGAAATTTTCGGATTTTAGTTTATTATTTAAATTCCGTTTATGCCAATGCATTTTGAAAGCGCATAAAAACTTACAAGCTCTTTCATCGTAGTTGAAAGAAGTACTTCTTCATATCTAATGGTCAAACAAAATACTCCACGAAAATTAAAGAAATTTTATTTCTAGATTTGTAAGTATACGTGAATTTTCAAAATATACTATGTCTTCTAATTGCATGATTTCTGTGTGAACAAAAGTTTTTGAGTTTAATTTTGTTTTTATTAAATTAACTTTGATGGCAATGCATTTTGAAAGCGCATAGAAAATTAAAAGCCTTCTCATCTTAGTTGAAAGGCGTGATTCTTTGTATTTAATGGTTAAAGAAAAAATCGCAATCAAATGAAAGAAATTCCATTCATATATAAGGTTTGATTGTCCGTAATATCATTTATTACTAAAAAAACTTAATTCTTATGAAATTTATAAAGAATTAATAATATATTTAATATTAAAAATATATTACACTTTTTTATGTATCCCCATGATGGCCATATGAATCGACATTAAGAATTCTTTTCAAAGATAAGCATTTAATCATTTGTACATGGTCCCTTTATCGCATAGCCATATAGGAATCGGGATTATTTGAAACACTGCCACAAAGTGCCGGACACTGAAAGAAACACCCAACTCTCAGCAGATATTTTTATTTTCCCTTTCATCTTTTTTTCCTCTTTTATTTTTTGCTCTTTCCCCCTCCTCTTTTCCCTTCATTTTACTTATTTATTCCTTCCGTGCTCCTTCCGGATAGAAAAGAAATAGAAAAGAGAATAAGACGGACAAAAAGGGATTGCTGTAACGGAAGTGAACTTTCCCTCTCCCGTACAAAGAGCAAACCCTATTGCCATTTCAAGCGTTACACTCTCTTTCTTGGGCTTTTCCGCGGCCTTTCTTAATGCCTTGTAAATTTAAAGTTAAGAGCAGATCCTATGTGCATTAGATACTTACGGGTTTCACTTAAGATATTTCCCTTTTCTTATTCTCGATATTTCATGATCCTCAGAAAGTTCAATGTTATACGCAGGGAAATACGTTAGACCGAAAATATTAGAGGAATATTTTTAGCTCTTTCTAAATATGTGAGTTCTTCTGTAAATGATATATTTTGCATTTGCCTTATTTTATATTGGGTCTGTTTTTTTATTTTATTTTGGTGTGAATTCTTCCGTTAGCCTCTGAGAGACAATTCAATAAGAAATATACAATGCTTTTGAAATACATTTGATGATGTAATGTGATTCCTACATATTGAACTTACATGCTTCAAAAATCTCTATGTACCGAAATATCCATAAATTTTCCGATGTTGATAAAGTATTAATATTAATTATTAATATTATTGCACATATTACTATCATTACTTACACACATTACTACTATATTTTTATATAAAAAGTAATAAAATTCAAACAGGAAGAGAAAAAAAAAACTGTTCCACCAGTACTTACAGGGAAAGTCATTCATGGAAAAGCAAATTCGTGAATGAAAAAGTCAGGAACCTTTGAAACAAGTCATTTTTTATTCTTCTAATATGTTATGGGGAGGCATTTCCAAACTTGGAATGAAGTCTTTACTCCCATTCGAATTTAAACTTCTTGTTGTGTATATGGCTCTTAATTAGAAAGCTTTAATCCTCTCATTTCTAAGATCATCCTATTTCAAAATAATACCCGAATTTCTCGCCAAAAAAATACGAAAAATTCTCTAACCCTTCCTCAAAAACTGCAAAAGCATTTGAGATCACCTCTTATCTGATAACTATTATACAAACGTATGCTCTGATATCCTTTGATTGTTTTAATAAAACTTCAGTGTCCCCTTAAACCCATATGGGTGAGCATCTCTAATAAACAAAGCATGCACCAAGTATATTCAATGAATCACACTTAAGGAAAGGTAGATGAATTTGACATAATATCGAGGCGACTCAGTGGAGCTGTGTAACGTTGTTGAATTTGTATTTGAGGTCTTTCCGTATTGATAGAGTTAAATGTAAAAGAGCAGCTCAGTACAAAAAAAAAGAGAGAAAATGGGATGAAAATTAAAATTAAGCGGTATTATTAACAATTTTCTGAAATAGATGATGTGTGTACATTTTTAAAATTCTTTTTTTAGATAGTTTCATTATTTTGTCTTAGTAAGTGAATCTTAATAAATGCTGCTAAATTGTCTTAGTAAGTAAATGATGAGAAATTTACAATATTTCACGATATTGAAACACACACACACACGCACACACACACATATATATATTGAATTTTTTCACAGTAATTTTCAAGTTTGATATATAGAGATTTGGTTGCATTTATAACTTAAAAGAAAGGCGCTTTATATGTATTTATAGTTAACTTAATAAAATGAATTTTAAAAATATTTACTTCCGAGAAATACTGTTGGCATATGATTTTCCTAGAAGGAAAAATAAATATTGCGGCTTCTATAAACATTTTCATCCATTTTGATATAAAATTCTTATTCGATATATGTATCTTGTACTAGATTTCAAATATTCTTTAGATAACGTAACATGTTTAAAGAACCAAAGAGCACAGTTTAATTTCTTTTAAAGCTAAATTCTCTACCAACTTTTGTAGTATTTTCTGATTTTGAAAATAAATTATTTTATGTTCATTTTATCAAAGTAAGATGTCTAAAGATAAAATAAAGAAATGCTAGATAAATGAAAGGATTGAAAAAGAATATTTTCCATACAACTAATTTAATTATTATTTAAAATTTCTATTGTTAAGTTGCGAATTAAATACACAGTTATGACCTTGTCGAAGCGGACCTTTTAAATGTTTAAAGAGTTATATACTAATCTATTTGTATTGTTTATAAAAAGCAATTTCATTTCAATTCTTAAGATTATTTATGTTACATTAAGAAGGATTTCTATTTCGATCATAAGTGGTGATAGGTCCTTCAGTTCTTTTTTTTTCTTTTCGTAACAAACTATTGTATCTATTTACTTTCCGAATAAACAACATTAGGAATTTCTGAAAAGAAAATCAAACTTGTTTTGACCAATTCAAGTAACAACGAACGGAAAAGATGGTTAATTTAAACAATATCTCTAAAATATATTTATGTTACATTTACGTTTGTGTAGAAATTATATACCTAAATGCTATAATTATGCTATTACTCTTTAAATTCTTTTAAAGTGAATAATATGTTCTCTCTTCTAACTTCATAGTTTCGAACTTCAAAATAATTAAAATCCTTCGAAAGTATATTGTTCCTTAAAAAGGATTTATTAAAATAACTTTCAAAATATTTCTTTATAAAATATTAATAATATAAAAAAATTATTCTCTAAAATAAGAATTAAAAACAATTTTGCCTGATGAAAAAGAATTTTGCTTTCCAGAATTTATAAATCAATTCAACATATTTAGCTTAATGCTAATGTTTTGATGTTTAATGAAAATACCTCTAGTAATGTAATCCATTTTAAAAGAGGCAATACGTTTATTTCTTATTTCGTACAGAATATACAGGGTGATCAAGAAATAACAGGAGGTGCTCGGAGTCCTGTAGTGTTTTATGTACTGGACGAAATTTAACAAAATTTGACAACCATACACCTTAAAGTATGCGGTTTTGATTTAGCAAAAAAAAAAAAAAAAGTACCAAAAACCGCCGATAGGGGAAATTCTGGCTCTGTAATCGCATAATATGTGGAAAAAAGAATGCATAACTATCAATGGAAACAGTAAATAGCAACACACGAAATACCAATGAAAAGCGTTTATTATAGCAATTTACAAATTTGGCTCAAGGTGACCACCAACTTGCTGTTCCAATAATTGCATGCGGTACACGAGGTTTTCCACTGTGGCTCGCAGCATATCGGTATTCATTCGTCTGATATATAACGTTATCTGTTCTTTTAAAGTAGGAATGCCAGGAACATATCCTTGATACACAACGCCTTTCAAGCTTTCAAATAGCCCTACAATCAGAAATCGTCCTCGGTCTGGTTGCACGCCAAGAATTCCTGTTGTTTCAAATCTTTCTACCATGCTTCGTAAGTTAGTTATGGGTCATCGGTTTTCTACGAAACTGTTTTAACCACCGGTATTCACAAAGAACAGCACTGGCATTTTCAACTCGCTGATAAAACAGCATGACGAATAAGGTACGTTCACGTAGTGACAACGTCATCTACGGGCAAATTTCAGCAATCCTTCCTTTTATCCTCGATATCGTGTCACTAAGTACCCGTACATGCAAATTACATAATGCAGTTTTCGATCCCAGGGCCAGAATTTCCCCCTATAGTCGTTTTTGGTACTAATTTTCTTTTTTCTTAAAAAATCGAAACCGCAAGTCTTAATGTGTAAGGTGATCAAATTTTGTAATATTTCGTCTAGTACATAACACGCTACAGGGTTTCCAACACCTCTTGTTATTTCTTGATCACCTATATATAAAAAATTCAAAACATACAAAAACAAGTCTTCACCGTTAATTGTCTCTTCCTCCTATTTCCTCTAAGTGACCACGAATTAAGAGTAATATTTTTCTTTTTCCTCATTAAAAGGAATGAAAATAATTTTGGGTTTTGCTTTATTCTCACAAAAAGTTCTAGCTTTTACTGCAAAATTGTGCAAGAGGGGACATATCCTGTTTTCTGCATTTGCTAGTATCAGAAATATGAATACTAGATTTTTCTTGACTACATCTTTAATATATCTTTCTTCGTCATAGGATATTATTTACGCATTAAAGAGGGCAGATTAGTGGTAGAGTTATATAGTAACTATATGACTCTACAGATCTTCATATGTAGTAATTGCATAACCTATGCGAACAAAGGTAGCATATTATTATATTAATTAAATGAGTTGGAAAACATTTTTATATATTCATATAATGAGTAGCATAGATTTTAGAATTGCTTATTCCAAAATCAGTAAGCAGATTTGAATTATATGAATGATGGACAGATTATATAAATTATATTATAGTTTTAAAACATTTCTATAAATTCTTATAATGTGTAGCAAAGATTTTAGAATCGCTTATTCCAAAATCAGTAAGCAGATTTGAATTATATGAATGATGGATAGATTATATGAATAATGGACAGATAGATTATGATTCTCTATTCAGAAATATTTATCATTCTTTTCAATAATAATTAAGTTTGTAAAACTACAGACTTTTTCGTATAATTTTTATATTTTAATATGCACAATTCTTTTAAGAAATTATAAATAATTTACGAATGCATTGTTTAAATGACAGCCTTAATATATTAATAAAAAATTCGAATTAGAGCCTTTTGAAATTCTTGTTTTCAGTTCATATCTTTACCGTTTCTTTTCCACAACGATTCACTGCATATTAATTCAATTCTTCTGCTATATCCATAATATTTTTAGTAATAAAAAATCACTAGGTATTCTTTTTCCCTAAAGAGCTTTTCTGATCATTTTCTATCCATCGTCATTCAGCTGAACTGAAACACCGAATCACTCTCCCGCAAACTAAATACCAAGTGATTGCGATTAAAAAAACACATCAAACAAGATTCATATACGATTCTTCAAGCACCACCCCATATCCCAAAGGTTTATTTAGGATTCAGCTGCGACCGAAACAGCGAAGAAGGCTGCAAAGCAGGTGGTTCATCTGAGTTAGAAGTAGCCAAAAATAAATCAATACCTCTTCCCTCTATTACTGATAATTGCTGCAAGTCGGCCGGAGCATGAAGGCCAACCTGTGAGCAGAAGTGGCGCTAGTCAGTGCTAAGTTTGCCGGTTTGATGATTGCATTTGCCGATATTGAAGTTACGAATCGACACTGTGTTTGGATTGTTCTGTGAAAGAGAAAAACTCGTAAAAGAGGAATCGTAGCCCTGGAAATATGAAGGTCATAGCGAGGGCTTCTGAAAAGGTCTCCGGGAGTAATTGGCGTCCTTTATTGGATTAATGGTAACAAAGCGATTGCTTGGCTAGGAGAATTCTCTTTTGGGTAGACTGCAGAATTGGAATGATGGAACGTACTAAGTCTC
>JAPMOR010000283.1:67433-96386 GCA_026543865.1 Argiope aurantia
TTTTCTAAGTTGTAACAACTTCTTATACAATAAAAAAAAAATAAATGGTTTACTATAATTTTTTGAAGAATCGTAGCATTTAACTTGGCTTTTCTAGAAATGATGTCTTTATGAATTTTTCTCCCAATGGAATTTTATTTCTAACTTATTATAAAGTAATCGCAAGAAATAAATTCAGAATCACTCTATTTAAAAAATAACAAAGCATTTACATGTTCAAAATATTTGTTTATGTTTTGAGAAAAAACGAAAAGAAGCAAAAATCAGGTAAATGATAAAGTATCTGCTTCTAAAAAAATAAAAAAGTACATTTCTAAAAAATATTTTTGAGATAAAATATTTTCTACAAAATAATTCCCTAATTTATGTTTTTTAAGAATAAGTAAATATTTTCATTAAACTCTACACATTGCTTTTTATTTCTCAAACACAGAGTAAAAAATTAAATTTAAATCCATCCATCTATTTTTTTTAAAAACACATTGAATTTCTTTAATTATGGAAATAAATTATACATCGAAAAATATATTTGGTAAATGTTTTCAAGAATGAATTATAGATAAGGACGGGAAAAAATATTTAATCTTCATTCTTTTATTGAAAAGCTTACAATGGATGTTTTATTTTACCATAATAATACCCAAAGATTAATTTGATTAAAATGTGTTTCACATAATACAATGAAATAAAACGATTTGAATAAGCAAAAAATGTATTAATCAGCAAATATCCGTGCCCGAAGACAAACGATTTTTCTTTACAAGAATAATAAATAAAAGGTTCAGTTTGAAATCCCTTAATATCCTCTTTCTTCATTAATTTATGATGGATTGCATTCTTAAAAATAATGAATTCTGATGAAAACCGGTGATGGCATCGTTGATTGATAAGCTAAGTTTCAAAGGCTGTCTTTTGAAATAGATTAGAATTATCAAGGTATTATTAATTTTTAAAGTAAATATTTAATACGCAATCGATAACTCTTTTGGAAATATGTGGAGCAGTGTCATTTTTCCATAGAAAATGAAAAGCCAGATTAAGTGTTATCAGTTAACTCTTTATTAAAGGAGTTTGATTTTTTTCTTAAGATCAGACAGTATAGACTTGGTTTCTCCATATTTTATGGATATTAAATCTTAATAACCTAGATTCTGATTATTCAATTTTATTGCATGAGACTTTATAAATAATTTAATAATTTCTTTGTTTTACCTCATTTGCCTTTTATTGCTAGATGGATTTACTATTTCTGTAGTCTACATACTTTCATAATTCACATCTTCCAAGTGCATATACATGCAAATTTTATTCCATACTATTACATAGTTTTATGAAGATTAATTGAAATTAATAGTTTAACAATTTGTGTTTTAAATGGAAGAATGTTCACGTTTTGTCATAGTACTCACAATTGACAATGTATATAACATTTAAATCTAACTCATATTTCACCTTTGATGTGAAAATCGGGTTAAAAATTAAATCGGCGTGATACATTCCGCATATTCATGTAAGCACGAATTTCTTACATTGTATTAAACTAGCATTCTTCATAATGAAGTTCCTCTTAACATAGAGCAGTAATAGGATTTTAAAGAAGAAAAATTATTTTACAAATGATATTCTACTCTTTTTATTATTTATTGATTAGGAACTCCTAATTATGTTAAGAAATAATGTAAAAAAATATTTATTTTGCTCAGTTTCAATAACAGCTCTTCATGAAAAATAAAATTAAAATAAACCTGTATACATTTTGTGTTTATAGTATGAAATATGTGTCTTCGGATGTCAGATGGAAGATCGACTGAATAATTTTACAATGAATTTAATACGCAATGAATTTAGCCATAAAAAATTTCAAACGGTGCAATAGTTTCTACTTTTTAATCAAATGTAGCTTAATAATGGTACTTTTTTGAAGCAAACACAATAAAAGGATTTCTAGTAACTTTCAAAGGTTTCCGTCTTTAAAATAAACTATGGAAAGAAATCGATAACGGATAGTCTTTCAAATATCTAAATAAATAATCTTATAAAAACTATCTAAATAAAATTTATAAACTAAACCTTTTTAATTACAATGCATTAAATAGAATTAATTTTCAATTATATAACATTTTTATAAGATCAAGTCTTTTAATCTTTGCTTCCCATGATTAAAGCCTTAAAATGCTACTATAAAATTAATATTTTCAATCACTTGAGGCAGATTAGCTGTAATATGCATTATAAGGTCCAGAAACCAATTTGAATTATTATTTTAAAATTTCAACATTTCTATTTTAATTACAAATAAAGTGTGATGGTTGTTTTTGTTATACAAAATATAACGATAAATATTTTTTTAAAATTAATTTAAAATTATCTTTAGTGTAGTTCAATAATATGAAATTTGCATTGGTAAATAATTTAATTGCAAAATTATTATGTCTCAAGTATATAAGAAATTTCTGAAATTTTATTATATTTTTCAAAAATATTTCCCAAAACAAAATTAGTGATTTCTTTTTTTTATTATTATTTAAAAATTACCATACTGCACAAATAAATGTAACTTAAAATATTCATTATTTAAAAAAAAATTAGAGCAGAGAATCTTGATATTCTAGTCTTAAGTTTTATATAAAGTACCGTCTGAATAAGGTTTCAACTTCAATTGAAATCTTCTTGAATAAAGAGAAAAAAAGTTCAGAATTCGACGCAGATGCTCTAAGACGGATTATCCATCGATATTCCAAAGATTTCCCTCGGGGGTCTACGTTAAGTTCTTATGTTGCCCCCCTCCGATCCATCTACCCAAACATACACTCATGCCCCGAGAGTGATGGATGTTTGTGACGTCTTGGAGGCGTCTTCTGATTGGTCGGCAGCCCAACCCCCTGTCGTGAAAACATTGGATCCCAAGTTATTTATCATTCGTAAAAGACCATCCATTTGCCTTTGAGGACTGCAATTTTTATTCCTTTTGCACAAAAATATTGCATCTGTTGCACAGAAGGAGGCACTACAATAACCTTGGAGTGAAGAGCGAACAAAGGATGTGGCGCGTTCGTCGGAGATTCATGGACTTTTATGCTTGAGTGTGAGCTTAAAAGAGATCTGAATGATTGATTTCAGGAGATTCCGTTGCAACATCAGTAACAAAGTCTCAAACAGTTGACACTATGAAAAATTATTCCTAGAAGGATATATGAAACTGCTTTTGAAACAATTCATTAAATATCACAATATGAAACTCGAAAATTTATATGCGAAAACACAATTTAAAAACTGAAATTCGAATCCTGCTTGAATTACAGAACGATAAATTCTTATTTTAATGAGGTAGATTTATATCATAAGCATAGAACCATCATTCAAATTCAGTATTTCAAATGACTCTTAAAAGGAAATTTTGTCTTCATATATCATAAATGTTAAGGAATAGTTATAGAAACATTAATTATAAGAAAGGATTACCTTAATAATTCTTGTTAAAATTTTCCGGGGCAACTACATTTATTTCATAATCATTCAAGAGCATTTTTCAATGAAAATAAAAGTTTCAATGTAATCAGAAATTACGGGATGAAATTATTTAAAAATTCAATGATTGACCAACAATTTCTTTTCATAACATTAGCTATGTTTGACCTCTTAAAACTATTGTTTACGCACAAATACAAAACATCTGGAATAGTTCAGCAACAGATTGTAAAACCCTCCGCGTTTTTGTGCATGCGTTAGGATGGGTTTAATTCTTCAAAATAGGGGTGAAAGGAAAGATGAAAGGATGATATGTTTATATTTACTAGTATGTAATAGGGGAAATCCAAGATCAAAGGGAATACCGGAGATGCACTCATCGTTCCGCGTCTCACCCCTTTTAATGAGATGGAGTCGTCGAAATATGGTCGTCTCAGAATCCGTTGACGAACTATATATTATAGTAAAGCTGGTGTCCTGGCATAGGGATAGCGCGTCTTCCCCGTGATCTGGGAGTCCTGGGTTCCAGTCCCGGTTTGGGCATGGTTGTTCTTCCGTTGTTCTATCTCTGAGATGTGTGAATGTGCCCTCCTGTAAAAAGGGGTTGTGCAAGCGAATGAGTGATGCGTGAGTAGCAAAGTCATACTCTTGGCCCTACTATAAAAACAAGAGATGCTCCCCCACCGGCTTAAATCGCTGTCTTCGTAACAGCGGGCTTGTCCATGGCAAGTGCCATAAGAAGCAACAACAACATATTATAGTAACCATAATTAAAAATATGCTTGATGTAATTTCCTATTTAAATACTTAAACAGGGCAAACGATTATCTAACATCGAAATGGAAAATTGAATTTAGCTTATCTCGAATTTTGAAATGATGTGTGTAATAAAATTTGATCTAATTTAATTTTTAAAAAAAGGAAATTACCTTAGTAGAAATATCGAATCAATTAAAAATGGTGCACTGTTACCATTATGTGAATTTCATATTTATTCATCTATTTTCAGATTATACCTAAGGACAATATAATAGCATTGAAGATACTGCTCCTATTCTAGATTTCAAATTTAAGAAATGTAAATATTTTGAGTTTATATTTAATCCCAAACATTTACGAGAAAAGAAGAATAAATAAATAATAGCTTGTTTATTGCAGATGTTTGAAACTGATATGTCGAAACATAGTCCAATTTATAGGAAAGAGTAGTCATTGATATCGTCATTAATTTCCAAACTCAGTCAGAAGTGCTATCCACCATGTCCATCAACTGCCTCTTAAGATGGCAGGGCTCAACCATAATAATTTATCTACGTCCATCAGTTAACTGTAACATTATTGATATTGAGAAAGCTTATTGAATCATGGTTATTGCATGATCTTAAATGAATATGTGAGTTGGATTTTCTTTATTTTAACTTTTCAATACAAATATTATTTACTTCTGTATAGAAAATGATAAAGATACTAAACAAGTGCAATGATTTACTGTCAGGAAGAGATAATTGAGTAAATTATATTTTATTCAAAATGCATTCAGAGCATGTATTTGATAACAGTGCATTAAGGTATGAGGTGCCTCCATTTAAATTAGTTACTTTAGCATTTACTGTAATGCAAATGTATGTGTAAATAATATATATATTTATATATAAATATGTACTGAATGTAAGGAATTTTCTGTTTGCAAAAATCAATTATCATTTTTTTAAAGATTTTTGCATCGTTATATATGTATAAATGAAAGATAGATGCATTAATTTTGTGTTCCGTAGGAAATTATCACGATTAAATCCACATCTTATTTAAGTTTTCTCACAAATACAATAAAAGGACTCAAAGGCTTTAGTGAATATTAATTATTTAGTTTGTTTTTGGAAGTTGAAATCTATGTTTCTCTTGCGAATACTCAGTATTGTACAAAAAAAAATGTCTAAGCCCAAGTATTTTTCATAAAATTGGATTAAAAACAGTTAAAACAAGAGAAGACAGTTACATAAATAAAATTTTGTCTTAATAATATTTGAAAAAAAAATTCTTTTCAATTTGAAAACTTGATTTTTTATGTGAGCTAAAAATCTGTTGAAAACTTAATTAATTGCTTTTAAAGGTGGATGGGGATTAAGATTCAACATTGAAAAGGGTTAACTTCCTATTGCAAGCTATAAGCAAGTTGTCATATTCAAATTACCATCCACATTTTTTAAATAAATTTTGTATCATTCTGTAAACAATACTAATGAATCATTCATAAAAAAAAATCTTCTGTGATTTTTAAAAGTCGTTTTAGACTATCAATAAGAAAAATGCCTAAAACATATGATAGGATGAAAAGAAAAGACATAAAACACATGTGAAATGAAAGTTCAAAAAGGCACAATTCAAAGAATGATGTTGAAATAAATCATATGGCAGTCAGTAGCAAAGGAACGACGTATAATTACTCTTCAGGCGATGAAATGAATGTGGATCATAACAAGAATTATAGCATTTTCTTCAAAAACTGTTGAGCAATTAAATGAAAAATAGACATTATTCTACATGCTGAAACAATCGAATGCGGAAAGATGTGGAGCGATGCAATACAAATAATTTAGAAGAAAATTGCTTAATAGATAAAGATAAATTTAAAATAAAAATGTAATGAAGATAAAAAAAAATGAAAAAATGAAAAAAAGGATATCACAAGGACAAAAAATATTAATAATACTTACTAATTCTAGCTGAGAGCAAAAGGCCGGTTGTTTACAGTGTGTCAAGTATTGAGCATTTGACAGAAGGATGTGACCCTTACAAACAATTGCCAAAATCACGTCCATTAATCCGTGATTAGTTATAAAAGACATCGGTCATTTTACAAATACTTGTAGAAACGATGATGATACGAGGTGCAAGTATAATGATATGTTTTTCTTTGTCCGAATCTACTACGATGACAGATTCATTAGGAGATAAATCAGTTTTTGAGGGGGGTAGGCGATGGGACGTCCAGATTCCTCTAAATCCATATAACCGGTCCTAAAGGTCATATACGGAAATTGAGTTTTGAGTTAGAGTTCCCAATGGTATTGTAAAGAATCTTGGATGGGTGGAATTCAGACAGGTTTTGGTGTCCATGACTAAACATTTTGCGATTCAGTGCATGCCTCGTTGATAGTCATCCCACTTGCAATTATACAACAGCACACTAATTCCATTTGTTAGGTTATACACGAATATTGGTCAACTCAGTATTTGTGAAACAATTCATGTTGATTAATCTCATTCGGCATCTACTATGGAGACACAGCATCTTTTTTTAGGGGGGGGGGGGTAGAGGGAGATTGCGCACAGGACCACCTAACATCCGATCGTAGTTTCAATTATGATCGGAGCATTGACATTTATCAATGCTCCGTGCTTCTGCTCCAAGTTTATATATAGAATTCCAATACATCTTGTTACCTACATAACTTACCTCTTAATTTAATTTATATCCTAATTAATTTTGTAATTTTTACCCATGTTATTTCATTTTAGGATATCTCCTGCTCTAAATCCCATTGTTTATTTAATTATTTCCAACACGCGCTCTAAAAAAATTGTTGAGTAGCTACATACCACTCCACGAGCGAAGGTATAAAAATCCCTAACACTGCGCATTCCATACCAAAATACCTAAGATTCTCTTTACTAAGTCGACCCAAATAAAAAATATCAATATCAGAATCTCATATTAAAGTCACTGAAAGGAAAAAAATGTGTCACTACTTGTTGTATTCTTTTACGAATATATTTGTTCCATCTTTCGTCTTGAACTAATTAGGGCTCCTGTGGTGAAATAAATTTAGGTTATTTCTAAATATTTCTATTTTTTGCTCACGCATCTATAAAATTATGTTTAAATCTGTATGCAAATGTATCCTTATGTTTGTGTGTGCAATGTCTGGGACATGCTGATAGAATAGTGCGAGAAGTGATATATTTAGGCTTAAAAATAAATATTTCTCATGCTGTTCATTATTTAATCCTTGCCCAGAAGTATTGAGGTATAAAATTATATTAATGAAAGCTTTGTGACATAATTAAATAACTATATTTTTATTAATTAAAAAGTGGTCTTCCCAAAAAATGATGAACACATCAATTATTCAAGATTATCAATTATACAAAGGAGGTGAATTAAGGAAGAAAAAGTTTAAGAGCTCGATAAAATATTATGAAAATGCTATAGTCGTATTTTTTTTTAAATTTCGGATTAAGTATTTCAGTGAAAAGATACGCTTTAATATAAAAGAATAATAATATTGCTATTTTAAAATTATCACATATGAAACATATCTGAAATGGATTCAATATTTGTTTGATTATTATATTGAATTTCCTCAAATATTGATGTATCATAACGTTCTAATGCATTTTATAGTGTTTTATTTTTTGAAAGATTTTGTTTTTCTGGTTTTTAATATGGTAATCTTAGTAATACTCTTTAGTAAAATTCATAAAATCTGCAAACAATACTATCTATTATTTCTTAGATTTCATTATCTAATTGGAATTTTCCTTAACTGTAGTTTTTTTCAGTCGTATTGCATAACATCCTAACTTTTCATGAAATGATTTTTTTCTCTTCTAGAAGTATAAAAAAAAAAGAAAAAAAACTTTTTTTTTTGAAAATGGAAGACAGCATATAATTTTTAATTTATTCGAAATTTTCGAAATATTATTTAATTTGAATTTGAAATTAAATTATTTATCCCTTTTACTCAAAAAACCTATTCAGAAAGCAGAATTTTTCTTACTTATTAATCATGTTTCTTTTTATGTCAACGGTATTTTTTTTCATCAATTGATGATACTGTATACTAATGTACTTAGGATATCGATATTATAACACAGATTATTACCTCACTATTCTGTACTATAATACTATTCAATATTATAATTTAAATAACTTATTAAATCTCTACAGCTATAATAATTCAATATTATTATAACTGTAGCGATTAGGAAAAGACTTTTTCTTATTAAGTTGTATTTAGAAGTTGTTTAAGTTGAGTTGTACTTATGCCTACTTCTTAATGATATTGTGTGCACCAGCACCATACAACATACTAACATATATATCATGATTTAATTTCTCCAGTTTAATTTTCCATTTCTTCGTTTATTTATTTAATACCGTTTTTTTTTTTTTTTTTTTTTTTTTTTTTTGTAATACACAGAAAAAAAAAATTACTTGGTATAAAATACAAACTTTTTACATTAAATTTTTTTCGAGCTTAAAAAAAATAAACTTTTATTTCATTTATTTTTTTTTTACAGTTAGTGATGCTTACCAATGTTAGAAAGAATCAATTTAAATTTAGAAATTGAAATCTTTTAAGATTATGACTTCCATATCGGAAAAAGCATAATACAATAACGGTTTTATCCTATTTTATTTTTCACATATGTGCCTCCTGTTTCATTCAGATAAAAGTTTATCAAACATTTCCTAATTACAAAGTCAATGTATATATATATATATAATACTCAACTATAAAGCTACAATTGTTTTACATAATAATGATAGAATAACTTTACGGATACACTGTTAGAATCAAATTCTACTCATCTCAAAATTTGTTTTTGAAAGTAAAATTTATAACTGCAAAAATGTTGCAATTATATAAATAACCTATAATTAGGCATTTCTTCAGAAGAAAATACCATTTTACACTTTTAGCATATAAATGTGCAGCGACTTTCAGGCAGCTCCGATAAGAAGTATCGTTTGGAAGCATTTATAATTTCGTTCAAATTCCGATTAATACAAAATTCATTTTGCTGGATATCTAAGAAACTCTTTTAAATTTTTATTTCGTTGCTTTTGTTGATAAGATAGGTAACAAATATTCATTAGCACAACCAGTTTGTATATTATCTTAAAATAAATACAATTATTTTTGATTTTATTTATTATATCTAAATTGATTGATCTCTTAGTTATTGCCACTGCAGCATTCATCTCAGCATGTCTTGGATGATGAGTCACTAATATCTCCTAAATTCGTTTAAACTGTTCCACTTAAAAAAATAAAGTCCTCACAGATCAATTAATAAATGTTTCCATTATAGTAAAAGAAAGGATTTGATTTTTTTAATATTATTCTTTGTTAACAATCAAACATTTCCATCCATGCTTCCATCAGTCTACAAATTTGATTTCCTTTTTCCTCTTATAAAATCGTTGCAGTTTAAAACGGTGTGAGACCGTCACCAAAAAAGTAAACACGCCAATTTCATGAGAATGAGCCCATAATCCTTATTCACCAGTTCGCCCCATCTTCGCTGCTTTCAGTACTACACTTGACAAATCAGCTGCTTAAGTGCAGTTAGCCGAAGGGATTCGAGTTGTTTTATTTTTTTCCGACCTCAGAATTCCCCTAAGCCTGAAGCGAAAAGAAAAGATCTCCGACACTTGGATGGATGGTGCAAACAGATAAAAGAGTACAAAAAAAAATCACCTTGTGACTATCCGATATCTGCCTTCCCGAGAAGTGCAGCCTTCGTAGAATTTTTCAGGGCCTTCCCCTTCCGGGGGACGTTTTCTTATTGATATTTACATGGGTCTTGAATGAAGTATTCTGTTTTGTTAAGGTCGCGATGTTTGTCTCGATGCAAAATTTGCTTTGTTGGAAAAGACAGCAAAGCAGAATCGGCAATCCATTTCTGTAGGAATGTATGTTTTGGGCTCCAGGTATTTTAATAAGCAAATATGCAGGGTTAGATTTAAACAATTCCTTTTGTAAATATTTGATGAAGAATGGCAGATTCTATTGTATTGTATTAAACATTAATCCAAATAAACGTATTTTCTGTAACCACTTGAAATTTTTTATTTAATATTTTACATTATCAGAACATACATAGATATTTCTTTTACTTTTGCAAAATAAATATTTAAATAAATGTATATGAAACAGTGATGTTTTCAAAGAGCTATCATTCAGAATTTTTTCCGATCATTTTCATTTTTTAAATTATTTCTTTTAATTTGATGTGAGATTAACGAAGTTTATTATTTGCTTATAATATTCTTAATATTATTATTATACTCGAGAGTATTTCGACCTCAAAACCATTCAATTTTTTAATTAAATTAAAAGGAACATGTCTATTACATTGTAGTTTCATGAATATGCTAAATTCGCATTTCTGTGATATATATATTTTTTTTTCTTTGTTATGATTGCAACATAAACCTGTTTGTCAAAAGAGTCTACATTAATTACGTTTAAATCTTTTTTGACCCTTGTACTAAAGCATATAGTACATTCAAAAAGAAAAATCACAATTTTCTCTTTCGTTATGTGAAAAATACCTATATGTCGAAAATATATTTATTATTAATGTGCATTATAAATATAGATATTCATATACTTATACCATTTATTGAAAGAAATGTATAATGGTGGCAGAAAGTCTAGATGTAAACTTTAGAATCAACAGAAAGTTCTACAAGATTGTTTGAGGGAATTCCCCTCAACACGTTCGTCTCAGACTGTCTGGAGACGTTTGGAGTCATAAATAATGAGAAATGTTAAAAAGTTTTTTTTTTTTTTTTTTGAAGAATTTCCTTTTTTACTTAGAAAAGTTTCGTAATTTTTACATTCGCCTAAGGGATCTGTGTAATGTGTAATATTATATAATTTATATTATTTCTAATCAAATTATCATTTATTTTTTTAATTCATTAATGGATAGATCTCCATTACCAAAAGAAATTCTTGTTATATTATAACGAAAAAAATTCTGTAAAAATTAGAATACCACATTTCTGAATCTTATCTTCGAAAGCCGACGATAATTCAGAAGAAATTGAATTTACAGACAGCACCTTTTTGTCCAAAGATAAATCGATTCTGTATGGAAGTCAACCTTCTTTGGAAGAAGGTAAACACGCCTCGAAGAGTATTTTGAATTATCACGAACCGGACCTATTGATAGGTTATTTCATGATGAAATTTCTGGTTTAAGGTAGTTTATTACTAAAGACATCGAGAAAATTTTCATCGTAAATTCAAAGATAGAAGGAAAATGTGTATTTAGAGATACCTGGAAGCGAATTTACCATGCAGAAAAAGAAAGACCTATTTTCAGAACTAGTGGTTTTAGTTTTCAGTTTGCAATAATTGAAGTCAGAAATTTATTATTTACTTCCGATCAGCTGCAGACATCCAATTTTCTAATTGTATTTACATATCACGCATTAAATTTTCTAATGGCATTTACATATCATACATCAAATTTTCTAATTATATACTTAACAGCATCCTGAATTGCAAGTATTTACTCGTAAAAATTGTTCTACAAGAAATATGTCCCATAATAAATTAGCAAGAATATAGCAATTATATAATTAAAAATAAAATTAATTAAATTAAAATGAATTAATTAAGAATATAAATGTAATTTTTAAATTCAGGATAGTTTATCTGATTATTTATATTTAAAAAGTATGAAAAAAAATTCATTTAAAAGTTTTGTGGCCATTTTCGCAGCAGAGACAAATGTACAAGTCACATAATAATGCCTAATACATACATAATAAAGATTATATAAAACGGTATAAAAAGTAACTACATAAAGTACATACATAAAAAGTAAAAATAACCACTGAAGATTCCATTAATAATACGTATAAATGCATTCAATATATCATCTTAGGTCTGTTTTACTCTCCACTGAATCACAAGCTTCTTTTTAATTCATTTTTAACATCTTCGTAAAAATGCAAAGAGAGCAAGGCATGCTGGCAGAATTAGTGTACAAAAGTATAGGGCATTTCTTCATTTAATAACTACAAACACAAAAGTGATACGACATTTCTTATGTACAAATGACTATGCATTACTGAGGGCATTTTGGACAATATATGTAGAGGTGGAGCTTCGAGAGAGGGGAGGAGGTGCGCAATGTTGCTTTCATCATCCACTCATCCAAGGCCTTTGGAATCCAATTTAACGTCCTCATTTATTTCCAACTAGACGAGGAATCGTAGTCACGGCGAGCTTAGTCCTGCAGGCACGCTTGAGTCTTCCGAACACAAAGGATCCCACAAAGGGTAAATTGGGCGGGGTTCCTTTTCTAAGCAGCTGATGGGGATAGATGTGGGTGATCCCCCGCCCTGCCATCATAATCCCCCCCCCCACTAAAGCTCAGTTCGTATCCTCTATGTGTGAAATATGAGTACCGAAACTTGGAAATTAAATTTCCATTTACTATTGCTCAGTCTGAGGCGGTCGGGTGGTATTATTATGTGCCAGGTTTTCAAAATTAATTGAGAGCGCGCTGGGAGAGGGAGGATGGAGGTTAATATGCACTTTATTAATCACTTCTGGTGTGTCCGATGGTTTGATCTTTTGACGCTGCTCCCGTTGTCCACAATGGAATTATGAATGCTCACAGAAGGAAATGGATTGCGGATTATGAATTCGAGTTTAATTGTCCGATGCTGCGAGGAATTTCTTTTCACGCTTGGCAATTCTGTTTTCGTCACATTTCTTTTTTTTTTTTCCTGTAGCTATTGATTCATTTTGATTGAATTTTCGCAAAGAATAAGAGAATCGTGAAAAGTGAACTTTAATATTTGGGCTTCATTTATGAACTAAGATAATTTTAATTATTGTTGATTAATGCTATCAGAATTACAAAAATTATAAATAATTACTGATCTAAATTTGGTTGAAATGAGAAACATTTAAAAGTATAAAAGCTATATGACCTCCATAAGATAAATTTAATGCAATAAAAAAATCATTTAGAATTTACCAACTAGTAACATGCATTGAAGATTTAATTTTTTTATAAGTTTTGCTTCAGATGTGTCATCATAAACTATTTTTTGTAGTGATTTAGAATCCAATCCATTGAAAGCTAGGATTGCAGCCTTTTGTACACAAGAAAATACTATTGTAAATTCATATAAATTTTGGAAAATGGTATTATAATTCGTTTTTAAAATCTATTTTTATATCTCGTGTTTTATTGTTTGTGACTTCTGTAAAAAAAATAATTATTTGAAAATTAGTGAAAATTCTAAGTTACTACAAAAAATGGATGATGATAAAATATCTGGAGTAAAACTTAGAAGAAAAAAAATCTTTAATCCACATGTTAATAGTTAGTACATTCTAAGCATTTTTTTGGCTTGAATTCCATTAAAGTTATCTTACGGATGTCATATAGTTTTTATATTTTAAATGCTTCTGATTTCAATCAAGTTTAATTTATTAATAATTTATAATTTTATAAAATTTATAAATAATGACATTTATGATTAAAATTTATAAATAATATAGAAATAAAATCACTAATTTTCGTATACTTTCACATGAATTATTTGGAGGAATCCCCACTTAATTTTATTTTTAATATCTGATGAAATTTATTAGGTACTTATATGAATTATTGCATGCTATTGAATAAACAACTACAACATTATTTAAATTCTTCCAAAATTCGAAAAATTAGAAATGTAATCTTAGAATTATAGCGTAAAATTTATTTATTGTCTGTTTTAGAATATATAACATAGATAATGCAATTAAATCTAATGCAATATGAAATCATCATAACTGACTAATATTAATAATAATAACTCTTCTTCCGAGCATAGGAAATCCCAGCTAATCACAATATTCGAGATTAAATATTTGATAAAGCATTCGAACCTGTTATTTTCTTTAATAAACAAATTAAATCATTTATTTGTTTTATGAAGTCCCCGTCTGAATCATAACAATGTGCATATTCTTAATTTTTTAAAGTTTTTAATCGCAAAATCAAAATCTAAAACATGTTCTTAGATATAAATTTGACCACTAAATGAATAATGACATCAAAATTACACAAAAACCTTCACAAAATAAGAGCGTTTTGTCAAGAACTCAGAAACAATGGGATAACAGCTTCGAAGACAAATTTACCCTGAGAGAAAATATAGCGGAATTGAAAAAGCTGTTGGAAGATAAAAAGAAAACACGTTGGCACAATGGAATCTGAGAATCCAATAGTTCTCCACTTGTATCTACTTTCTCTATCCCATAAAACTGTCCAAAAGACGGAAATTCCTAATGTCTAATGCCTCGAGTCTCTTTGTCCTTGAAATCCACTGCTCAAAAAAGTGTGAGGAACGAGAAATTGCCAAGCTAGCCAACCGCAAACTGATCCCTGCCTGCTCTAGATTTCTTCTATATCTTTCGTCCTCTCTTTACCCTTCTTTTCCATTTCGGGCGTCAAATTCCTGGCAAGATAAGAACCGAACTGACGGCTTCCACGATCCGCAGGTGTTAGAATTTTTTCCTCCCTCCCCCTGGGAATATAGAAAGTAGATCCCTGGGAAATCCCCCGGAGGTCCTCGGTAAGCAGATGATTTGTCAAGTGCATTAGAGAGGAAACCTGCTAGTCGAATCGGAGAAATTGCGACTGGAGATGGGGATGCAATGAGTTCTGTACCGAGAGGGTTGGAATGACCCGATTGAGTCTTTTTAAACGGTGAACTTCTGGGGAACAAATCAATTTTATTCTCTGAAAAAAAACAAGACTTTTCTCGGGAACAACTCTTGCAATTTGTTCTGTTACCGACATAGTAAAATGTATATACAGTAATATTACTATTTTTGAATATATATATATATATATATATATATATATATATATATATATATATTAAATTAGCGTCTTTTAGCTACTTTGAAATAAAAAAAATATCTTGTACTGTATTGTAGAAAATGTTTTGATTTTAAATAAATAAATAAATATATATATATATATATTCTTGAAACATTGAATAACAAAAGTGCCCTGTCAGGAATATTTAAATATGTAGCTATCAAAAACTTAAGAATGGAAATTTTTCATAACTTTTGGAGAATTAGTTTGATTCATTTCTCTACTACAGAGCCTCTAGGTACATGGTATATTTTTTATAATTTTTTATAACTTAAGAATTATGAAATTCGTAAGAAATCTTTAAGTTTCAAAGATTTGATCCTGAAGGATAAATAACAGAGAGGAAATTTTTTTCGAAGCAATTACTTTTTTATTTTATGATTTTCTAATTATAACAATTAATAATAAACAGCAATTTCTTTTTCCAAAAATCTATAAATACGACTCTATGTCAGAAATGCTTTCATAGATATACATTTCATTCGTATTTAAATATATCTCTTGATTCATACTCCTCATGAATTACAACTAAAAATTGATATAACAGAAAGCATATGAGAGCATATTTACTTTCTCTCAAGATACGTATAAAATTTCTTGAATCTATAAAATGAATATGGCACTAAGAATCATTAAACCACAGTTACACCTGATTCAGGTCTAGATAGAATTTTCGAATGAAAATTGGAAAATTCAGTGCTTGTATTGCAAGAAATCCAACAATATATCGTGAACATGATCTTAGATAGTGAACAATGAAAATTTATTACAAAGAGTTGCAATATAGATTGGGATACATTGTAGGAAACTTTGTTAGATTAGATCAGATTTGTTTTTTGTCTGGATGCCTTTTAAAAACTGGGATTATATCTTAAATGCTTTTTGATAGTCTAAATTTATAATCATTGATATAAGGCCTAGTTGAAAACTGACATGCTTTTAATTCGAGATTTTGGCGAAGAAATATGAAGGTTCTTTATCATCTACTTACATTGATTTCTTTTGTTTTCCTCAGCAGTTGCTAATTTTAATTCTCGTTTTTAACTCGAAACCTATCTGGAATCAGAATACTCGCATCAAAAGTGTATCATTCAAAATAAGGCATTTATTTGATGATGATTTATCCATTTTGAACTTTCAACAAATAACTTTATGAAAAGTATTTTCAACATACAAGCCATTAGCTTGATTCGCATAAAATGAAAAAGCTGGTTCTTAGTATAATATGTAGTAAGTGGCTATTAAATGCAATCAAAATGGCAAAAGCAAGGATTTGCGGGGCAAATAAATAATAAGCGAAGTCACCAAACAGTTAAGGCATGACGTGCTTGGGTACGACTGGAGCTAATGATAAATAAAACGTAATTATGCATATTTAATACCGCCCCAAATATATGATGAAATTCGCCATCGCTGCCAGGCTTCTGTCACATTGCTAATAGCGGCTTTTAGGACTAAGTAACAAAGTTACCATGATTAACTGCCCTCATAACAACCGAACTATCTCTTAATGGCTGAAGCGTTTCGTCTTCGCAACACGATTTCAGGGTATAGGTTAGAAATTGTTGTAAAATATCTGTAGAGACATAATTAAAGAAATTATATAGATAAAAGTGAAAAATAAAATTATTTGAATATTAGTTTATATACGAATACATTCCTTTATATGCGAAGAGAAAGAATTGTAATTTTAAGGGTAAAAGCATCCACCTTTAGAGTCTGATTAATCGTCGTATTTCAGACAAACTTGAACCATTTTTTTTTAATTTGTTGTTATTATGTTTGCTAGTAGGTTGGTTTGTGAATTCTATAACCAATAAATTTACATAGTTGGCATGCTTTGATAGCCTTTGCACCCAAAACTGCATATTCTTGTCAATGTTTTGATAAAAACCATGAAAACGAAACCTGATATTGTATGATTCAAATACAATTATAACAAAACCATAATGATTGAAAAATGTAAGCAGTTAAATGGTTAAGAGTTATCAAGGAAACTTCTTAACCCTCATCCAATTTTGAAAAAAAAAATTGTCTTTAAAAGTTAACAGCCTATTAATCTGACTACTGAGAAAACGCAATGGAATAAACGAATGAAATTTTGTACGTGTTCAAGTTGTCAAAATCGTGGATATTTATTAACTTTGGACTCGGTCTGAGGCAAGGGTAGTACCGATATATATATTTATATATATAAGGAATAACACTAACTTTGGATTTGTATAAATACATAATAATATTTTAATAATTTTAACTACGAATTTTATATAATATCACTTATTTTGTGGCAGTAATATTATGAATTTTATAACTACAGAGAATTTATCTGTCGAAGATTCTCTTTCACTATTATAATTATTGTACAGATCAAAAGTCAACGGATAAATAATTACTTCCTTTCTAACAATAAACAATATAACCTTAATAATAATGCCAATGAACACACTTTTTTTATACAGAAAAAAAAAAACTCAAAGGAACTTATACATTTTTTTAGCTTCGGAATTCGTGTGGAGTTATCAGCACAAGAATAAATTTTTAAATGGTAATATTTATAAACAGAAAATTTCTGGTTATTGTCATTTTGAAATTTATCTTATTCCGATTCCACTTGTACGATTTGTAGATTCCTATCTACTTTACGAAAGAGATAAGAGATTATTTTTAGTAATCGAAACGCACATCTGATTTTTTACGTTATCATGGGAAATTGGAAAGCACCTTCTTGCCTTCAGTTAGGATCAACATTTTTCACATAATATTTTCTCTGCAGAAACAAAAAAATAAATTTAAGCATTGCATTTTGAAAGTTAAAAAAAAAAAAAACTATTTTCAAGATGATAAGCTGACCGACTCGAAGGAATTTTTGTAAGATGAAAGTCGATTTCAGTTTTGCACGTGGAAAATACATCGTTTCTGAACAAATATTTTAAAACTTTTATCAGATCATAAGACTTCCATTTTAAAGTTTAAAAAAATATCTGCCTAATTGTGTTCTAACCAATTTATATAATAAAATCCTAACCGACTTTAAACAACTGATGCAAAAGAAACTGATTATACGAAAATAAAGATATTTTATTGATCTTTTCTACACATTTGATCGGAAGAAAGCAATGTATGAAAAAATACACTCTCTAAAAATTATAATGTTGCTTTTAAAAATAAGTTCGTTCATTTAAGAAAGACATGAATACAAAAAATAAAAGATTATTGTTACTTAGTTCCGAAGATCATTCGAAACAAAGCAGCCCAATTTTTGCAAGTAAAATGTGATTAAAATAACATTCAATCTCAAAACTAAATTGTTGTGATCTATTTATTTTATAGCTAATTTTTTTTAAGTATATTCATTCCAGTGCTACTGAAACGCCTGTTTTTATTTCTAAATACAATAATTTAAAACAGTGGAGGAATTTTGAAAACTTTCACAAATCCTTTTTTATTATTAATAAAAAAAATCAGTATTAATAAGAAAAAATATGTAGACTTAATGCTTAAAATATTTCATTAAAACTCATTGCATAAAATTGAATTTATTCTTAGTTATCAGTAAATTCTTTTTTATTCTCCTATGCTACTTATATTTCAATTTAGATTCTTAAAAATATTACAATACTAGAGTGGTGAGGTTTTTTTTTTTTTTTTTGCTAGAAAAAGTTTAATACCCCATGGTTTAAACGATATTTCTAAATAATAAATCTAATAAATATTTCTTGATTTCTCTATTTGTCTTTGATTAACAGCCTGATAGAAATCGTAATAAATTCTGCTGATATTCAGACAAATGCCGTTTCATGCACGTTCATCTCCACCGCTTCAAGTGGAATGATGTACACTTATTTCAGAACATCACGTACTAACTTAGCTAATGAACAATGTTAACAGATCAGCGCTCATCGAATCCAACCCTTCGACCGGTGTTGCTCTTTCCTTCTTTTTAAGCGCCTATCCTTTTGGTGTAAGGACTGTTGTACCAGAACGAAGTGATGACACACAGTTCGCGTAATTAGAAGTACGTGGCAGACTGCGGCTAAAAAGGACGTGGTCTTACGTGATTGGTTTGGAATTCGGCGATCCGAAAGTGATTGGGGGGGGGGGGAGATCGTAAGGGGTTGTCTACTAAACTATTTTGTTGCAAATCATCTTAGATTGCATTGCAATTTTTCAAATTCTTTCTTGTTTTAAAATTACAATGATAATGAAGAGACAATTAAACGTACTATATTAGGTATTGCATAAAATGTTTTATTTCTTACAGTAAAATATTAAGATTTATTTATCGAAAGCAAAATAAGTAGTGCCATTTTATTGGCAAATGAAAATATTTTTTTTCTTTTTCTAATAAGCTCATTTATTTTCAACTACCTTCAACCCTAACCTTCAACTTAACATTTGTGATTGAAGCATTTAAATATTTAAACCATTTATGGACGGTTCATATTTGAAATTATACATTAAATTTAAATTTATTAATTAAAATGAGTCACTCATTATTCGTTATTTTTAGATTACATTGCTTTCGTGATATAAGTTCAAATAATGAAATCAGTTGATTATTAAAAACTAATCATTCCAGTGTTGACCTATAACGCCATTGGGCCAGAAATGGTTAATTTAAGATAGATTGCATTCTTTTTAAATGTGGAGCGAATATATTTAGATTAATTAATGTCCCATTTTTAAGCGTTTTTAGAAAATATTTTGGGATGGATCCAATTAATTTCAGTCGCGATTAACGATGAGAACGACACCCGAGTTTGCGCACTAGATTTCAGCATAACACCAAAGGTACGGAATTATATCAGACACATTTAAAGTGTACTATGTCAGCATACTACAGGTTTTTAAAGATATATACTGCACTGCTCTTGGCATCACCAATTTATTTAAAAAAAAAACTTTGGAAAATATATTTGTGTAATATATTTTTGTTTTTGGCAATCTTAACATAATAGGAGTCAATACTATATACTTGTCAATACTTGTCGATAATTTTATATTTAATGTTGATAATTATTTTTAAAAAGAAGATCTTCTATTTTATACTTGAAAATCTTATTTTTGTTTAAAATGTCAATGTTTTTTTTTTTTTTTCATATTTTGATACTGATCTGAAAGCAACCATTCTACTGTGCTTTTGAAATTCAAATCTATTATAACTACATGAAAGCTCATTTAATCGGAAACTTTGATTTCTAAAACTATGAAACTTTGATAAATATCCTTATAAAACAAACTATTAAAAATGAAAGCTTTCTATGTTTTCATTTCCTTTTATTTGCTCCCACTAAAGGGGGGGGGCAATTTATAATGGACGATGAGAAGACTCTGGTTTGGTGGTTGGTTCTCTTCATCCTGGTGATCACAGAAAAGAGGTAGGGGTGGCTGCCTCCCATCGATGACGCGACGTACTGACCAAAGGAAGGGTCGTGCCGTGGCAGGAAATGGCCCTTAGGTCTCAACCACAGTTCCCGTCATTATTGCTGTTGTGACGGTTTCGGTTATTCAGATTTTTCAGTGGACCTTCGGGTAGGTCGGAGTGGCCGGTTATAGGTCTCCTTTTATTTGATATCTATATATGTGTGATATAAATGGCATACCATTAGTGTTTCAGGTAGCTGATACATCTGTAAGAGTTTTCTTATTCAGAATCTAGAGTCAACAATGATAGTATAAATGGTTCAGTTTTTGAAAATGGAAAGTCTGAGATAAACAAAGCAAAATAAGATTACGAAAATTACGTGAATGAATAAAAATAATTTATCAGTCCGTTTTCGGTATTGCTACTGTTATTGATATTTTAAGTTCAGAGATATGACATCATCATTTATTTCACCTGCTTAAATTTTCTGGCATGTATTGACAAGTATTTCATGCCCGATTTCATTTAACATTGTTCTGTTTACTTAGCGTGCATGCGATAAAGAGCATTCCAAAGTTAATTTTCACTTTAAATTAAAACAGTTTTTTTTACTAATTTTATATTCCTACCTTACTTTTAAATAGTTTTTGATTTAATGATTACTGATATTAAATTTTATTGGAGAATAAAGGTGATTAAAACTAATAAGGAAAGTTGAGTCTTAATTCTGATAATTTAAAAACCTTTGCTTCGGTATTTATACCTGGAATTTTCAGCTTAAGCATCTTTAAACAAGTCATAAACTAGGAAGGGGAATTTTCTCAGTTATTCGGTTTCCTCTAAAATTTCTTATTCACCAGGGATTATGAATATAATATTAAATCAAAATAAGATTTTTGTTAATGCAAAATAATAAATTCGTTTATGATATTATTCTTAAAGTTTTAAAGAAACTCGCTCCATTCATCTATTTCAAAATTCACTTTGACGATACCGAAAATACATAAGTATTCGAAATCAGCAACCCATGCGAAATGTTTGTGGTCTAGATTTAAAAAAAAATTATCTTATATATTAGAATTCAAAAATAATCGAAGCTTATGCATTCAATAATTCCGACTTGATTTCTGAATTGCATACATTTTTAAGTAGCAAAGAATTTTCTGAATATAAGACCTTCTTAAACTTGTAATTAACTTTAACTGCCTCTGCTGGATACTATTTTAAAGTTAGATTTTCTTTAAAATGTAATTTAAAAATGATTGTTCGTTTCATGAGTTCGTGAAGAAAAATACGGTTTATTTTTCTCATTTCATTGATTTCTTAATCTTTTGGAGTGCCATTTAATTTGTTTTTGTGCGCTTCGATTAATGCTTTGAATAAAGAAAAAAGAAAGCAAAAATAATTGGATGGTAATTTTAAACATCAACTCTTTAAACCATTTACACATATATTTACAACGCCATTTTACGTAGTAGAGAAAGAAAAGAAACCAAACAAGATAGAAAAACTAGAAACAAAGAACTGAATTTAATCATTTTCGGCTTCGTTTCACAGGAAAGAAGCTTCTGATTATCTACGAGGAAAAAAAATTCTAGTCAGAAACAAAACAAATGGAACAACTTCATTTTGGGCCAATATTGACGCAAGCGGCTTCATGCTCGGTTCCTATATACAATAAAAAAAATCGAAAAAAGAAGACATGGCAAGTAAAATAATAAAGTTCTGTCAAAGCGACATCTGGCGGAGAAACACGAGACAATGATGCCCCTGCCATCAATAGTACATGTCATTGCTTGCAAAGTAGTAAGTTTTTCTAAGAATACGAAATGTTTCCTGAGGAAATAGGAATTCATACGTGACATTGGCCAATTGATGTCTTTCTCTAATATAGAGATATAGTTCTTTCAGTGAGGTGACAATTGTTTTATTGCAAATATTTTCACAAAGATGTGACTGTTTTGGACTTGAGTGACATTATTCATTCCTAATAATTGAGTACCGGATTTGAATTTTGAATAGATCTTCGTCTTTAAAACGTTATTTTAACTTTCGCGTTTGAAGAAAGTTGTTTGGAGAATGTTTTCTAGTTATCGGGATGAAATACTGGAAATACTGGATTTGAAATTATGATGCAATATTATTACTTTCATTTATAATCAAATAGAATTATATATATATATATATATATATATATATATATCAGGGATGGTGAACCAGTGGCACGCGTGCTAGTGATGGCACGTGACACAATATTTTGGGCACGCCGCCGATCAAAACGATTTGCATTTTATTTCAAAATAATAAAGTTCATTATGAAGTATTACGAACAAACGCAAGTGATCGGTCACGGTGCGCATATTCCTATTCCATTGTGTACTAAGAGTGGTTTAACATCTCTTGACAATGTAATGGTATTAGTCACAAAAATAGTCAACTTCATATCGCCTTTGTGGATGAAATCAATTCGTTGTATAATAGCTTAATAGTATGATAAATGTTCACTGGTTGAGCCGCGGGAACGTACTTCAAAGATATGTTGACTGCTTAGAAGAAATAAGACTGTTTCTGTAAACTGATGGGAAAATACCCACAGTTGTTGGATATTAGGTGACTTTTAAAACTGATGTTTTTTACAGACATATGCTTTTCAATGAATTGAACATAAAGCTTCAAGCCATGTAACAATTAGCGCCATGATAAATCTCATTCGCGCTTTTGAAGCTAAACTGCATGTTTTCAGAAACGATATTATTACAAGAAACTACAAGTATTTCCCAAACTTGGAAAAAATATTACAGATTTAGATGTAGATGAGAAACCAGATGAAGAAAAAGTTATTGAAGAATTTATTTCCGTAATTGATTTTTCAATCAAAGAATTTTTAGCGAGATTTTCACAGTTCAAATAATTATCGGATACGTTCAAGTTTATTATGTACCCTGATGTGACTTCATTTCATAAGCTGAACTTATCCTAATTCGATTGATTGAAAATTGAAGAATTTGAATTGTTAGTATTTGATTTCCAGTCTAGTTCAATATGGATACAAAAATTTATTGAAACAAGGAAAAAGTTGGAATTGATTGAAACAAAAATATTAATAAGAAATATAAATAAAAATGCCAATTAGGAATTTCATGTTTCCAAAATTTTGGATTTTAGGAAGTAAGAAAAATAATAAATTCAACTTCCGGAATTTATCATTTAATTTTCACTATTTACAATTTTTATTGTATATAAATGATTTAATTATTACGATTACTTCAGAAATAATCCAATATCTACTCCTTGTCAAAAAACTGAAATCAAAATTTAAAGTTCTTTTATTGAAAACTAAAGAAAAAGAACAAAAATTTAAATAAACTTGAACAAATTTCAGATGGTTGTTTTATCAACAAGTCCATGCACTGCTTGCTTGCTGAAAAGAACCCTTGATCTCTTTACTTTACTTAATATTGTAGTTCCTAAAATGAATTTTTAAAAAGAAATGAAAAGGAATGTTTCTTAAGTTTTGATTCAAATTAATATGAAAAGAAAAATTTAAGGTAGTGGAAGAAATTTTGAAACATAAAAAGTTTATAAATTATAAATTTCTATAAAAATAAGTATTTTATCTTTTGAATTAATATAATTTAAATTTAAAAATCAAAATTAAATCCAATATAACATCAAATATGAAGGATTATGAATGTCCCTATTATTATAGTATTGTTGAAGACGTGATGAAGTCATATAAGAAACTTTTACTGCATCTTGGCTTAATTTGTTTTCGCATTTAAACAACACTTTCGAATAAATTTTAAAATTTTTTCTTTTGTTTCAAATATTCTAATCAATGTGTAATGTGTTATATCCTTAAATAAGTGTAATAGATTATATCATAATATATCAAATTGTATTCTTAAAGGATACACATAATTATAATTCATCTTATATAAAATAATAAGAATAGGAGAAAGACTCGAAAATATGAAAACGAACACTTCAGACGAGATATATATTAGAAATGCTTTAGAATGTTTAATTTGTTTCTTATTACTATTTCGAATCATTATCTTCAAAAAATATGGATAACTGCATTTTGAAGTTTAGGATCTTCTATTTTTGTTTTTAACTAGTTTGGGTTTGAATTCATCATTATCTTAACCATTACTGTAACATACACTTATAACAGCAAAATATCAAATAAAAATGCAATATATATTTTAAATTGAATTTATTTTTATAATTAAAATTACAATAAAATGCATGGAGGGGAATTTTAGTATAGTATATATTCGTCAATTAAATCAGACAAAACGTTTTAAAAACTCATTGGAAATATATAATTTTTATAAAAGTGTAATTATTTCAAGTTATTAAAAAGTGGTATTTATTTATTTTAAATAAACAATGACATAGTTTGATAGATAAGAATTTACTAATTAACTTTATTTGCAAATTTCCATTAAAATAATATCAGAATTAAATCATATTTGTGCTAAAAATAATTATTCTATGGAATTATAATTTATCTTTACTTTTTAATATTATCAGAATTTGATTTGGGCCTGATATATTATATTCATTTTATTTAATTAATAATGAAATTATATTTTATATTTACAATTTGTAACAATATATTGAATTATTAATAAAAATTTCATAGAAAAGTATTAATTTTATTAATAATAATAAAATAAGAAAGATTAAAATTTGGATAAATATTTTAACGTATTATTGATTTCTCTGTATCATATTATATAACGCATAACTTTCCGTTATGCTAAAATCAAAGTCATTTTGATTGCACTATATATTAGATTATCGAATCACTGTAAGAATTATTGTATGCGAAAACACATTTTTTGAGCTGTACTTTTGAATTTTATACAGTCCCAAATGAATTCAATGGTCCTTTAATAATAATAAAAAGAAATTCTGACCAATAATTGTTATATTTCCTTAAAAATATTATAAAAATAATGAACTAGATTCATTTCATAGTAGTATGTTCTTAATTTTGGAAAGGGTTAACAATTACACTGTATATTAAGATAACATCAGTACTTAAATCCTACACAAGCATCTGCATAAAATTGAATTCTTGAAGTTTCGATGTCGAGCAGGATGTGGTTGTAACAAAAATTCAACAAACAGTGTAAACTGTTTTTTTCTTTTCTTTTTGAGAAACAGTTCCTTAATTTAATATTATGAATATCAGGACAGAGTTATTTTCCAACATTTGTTATTAGCATCCAATCCATAAATTAATTTAGTCCTAAAGAGTAATAAATTATAGTTAAGAAGATAAGTCACTAGAGAAGTTACAGGGAATTTGTGTAAATTTTGAATAAAACCTTAAACTTTAAAACAAAATTAATGTGTAAAGAAATGAGTTTCATCAAATGAAAATGTATCATTTATAAAAATATAGTAAGAAAATATAGAATTTAAAAAATTCATGATAACGTTACAATAAATTTAATAAAATAAAAACTAAATAAATTGGCCAAATTACTGCATGGAAAAGTACATATTAAATGATTTTCATTTGTATGTAGATGCGATTCGAGTTAGCGACTCCAGCAGTGACCTGCCATCATACGTGTAGCCCTTATCTTCTTTCATTCCGTTATTCCGTTGGAACCTTTCTCTTACTTTTTCAGTAATATGAAGTACGATTGTGTAGAATATGCACATTTGTGCTTATATTAGCATCCAATTTTGTTTTTTAAATTTACCATGCATTGTATAAAATCTTCATAGTTTTTGTGTTTGTAATTACCCCAAATAATTCTAAATAGCTAGGATTAAACATGATTAATCAGTAAAATGACTTCGGTTGTTTGAAAATATTTGCAAGTGATTATGTTGAAATTGCACTTATATGCTCATATTTGTACCCAATATTTTTAAAGACATTTAGCCTGAATTGTACCAATTTTTTATAGTGTTGTGCTTTGCGGTTACATATATTAATTCTTAATAGCAAATATGAAACATGACTAATCAGAAGACTCAATGTCAGTCATAGATTATGAAAATGATTCAAAGATTTAGCCAATAATTAGCTAACGAATTTGAGAATGATTAAAAGTATCTGATATTCAGATTTCATTGCCTAGTCAAGAAAATGTTTTAGAACTGTTTTGTAGAAAAAAAGGTATTCACATTTTTATGAAGCAAACTAATGAGTAGTTCCATCAGATCAAGTTTATATGAAAGGGAGGAAAAATTATCTTTTTCAAACAACTAGGTGTCCTTTCAAAATATTGCATATACCTGCAATCAACATTTTGTTCAAAGACATTTCACTTACTTTACAGTGATTTTCGTATCTTCAGCTGATTCAAAAATTAATGGGATAGGAGCTCTTCGTGCGTCTAATATGTCTCCCCAATAGGAAGTTGGTATTTTTAGATCATCACAATTATTCATATCTTAATAATAGAGTGTCTACAGGAGGTTTCGAAATGTTGATATATTTGCTTAAGTTGTGCATAATGTAGAATTATGAGGAATGGATAGTTGCTGCTATTGTACAATAACATGCATTTCTAGTCGAGTTGCGTATAAAAGGCCTTTAATCTTTCGGTTCATATTCTATTCCAGTGAAAATGAAACTAAGTATAGTATTGCAATATACAGACTTTTTGACTTGCTTAAAATATGAAAGAATTTATATTTAGTAGCGAAATTTGCTATTTGAATTAAAAGCTTTAGATAATATTTTCTTTCGACTTAGATGTTGGAAATTGTAACCTGAGTTTATCAATCCAGATTTCCATATCAAACTATTTAAACACTCCCCTTCGATACTGAATATAGAAAAGCATTGAAAATGAATGAAGTAGGCACATAAAAAATAAATGAGTAACATACAATAGTAACTATAGACACTCTTGTATAACAATGGCTGCAGACAGAATTGTAGACGCACTTGTACAATGTTAAGAAGATGCATTTTATCATAGACTAGAGCCAATTCTGAGAAAGTTACATCCATTTTGAAATTAATAGAATAAAGAAGCTATAAAACTTTCTAGGCAACTTTTTTTTGTACAGTGTTATAGTGATTCCGCTATTCTAGGAGACACATGTTTAGATTATTTTTCTAAAATTTTAAAATTACTTACTTTCGAAGTTTGAAAACACTGGAAGTTCAAATAAATAAAGTTAATACGTCAATAACTTTCCCGAGAAATCTCCAAAACAATCAAAAAACGAAGGAAAAGGAAGTAAACCTCACACAACGCTCCGAGTGAATGATTTGGAAATCCCATTTTCTGAGACCGTAAAAAGAGTTACTTGGAGCACTACAAATAATTTTTTCTCTGCGTGTATTTCGAGTCTCAATCTTTACCTTTGACCTGAGAACAGTTCTCTTTCCAAGAATCTTCTTGGAGAACAGTCGAATGTTTGCTTTTCATTCGGAAGATGAAACGATATAAAGAAAGCAATTCGCTTCGCCCAAAAGTAGAACAATAAGATCTTTGATGCAATTTGGATAGCACCGATGGAAAGGAAGAGAGTCAAACGGAAAAAAAGAACTGAAGCAATTTTCCATGTTTTCTAGTCTCGACCTACCGAAAAAGTTATATTTGCCCGGAAAAACATTACATCAGGTAGTTCAAAGCGAGCACAAATAACATAAGTCAAAATGAAAGTAAGCATATTTCATTTTAAGTAAAGGAGTCTGGAAGTTAGAAAAGAAAATATTCTTCGCGGAATTTATGAAAAGGGTGAGTTAAGCAAACAAAAGAGTAGTGACCCTAAAGCTAAACTTATACATAATAATAGAATAAAAAAATATCGCTTTATTTAAAAGGAGAGCGTTTATGTATACACTTTTATTAAAAATTTATCTTTGTTTTCTTTCCTAGCTGAAATTTCAAAGTAAATATTTGAAAAGGAAATGTTTAAAAATCTTACGACACGATTCTGTAGGGTTTTATAATAAAATGTTGACATAACGTTGAGTTCGGTAATGAAATATAAACTTCATAAAAACAATATAACAAGTTAAGGATGTCACCTGAAAAAAACAAGGCAGAAAAAATATCATGTCTATATTTCCAACAATTAACATATTTCTTTATTAAAAGTGCAATGCATATTTATAACATGATCTTAATTTTTCAATGATCTTCAGATTTTTTTTACCCTTATAGGTTTTTATTAATGAATCATTATACTGCTTATAAAATACTCTATAATTGAGAATTTTCTACGTCAAATCGAAATTTGGTTTGGATTTTATAAGCGTGTCTTAATTTTTCAATGATGTTTAGATTTCTCTATCTGTCTACGTTTTTATTCAAACGTCTACGTATTTATTTGGATAAATTAGGAATTTAAAATATATATATATATATATATATATATATATATATATATATATATATATATATATATATATATATATATATATATATATG
>JAPMOR010000284.1:0-21175 GCA_026543865.1 Argiope aurantia
CAATCATGGGCCATAGGTTCGAACACGGCTCTTGGAATTTGTTTTATTTTCATTTTATTTAATATTTTTTAAATTTTCAGTGTTGTGAAAATTATTATTTTTCTTTCAGAGTTGCAATATTTTAATAAGAATTTAAAAAGCCTTCAATATTTTATTTAAAATTACTTCCTCAATAAAAAAATTGTAGAAATAAAAGTGTAAATTCGGTCAGAGATTCGCGCATGCGCAGACTTATTCCTTCTGATATACACATGGCTTTCTAGCAGGGATTTGCACTATTTAATACTTAAATATATAAATAAAGATGTGGCTTTAAATTCCCGATCACCCCGGCTCGCGTGTTGCCTGGTGGTCAGAGTGTCAAGCTGCTAACCGTTGGCCATATGTTCGAAGCCGGCTCTAGGAATTCCTTTTATTTTCAATTTATTTAATATTTTTTTTTTAATTTTCAGTGTTGGGAAAATTATTATTTTTTATTTAGAGTTGCAATATTTTGATAAGAATTTAAAAAGACTTCAAACGTTTTTTAAAAATACTTGCAAAATAAAGAAATTATAGAAATACAAGCATAAATTAGGTCAGAGATTCGGGCATGCACAGACTTATTCCTTCTGACATACACATGGCTTTAAAGCAGGGATTTTCACCATTATAACATATAACTAAATAAATTAACATTTCGCTTTAAATTTCACCCCACACTGGCTCTCAGGTTTCCTTTTGGTCAGAGTGTTAAGGTGCCAACCGTTGGCCATACGTTCGAACCCGACCCTTGGAATTCGTATTATTTTCTCTTTTATTCATTTTATTTAATATTTTTTTTAATTTTCACTGCTGAGAAAAATATTATTTTTCATTTAGAGTTGCAATATTTTGATAAGAATTTCAAGACTTTAATAATTTTTTTAAAAATACTTCCAAAATAAAGAAATTGTAGAAATAAAAGTCTAAACTCGGTCAGAGATTCGCGCATGCGCAGACTTATTCCATCTGATATACACATGGCTTTCAAGCAGGGATTTACACCAATATAAGATATAAATAAATAAATAAACATGTGGCTTTAAATTCCCCGTCAAAACGCCATGTATGTTGCCTGGTGGTCAGAGTGTCAAGCTGCAAACCATTTTTCATACGTTCGAACCCGGCTCGTGGAATTCGTTTTATTTTCACTTTTTTTCATTTTATTTAATATTTTTTTAAATTTTCAGTTTTGTGAAAATTATTGTTTTCTTTCAGAGTTGCATATATTTTGATAAGAATTGTAATAATAAAAGTATAGTGAATTGTAGAAATAAAAGTATAAATTCGGTCAGAGATTAAGGCATGTGCAGACTTAATCTTTCTGATAAACACATGGCTTTCAAGCAGGGATTTTCACCATTATAACATACAAATAAATAAATAAATATGTGGCTTTAAATTCCACATCACAACGGCTTGCATGTTACCTTGTGGTCAGAGTGTCAAGCTGCCAAGCATTGGTCAAACGTGGGAACCCGGCTTTTTGAATTCATTTTATTTTTATTTTATTTAATGTATTTTTTTTTAATTTTCAGTGTTTTGAAAATATTTTTTTTCATTTAGAGTTGCAATATTTTGACAAGAATTTAAAATGACTTCAATCTTTTATTTAAAAATTCTTCCAAAATAGAGAAATTGTAGAAATAAAAGTATAAATTCGGTCAGAGATTCGGGCATGCGCAGACTTATTCCTTTTGATATACACAGGGCTTTCAAGTTGGGATTTTCACAGCCATAAGATATAAATAAATAAATAAACATGTGGCTTTAAATTCCACAACACAGGGGCTCGCATGTTGCCTTGTGGTCAGAGTTTCAAGCTGCCACTCATTGGCCATGCGGTCGAACACGGCTCTTGGAATTCGATTTATTTTCACTATTTTTCATTTTATTTAATTTTTTTTTTAAATTTTAGTGCTGTGAAAATTATTATTTTTCTTTCAGAGTTGCAATATTTTGATAAGAATTTCAAAGGACTTCAATATTTTATTTAAAAATACTTCCAAAATAAAGAATTTGTAGAAATAAAAGTATAAATTCGGTCAGAGATTCGGGCATGCGCAGACTTATTCCTTCTGATATACACAGGGCTTTCAAGCAGGGATTTGCCCCAATGTAGAATATACAAAAATAAATGAGCATGTGGCTTCAAATTCCACTTATTAACGACTCGTATGTTACCTTTTGGTCCGAATGTTAAACTGCCAACCAATAGCCGTACGTTTGAACCCGACTCCTGGAATTCCTTTTATTTCATCGGTTTTTCATTTCATGAAATATTTTTAAATTTACGATTGTTTAAATTATTATTTTTTCTTCAGAGATGTAATATTTTGATAGTAATTTAAAAAGATTTTAAAGTTTTATTTAAAAAATACTTCCAAAATAAAGAAATTGAAGAAAGAAAAGTCTAAATTAGGTCAATGATTCTGGGCATGCGCAGACTTATTGCTTCTGATATACAAATGGCTTTTAAATGTGATGAAATCTGTCTAAATAAAAGAAGAAATTCACGTTTCGTTATTCTTGTTTGAATAATAAATAATACTGATCGTTAAACGTTTTTCTTGAGATTTAATTAATCTGAAAAAAATTAGCAATTAATAATGATAAATCGCTTTTAAATTTACGAGCCTTTTAACAGCTGTTTCTTTAAAAAAATAATTTGTGTGATTGAAATATAAACAATAGAATGGTGTCGATTTTCATATTCAAATTTCAACAAAAATATTACTTAAATCATTTTTAATTCTTTTTATATGTAATCTTTTTTCACCGAAAGAATATTAAAGGAAGACAATTAATTTACCAAAACAGTTTTAAATAATACTACCTGATACTCAACACCTGACATCATACTACCACGTCACATATTCTTTGGTCGGCAGCGAAGGAATATGTGCGAATACACAAGAACATGCCAGGGATGTATTGTGTATGTGGAGACCCTGACTGCAAAAATAATAATTTTTGAGCTATATTTTGTGTCATAGTTTATTAATTGAAGTGGAAATTATGAATGTTTTGTAGATATTTTCATAATTATGTATCCAATAGCAGAAAATGTCGGTAAAAAGAAAGAGAGAAAATCTGAATGACAGTATTCAGATAAGAACTGAAAATCTGAAAAACAATAGGGAGTTCTCCGACATCATACAACCACGCCACAAGATCTTTGGACGGCGGCGAAGTAATAAGTGTAATTTGTAAACAAGACTTCGTGCACTATATTACAGTATTTGTATTCTAAAGGCACAATGGATTAGATAGAATCACGTATTGCGCATACGAGGGATTCTGAAATCTAAAAATTACAACTTTTTTGCAGATATTTTGTGGTATATTTCTAGTGTTTGAAATGTAAATAATAAAATGATGAGTAGATATTTTCACTATTATATATATAATAGCAGAAGATATCTGTAAAAAAAAGGACGAAAATCCGATGACAGGATTCAGGTTAGAACGGAAGGCCTGCCAAATAAGAAAAAACGCCCTGGGATCCTACCACTAAGCCACATATTCTACTGATGACCTCGAAGGTATAAATGCTAATTTGTCAATAGGAATTCGTGCACTATATCATGGTTTAGCTATTCTAAATGCCCAGTGTATTGGATAGAAGCATATATTGCGCATGCACAAGATCCTGGCACCTTAAAACTAATTTTTGTACATACATTTTGTAGTATATATCTATTATTTGAAGTTAAAATAAATATTTGGAAGATATATTCCTAACTATATATAAAATAGTATAAAAAATCTTTAAAAAAGAAAAAATAAAGAAAATCTGAAAAACAGAATTGAGATTTGAAATGAAGGTTTGCAAATTAGGAGGAAGACAACTGACACCATACCATCATGACACATACTTTTTTGCACCATTGAAGATATAATTTCTAATTTATGAAAGGACTTCGTGTACTATATTTTGGTATATCTATTCTAAAGGCATAATATATGGGTTAGTAGCAAGCATTGGTAAATATGGTTGATGTTTGTTATGTATGCATAATTTCATGTTCTCTTCCATATTCGACAACCATCTTTAATCTACTTTTGACAGAACACGAGATTTGGAAATTTTTGACGTGTCGATTGTTTCTCGCCGAGAACTGACGAAATATGCATGTCTCTTCAACGTTATACCATCACACATTAAACAGAAGTCTTGTTCGCAAATTAGAAGTTATTTATTCTCCGTTACTGAAAAGGCATGTGGAGTGGTGATATAATTACAATTATTTTACTCCTATTCTCCCGGCTTTAAGTTCGAATCTGAAACTTGTCGTTCAGATTTTATTCACTTTTTCATTTCGAAGATTTTTTTTCTACCATTGTGTGCCCAATACCGAATATATCTACAAAATATTTTATTATTTTTGCTTTAAAAATCATTATTTTTATATCTCTCACATGCGCAATACGTGCTTCTATCCATTATATTGTATTTTTAGAATGAATATACAGTAATATAATACACGAAGTCTTGTTTTTAAATAAGCACTTATACCTTCGCTACGGAGTTTAGTTATATTAGCATCCCATTTTAAAGCAGCACCAGGGCTATTTTGGGAAGGACCTCGTCATTTTGAGCCAAGGTCAGATGACGAGGACGATGCCTGAGCTAGCACACTCCACTTCACACCACACCACATCAGCGGGAGGACGTTTGGCTCTGACGGATTTACCGCGCAACAGGCCTCCTTATACGACGGTTCTTCGGTGGAATATCGGGTCACGAACCTGAAACCCACAACTCACGAGCCGAGGCCTTACCACCAAGCCATCGCATCCCCCCTTTCGCTCCCGAACAAAGAGTATGTGGCGTGGTGAAATGATGTCAGGGGTTTCCTCTTATTTTACAGGTCTTCAGTTCGAATCTGAATCCAATCTTTCTGATTTTACATTTTTTTAAATTTTATTTTATAGATTTTTCTACTATTGTTTTTATAATTCCGCATATATCTACAAATTATTCTATATAATGGGCAGAATTTATCAGCACATCTATCAATCTTTTAAACAGAACTAATAAATCTTTAATCCTAGGTTCAAACATCTATAAAATTTGGATGGGTTAGAAACCCATTATATATATATAAAAAAAAATGCTCCCGGTTGAAGCCATATTTGTTTCAGGTTCACGCCCATAGAAGGCGTTTCCGTCGCGTGAGAAATTTTTGTTGATTCGTTTTGTATTTAACGTTTAGTTGAAGAACGGTATTCAGTGTTGGCGACATTGAGAGAGGTCAACTTGCAGTGGGTACATTTATTTTGAGAAGTTTAAGAGTTTTTATTTTAAGAGATTTACAATATTAAACAGAATGAATGCAGCTGATATGGATAAAAAAAGAAACGAATACTTTAAATTGTGTGAAATGAAAAAATAATGGATGAGTTAAAGCTGAGCTAAATAATAAAAATGCTGTTTGCCAAAATAATATATGATAGCAATAGCAAAAAACAATCCATTGTTGTCATACAAAAATGAGTCAAGAAATCTATATATGAAAAAGGTAATCACAAATTTATTACGACAGTGTTTTGTCATTCTGACGCGCGCCAAATAGGAGTTCGAGGATCAAACGTTTTCCCACTAGCATTCTCGTCATTTGATCACTGCTAAAATCGCCCTCATATGGTTTCTGAACGGAATGTAATATTATCTAGATTGCCGTTCATTCAAAATACGCCGCTATAATATTAAGTGCTATTTACCGATACCAAAACGTATTTTTTGAGCAGAATAAGAGTTACTAGAGAATTTTGTTGTAAAGAGGAGCCAAGTGCAATCGCCAATTGACGGCGACGTAGTGACGTGCGCATGCGAATTGACTTCTGAAAGCAGAAGGACTTGAGACCTCGGTGTGAATACAAAGGTTTTACATGTGCACTTTGTGATTTATGTCGTCCATTGCCAATAAACGTTTTGTCTAAATGTCTGTTTAGTAATCGGTATCTAGTATTCATCGGCAAGATGTAATGCCTTTATTGATATTGGAATCTGAACTAAGAAATTGACAATGGATCTGACACATTTGAAAGGGGAACGCAGAGAAAGCCGTCTCATATTTCCAGTACACAACGCACTGCTTACAAAATTTTTCGAAAGTTCCCGAGCTTTAGAACAGTGAATGAATTTTGTTCTCAAGGAAGTGAATGGACAAGAAATGAATAAATGATCTCGGACTGGTTTCGAGTCTGAGCAAAATTGTAAAAGGATGTAAACCAACTTGTAGAAAGATGAAATCAGTGGACAACATCATCGACTTTACTTACGCCTTGAAATATCAGGTAAGAGAACTTATAAGTGTATTTTTTTTGTGATAAGTCGCATTCCAGTGAAAAATGTTTATTTCTAAGGAAAATATCATTAGCTACTAAATAATTTTTTTTTTTTTTTGCTAAATAGGTGCATGTCTTATTTATTTAGCCACCTTTGGCGATCCATTTGCTTGCCTAGATTATTGAGTTTTTAATCTGTTAATTCTTAATACGGGATGCATTTCTTTAATAAAAGCTCTTTTCTTTGTGATTTGATACGACTAAAGCATATGAATTTGATCAAAGTAATTGAGTGCAAATTAATTGTATATAATACGAAATAAAATCGGAAATAATAATCCTACTACAAATTTAATGATTGGAAAAACCATATGTCCGAATGTTTTGATGGAGAGTTTTGAATTCCATCATAGCATTTTAAAACATAGTTTTAGATTGTGAATCAAATTACACTTGGAAAGGGCTTATCTAAAATGGATAATGTTTTAACAATATTTCATATGCATTATATGAATGTATCGGCAAATAAACTTCGGCAGCTTGAGACTTTTAGGATTATCTGGTTCAACAATAAAAAGGATATATTGATTTAAATGATTTTGATGGCACTATGAAAATACAGTAGTTTGCCGAGAATTCGGCCTAATGTGGCGGAAGGGCAGGTCGGATGAAAAAACAGCCGGATAGGCCGGAATTCTATGAACTCAATTTCTTTTCGCACCAATATTAGAAGACAAAGTTTTTATACCAAAACTCACTGTTATAATAAGTATTTTCTCATTTCTTATTGAGTACTAATCCCTCCATTTATCTCAAGCTCAGTAGAATGTGAACGCGGCTGAGGGAGTCGTATAAATATTCATCAGTTTTTGCTGATACACCCTAGATTAGTCACTGTATAGCGCGTAATTTCTCCTCCATAGTCAATACAACATTTTTTTTGGTTATAGCCCATTTTGAAATTTTACCGTATGGGAAAGACATGAAAAAATGATTAAAACATTCTTTATACCGAATTTTTTTTTTCTTCTGATTCACAGGTAGGTATTTTAGGATTGGGAACATTATTGAATGCGTGCCAGAATTAAATGTCCTTATGCCCTTATTTATTACATTAGATGTGGTTAAATTAGAAAGCCAAACTAGAAAAAATTGTTTTTTGATGTTTGTCTCTGAGAGAAGAAATCCTTTGAACGAACGTTTAAGAGATAGAACGTTATAGAATTTATTCCTCACATTATCATTTTAGCATATATCCTATTAGCTTACACAGTTGCGCTTGAAAAATAAAATTACGCCATGAGCGGTCAAATTTGTATTAACTTTTTGGAAGTATCTGCAGATACATTTTTCCATCTGTTACTACATATTTGTCAGCTGAAGCTTTTAGTTTTGCCGCTGAACTTAGCTGAGAGTAGACGCGAGGGCCAGTTCTCAGAAATCTGTTCTATCATCTGAAGGTCAGCTTTACCGACGATGTTTTTTTTTTTTTTTTTTTTTTTTAAGGAAATAACGATACATGTGAATTGTAAATGGCTTGTAGTCAAAATAACGTAAAATCAGATAGATATGTTAATTGAATTGTTATGTTATTTGAAATGAGATAGATATGTTAAGAGACGCTTTCATTCATATATATGAGACAATTCCAAATGAAATAAGCAGTTTTATAATGGTTATTTTACTGGTTTGTGTAATGTGATGATTAGATTACTTTATTGGTATATTAACTACATCAAAACATACTAATCGGCTATTAAGACTTAATGGAATCATACACAAATCAAGCAAACAGTACAACAGAAGAAGAAAAATAATAGCATTGTTTCTTCATTTAACTCCTTATAACATTTAATCACCAGATCCATATCTCGAGAACAAACATAGATGTTCTTGTATGACTGCTTAGTAATAGGAAAGGACTGACAAACTTAATTTGTAATTTGTTTATAAGGGCTCATTTTACAGTTAATTCATTAATTTATAATACAGGTTAAAAGAAATATATTTAATCACCAAATTTTAGCAAAGAGAGCAACACAATATGAATGATCTTTTAGTGCAATAAAACTCTTTATAATATTAAGCAAATTCCACAAATCAAAATACTATGGTGATAAAATACAGCGACATTAATCCACATATTGCCTAAAGAGCAAAACACTAAAGCATATTGCATAAAAATTATCTAGATCACTTAACGCCAAAAGCAGCTGAAATAAATTCATGCAGAATTTATTTTAATTCAATTCTCTTTTCCTGTTTAAAAAAAAGTATTGGATTATTTTTATAATAGCAAAATAATAATAATAATAATAATAATAATAATAATTTTAGGTTAAAAGCAATGAGTCCCAAAACTTTCTCGTATATTTTGTTGAATTTGTTTTATACGTGATTTTCCCCATTAGATTGAAATCAAAATTTGATACTGAATTGCAACTATATTCGCAAACTCACATACCAGATTTGATACATTTAAGTTCTTGCGCTTTTGAGTTATTGCGCTTACATGCTTCTGAAAGTACAGACCGACAGACCTTCAATCCCTTGTTGGATTTGGCTCAAAATTCGATAGCTGTCTACAATATGGATGCTAAATCTGTTTACGGAACTTTTCTCATATATTTCTCTTCGTTCTATTGTTGTCATGTTAACTCCTGCTCAAACAGCTGGACAGATGGACTTCCTCTGAATAGCGTTTGCTCACAATTTGACGGAAGTCTATAAATTTGGTATAACAAAAACCGTGTATCAAATTTCATTCGTTTAATTCAAAGAATTTTTGAGCTATTTTGTCACAAACCAGCAGATAGATATAATCCCCCCCCCCTCAAAAAATGTCTTTCAAACTCGGGGAGATCTGAAATGTGGAGATGCTTTAAAATCTTGTGTTCTATTCTTGAGTTCATTTTAGATAATTTGGTAAACATCTCAGAAGACGAAATTTATTATTTATTGAATCGTCCATTTATTTCGTGCTTTGTAAAGCAATAAAAATTATTTGAATGTATTGCATGCAATGGCAGAAAAGAGCAAACGACCTAAGTAATAAATTGTGTCACGAGCGCCACTGACGCCGAGCCTAAATTATCTGTGGATGAAGCTTCCTTTTTTGAGAATGGCAACATTTATATAAATAGAATTTTAAATGATAATCTTTAGTACGGAAATGAATGGACCCAGATTAACATGCTTGTTATTATGTCACAACATAAAAGTATTTTAAGTGAGGAAATGAATTTCAGATAGTCTCAATAAATTCACCAACTTTGTTTCATGAAGCATCGCTAGCATTTTAAAAAAAGCCTGCATTTTTTGAAATCTAAAATGATTTGTCAGAAAATCTATATTTTCTTAATGAGTCGGAACTCTCACTGTTTTACATAGGAAATAATAAAACAATCTTACTTAGAATTTAGAAATGAACTTTATTGAAGGATTCCAATTTTAAAATCTCTAACGAAGGCATTACTTTTGTACAAAATATTATTATGCACAAAATTCTTTTCATATATTTATATTTTAATTAAAATCAAAATAGAAGTTGAAGATGGAATAATGTGATTAAATAAACATTCCATTTGCCCACCAGTCAATTATATTCACATGGACAGCATCCAAATGAGTCGTCATGAATCACATGCAGATGATATTTTAATCATTCATTCATATATTAAATTTAATAGAGGCACGGAATTTTGAAAAGCGGTTAAACTATATCATTGTTTGACTATAAAGCAAAAAAAAAATGAAAAGAACAAAGGTTATGTAGAATAATAGCTTCCCATTATTTTAACTCTTTACACTCGAATGATACCTCACTCACAGGGCCGCGGTGGCCTTGTGGTAAGGTCTCGGCTTCGGAACCGGAGGGTTTCAGGTTCGAGACCCGATTCCCCCGAAGAACCGTCGTGTAAGGGGGTCAGTTGCACGTTAAATCCGTTATGACCAAACGTCCTCCCGCTGGTGTGGTGTGGAGAGGGGGGTGCCAGCTCAGGTGTCGTCCTCGTCATCTGACCGTGGTTCAAAATTACGAAGTCCGTCCCAAAATAGCCCTAGTGTTGCTTCAAAACGGGACGTTAATATAACCAAACCAAAGATACCTCACTCACCATTCAAGAAGGTGCATCATTTTTTACGTTTTATATGTTTATTTTTCAATTTTCATTGTTCAAAATACCTATAGAATGACAAGAAGATATAAAGTAATTTTTCTGGTTAAAAATTATAAATGTTTATTTTTCGGGGTAATAAACAAGTTTTTGTACTAGGTGAATAATGATGCATCGAATTACTTTTCCGAGTGCAATGGATTAATATAGATCCTCATAATAGCAACTAATGAACTTAATTTGAAAATAAGGGGAGATAAGAATTTATATTCCAGCTATAAAACATGGCAGAAGGTTTGAAAGGAAGCTGAAATACTTCATAGAAAAGAAGTACACTTGATTATAACTTCAGAGATGTTTATTTCAGAAGTTAACATTCTCTATATATTCTATATCTTGGATTGACTTTAATACACGTCGTACGCAGTTAACTGGCTAAATAACACGGATACAAAAATAAAGAATTCAGTCTTTTTTTTTTTTTTTTTTGACTTTGAAATAATTATTTAAATTTTACTAGCACTTTCGATTGTTTAAAATAACGTGATTATCCCGTTTCTATAAAATCACTAAAATAAAGAAGTTATATTTTATGTGTTACAAAAATGTGATTTTAAAAATTTGTTTTTTTATTAAATTTATTTTCTATTTTTATGATTCTGCAGATTTTCTTGCAGTTTGTTGGCAATTTGTTTGTTTCTAATTAGTTTAGTTTGTTTCTAATTAGACTCTGCATTTCCTTATCACTCATTGGTTCTTCTAATTCTGTCACTGAAATTAAAATTGAAAGTGAAATTTTTCAGAAATAAAGGAAAAAGGTCACCCATATAATAATGATACTCTTTATTGTATTTTAAATCCGAATTTTGATTTGTACAATCGTAATAAAATTTCATAACACTATTAGAATCTTTAAAATGAATGTTTTAGTGTAGTTATTTAACATTAAAATTAATTTTTGTTCCAAATATAGAGATCGAAATTGATCCAAGATTAAATTGCTGAATCCACGTTGCAAGATGAAAAAGGACCCGACATTACTGCACAATATAAATCAGTAAGCAAGTAGATGTTATAAATGTGCAACTGCAATGTCATCAAAATTGTGTTCATTCTCTAGATGAAAAAAATATTCTTAAAAGTATAGTAAAGCACCACATAGTTTAATATCATAAAGATATTTATCCATTTTTTACTTTATAACTATTCTAACGATTTTAGAGATTACGTTTTAAATTTTAGTTTTCTTTATAGATAATAGATGGCGGCACGATATGATTCATTCTAAATTTTATAAAAGTAAATATTTTCAAACAATAATGGGATAAATTAAACACAAAGCTTTTTATAAAGCACCAGCATTTTTGGAATAGAAGAATATTTTTGATCAGTAAATTGCTTAATTTTATGATTGATTGCAATGATTGTTTTCAATTTTGATTAAATGATCTTCATATTGCAACAATCTTCCCATCGGTGGTCTTACCTTGCTTCAATGTAAATTAATAAATTGGGGTATCCTATTTGAATTATTCATAGTAATAAATCTCATAATTGTAAAAGCTTTTCGAAAAAATTTCTGAAATTATAAAAGTGTTACAGAAAATTTAAAATTTCGGTATATTTTTTATTGGCAATTAATAGGGTAAACGATTCATTTTTTAATAAAGCTACCTGATTTATGTACAATGAATATGTACACTTTGGTTTTTGCTTGTAAATGTAGATAGGGTCGTAAAGAGTTTAATTTACCACCAAGATTGAAGATACAGTCAAAACAAAAATAAGATTTTTGGTGTTTGAAGGTTCGAAAACTCTGTTTAATTATACAATACAACCTAATACTTTGTAAGGTAAAGTAATACATTGATTAATTTTTAATCCGATTTTGATATTCAGGTATTATCTAAAATGAGATTTCATTTTTAGTACAAATAATATGGAAACAACAAAAGACATTTTCAACAAATTTCACTTGGCGGTAAAGTTACAATGGTAAAGTAAATTATTCTGTTTTAATAAAATGGACTTAATAAATAGCATTTTTAGAGAAAGGAAGGACATTGTAGACCAAGCCGGAATAATCCAAGTTCGGAACTGTTTTGGTTCATCTGCGGGACCTAATGATCACAGTTAGTATCTCCAAGAAATAATTCCCTGAAAGGGATGCCAAACGTTATCGATCCACCTACGCAAGTAGTCAAATATTATTATTGCTCCCAAGTCATAACCAATGTAATTAAAGTTTATTTTGAATATCGAATTCGAAACATCGCGACATAATAATATTATCATGATAAGAAGAATCTATTTTAACGTATGCGTTTTTATAAGATTTTCCCGTCATCGTTACTAAATAAAATTTATAAATACGTCAAATTATATCAAAATGTAAGATGCTTCCTATATATTCAAGAGTAAATTTCTTTCAATAAGTTGGAAGGCAAAGGTAAATCCTTATCTAAATTGTTGTTTTCAATTTTTTTCTTCTTTTTTAGACAAAAGCAATGAAATTTTATGTTTTGAAGCAACAATATTTGATTTTATTGCTATCGCATAATTCTGTACTTAACTGCAAATATATATTAAATAAGGTATTATAAAAATCCTATACAAATGTAGACTTTTTACAAAGTTTTCAATAATATAAACTTTTTATGGGATGGGTAAGTTTTTAAGCAAATACCAATAGTTTGTATTAGTAGGCAAGTTTATCTCTACATTTTAAACATATTTGCAGAAAATAAATAGACGTTTTTAATCACTGTTGTTGTTGCATATCCTCAAGAACATCAAAGCTATGCTAAGTCTATGAAATTGTGCACCCTGAAGAAGTCAAATATAGATTGTCAATTCGATCCTGCCTGGACAGGCCCAGACAAATAAGAATGTGATCAGGTGAAGAATTAACCGTAAAACACTTGGGACATACTATAAAGCGCTTAAAACACTTCAGAATTCAATTATTTTTTTTTCAATGCAAAAATTAGCGTTTTATGAAAAAAAAAGCATCAATTTAATGTTTGTTTTTTCAAATATATTGGAGGGAAAAATCCTCCATGCTTCTTAATTAATGTTAGAATTAAGACCTCATCTGAATATTTCAATCCTATCTATTAATTGGAGTAAAAGGTATGTAATTTTATTGGCACTAATACAAACAATACAAAGTTGAACGCATTCGCCGCAACGACTCGCGCGTGATATTCGGCTGTCGATCCTATTAGATGACCCCTTCTTTGCTATCTTTTAACTATTTTTAAGAAGCGGTCATCTAATAGGATAGATAGTTGGGTACAGTTACATATGATCTGTAATTACAACAGCGTAATGCGGCTGTCAATGTTTTAAAAAACATACATCAATATTTGTGCATTAACTGCAAAGATAGTTAATAAATTAATTTAATAATTCTTACTTCACCAAACTGACATCCTCTTCCAGGCGGTTGGCCATAAGCCACGAGTGGTCAATCTCTAACCTTCATCCTCATCTTCCCCCTATACTTGTCATCCTGTTTCACGGGCAGCAGGTCAACACTTTGAGAAAACCTTCCCAAATGCTTTGTATTCCTCCAAATGTACGTCCCACAACAGAAGAAAGGCAAACACTTTTAAACTTTAAATATTTGGCAAAAAACTGTCAATTTTCAACATCATGTCTTTCTGCATTTTAAGATTTTCTGGCACCACTGGCACTGAGTTTTAGACATTATTTTCAACTTTTAGATTCTTTCTTAGTTCTGAGACTTCTATGCATTCATTTAAAAAATGGTAAACGGTACCGAAATCTGAATATACATTACTGGTAAATGTAAAAATCCATTTTCATCTTTTCCCTCGCTCCTTTTTTGACGAAGTAGATGTTTCTTGACTCGTGCACAAAAGCGCGGAAGATTTACGAATCCATGAAAGAACACACAAACTCTCTCTTTTCTCTTGACATCTCTCGATATATGAAACATAACAGAAAACAGTATTTGCTATTTACAGATTTATCTCGTGAATCAAATGGAACAGAAAAAAAAACATCTATGAATTCTCGGGAAAAAAATAGAAAATATTATCTTAACTGTCATAACAAAAGAAAATTGTGATTGGTCATTACACAATCACAAGACCTTAATATAAATTCGAAAACTGGCATGGAAAATTTAATAACATTACAAACATTTTTAATATAATAATTAATGCTCGCAACTTAAATAATGAAAACTTGAAAATAAAGTTAATGAGTGATTGAATCAGTAGAGTGATTTAGTGAACGCATTCAGGTTGCAGTTGCTTACCTTTTTACTGACTCAAGCATCCTTACGTATATAGGAGGTAATCTTTACTAGTGTAAGCATCATTTGAATTCATCGACATATAAGCTTATGTATCTAAGAAATAATCTTTACCAATATAAACATCATTCAAATACATTATCATATAGACTTAAGTATCTAAGAAATAATCTTTACCAGAATAAACATCATTTGAATTCATCACCATACAAGTTTATGTATCTAGAAAGTAATCTTTACCAGAATAAACATCATTTGAATGCATCACCATATAAGCTTATGTATCTAAGTCATCTTTACCAGAATAAACATCTGAATTCGAAATCATCATAGAGAATTCGAATCATCACTCTCGATTAAACTTTCTGTTTAATGCCTATTTCATTTCTTGATTTCTTTTACATATTTTAACTGAAGTATTTAACACAGTGAGCAGCACTTATATAATAATTTTATTTAATTTCCTAAGTTTTTAATTAAGTGCAACTTTAAAATTGCAGAATAAAGCAGTCTGAAACTTTCGTATATCGTTAGGTTTACATTTGATTTCTGCCATTCCATAAGTAATAAGATTTCTGTGTCACTTACGTTAGCCTTACATAATATTCTATTTTGAATTTTAGAATTATCGTGCTCATATGCGTGGGGTGAGACACACAGAATAGCCAGATAAATATTCTCTTCCCTTCTCTCTAAATTTGGAATGTATGAAATGTTATGTATAAAAGTCTTGAAGTATATTTATAACAATTTATACTCTTATATATATAATATTATCATTTTTGATTTTCGTTGCATTCTTTAAAATTTGTTTCAATAAATTATATATATATTATATAGGAAAAGTTTTCTCAACAATTTTTAACCCCCTTTACTGCATAATTTTTTCCGCTATCAAAATAGATGATATATTTGTCTTAGGAAAGATATTGTCGTATTGATTCAAATAAGAGTCTCTGGGACATTTCTTGAAACATGCGGTTAGTCGATACAAGAATAACCATAGAGTTATATGGTCAAAACAGTCAAGGGGTTAAAAAGTCGTAAAGTATTGACTATAACTTATTGCGAAGGAATGGAATTTAGAAAATGTTTTGTGCGATTACTATTTCTCATTTTAACTAAAAATAAAATAGCAAACAGTAAGATAATTTTATGCTTTAATTATTTTAAGGTATCCGATAGGTTGTAAAGATTCTTTTTCCAGAAAAACGAATTTTTTTTTCAAGATCTGAAAATAAAATCCAAATTTCGTAGATTCTAAAAGAGACTGTGGTTTTAATATATGAAAGATATAACTATTGATATAGTAGTTTCAATAATACAGAATGAATAAAGATGAAATCGGAAACAGTGGTATTTTTAACCGAAAATGAGTAATTTATTTTATTTTTACCGTAAAATTCTCCAAAATAATATTTGGTATGTTTATATTAACTCTCTACCTACTCGGCGGTAATTTACTTATTTTTGGCATTTCCGTTAAAAAAGCGTGAAAACTACATTTATCTCCAACACATTTGAATGAAATAATTTACAAGTAGAATATCTAAACGCATTTTCTGAAGAGCGAATATTTCACTGTGATTGATTTAAGGAAAATATGATCTCAAAATCAATTCTATGAAATTTCAAGAAATGTGATATGAATATATCCAAAACCTTTGAGGGTATTATAGATCTCAGATTTTAGAATAGCTTCATTTAGGCATGCTTTAAAGGCACTTTAAGTTCAAAACACGGATAGATTTTGACAAAAAATCATTAACGGCAATGTCAAACGCTCATAAAATTTTTATTTTGTCGTCTGTTATATTTTATGTAGTTTTAGCTATGTATAGGTGAAATAAAAATCAAATATTTCCATTATTTTTTAAAATTACTCTGTTTTTCCTAACATTGAAAATGTTGCTAATTATTTTATTAAATAAGTTTTTTTTTCAAAAACTAAAGGCAAATAGTGTATTTTTTTTTACTTCTAATAGTGACCTTTCAGGTATGTTTTAGCTATCTGGTACAGTAAAAAATGCGTATGTATCATTTTTTAAAACCATTTCCGAACCTAATCGGAATAAAAAATACTTAAATGCCTTAAATAAAAAAACACTTACATTAAAAATTTTATGTATATTTTTCAAATGTGATTATCCATCTCTCCCTATATGTGTTAACATATTATCAAGTTTAATTTAGACGTGAAAATTAAACACCGCGCATATTAGCTGGTGGAAGCTCCTACTCGTTTCTTTATGCACTTTGAGATAAATTGACACATTTAGGAAATGTGTAAAGAAACCACCTTGCAGCTGCTTGTGTTTCCTTGAATAGGAAAGTGTCGCTGCTCTCGCTTTAATGCGCATTTTCCATATTACTGCTTACATCTTTTTTATCATCTGAATATTTTATGCCGCGTTCAGCAAGAGGCAGGACACCAGCTGGAAAAATAAAATGCCAAAACCTCGAGTTCCTATCACTATATAATCGATGAACTTTCACATCACTCACATAATTACAGTGAGCCACAAAGTCGCCGCACGCTCTTAGTAACCACAGACAACAGAATTTTCCTTCACCGGATGGCAACGATTGTTCCCATCCAGTGGGAAAAGTGTGATGGACGTCCTGCTTGCACTGTTCCCAGTGTAACTGGCAACCGTGATGGATTGGCACTTTTTATTTCCTTTTATTTTTTCTTTCCTGGCTGCCATTTTCATAATTGTTCTCTCTTTTCGACCATACGCGGATCGAAGAGCCAATAAGAGGCTCACTATATTTCATAAAACACTAGTCGAGCACCCCGGTGTTTCTTAGACTTCTCTTCTTTTTAAGTGTTTTGGGACGTAGGAAAAGGAAAATTTTTACTTATAAAAGAAAGTGTTTATGCATGTATCGAGGATTTGCATTACAAAACGCTAGATCTATAATCACCAAATGGGACATAAATATACAGGGTGTCCATAAAAGAACTGCGTAGTTTTGATGAAATTTTTTTAATTCAACCATAAAATTAGGTTAGTGTTTTATATATTAAAGGTTGATTTATCATGATTTTTACCGTTTACTAGATTTTAATATGGGATCCAAATGGTATTCAACCTCTTCCATGCTCTGGTCAGCACATATGGATGTTTTTTGCCATCCTTAGAGAGCTTATCCTTTGCCTGAGATGGTTTGCATCCTGAATTTTCTCAGTGCAAAAAGTTTCTTGACATGTCCTCAGAAGAAAAAGTCTATGGAGTCAAATCGGAGCCTCTTGGACACTAAAAAATAGGCCCTGCCCTTCCAATCCACTTGTTGACGAATCAAGTATCCAATGCTTCCCGTACACGCAAAATGAAGTGAGGCGGCGCTCTATTTTCCAAAACGTAGACAGGACTCTCTCATCCTCAATATCAACTAACATTTTTGTAACATTTCATAGCAGACATCAACATTTATGGAATTTTCTACAAAAATGAAGGGATCAATAACTTGGTTATGCATAAAGCCTCACTAAACATTTACTTTGGCGAGTCATGTTGATGTTACACGAAATCATGAGGCAGCTGTGAACCCCGAAATCTAAAGTTGTGTCGGTTCGCAACTTACGTCCACTTACATAAAAGATGGCCTCATCAGCAAAAATCGCATTGTTAATTAGTATCTAGCATAGTAACAGCAGTCTCTTGTTTGTCTATTGATTTGATTTCGCGTACAAGCTGTAACTCGTACGCAGTTAGGCAGAGACTTTTATGAGTAGTTGATTTGGGTATGCCCAACTGAAACTGCGTCGTCTCAACGATCTTTTCGGACTGCGTGTACATGAAGTAAGGATTCTATTGACATTCTCTTCAAACACTCTTAGCCAACCAAAAGACTTTTGTTTTAACATACTTCCCGTTTCTTTAAATGCAGGTAGCCATTGACGAATTGTTTTGTCCATAGGTGTATTACCACCATACTGCGCCGAAAGTTCTGCCATACAGTGGTAATAGATCCGATTTCTGTAAGCCAGATAGTACACTGAGCCCTGTGTTGAATAAACGAACTGAAATGGATGTGAATAAAATTGGATGAGCTACCGAGTTAGTCAAAATGAACTGATTCGATCTGATTCATACCGTTAACTGGATATGATTTTTTAAAACCCCGGAGTTCTTTTATGGACACTCTATACTTTACTGTGGAAGGAGGCAAATCAATGACAGCATTAGAATCCACTTAATCTTATTACACTACAGGCCGAATGCAATCAAATTTGATCTCTATGTTATTCCGGACATGTAAATAATTTGTAATTTGTATTAATCTACACATTATTCCGTACATGGAAATTTGATTTATGGAAAAAACGCCATTGCCATAGTCTGTTAGCCGAAAAAGTGTGAAATACTGTCAAAATTGCATGCAGATCTCATTTGGTCAAGTTTAGCTGAAAACATCTTGTGTAATGGAGTGGAAAATGCCTCGCGTTATCTTATGAGCATTTGTATTTTGCGCTTTGTTTGAGAATTTTGTAAATTCCGTGATTTTACTTAAATTTGTTTTAAAAAATAATTCTAAACAGCTCAATATGGTCGCGGTGGTCTTGTGGAAAAAATCGCGGCTTCTGAATTGGATGGTTTCAGGTTCGACCGAAGAGTCGGCGTACAAGCGAGTCTGGTGCATGTTAAATGGGACCGAACTTCCTCCCACTGGTGTAGTGCGGTAGTTTGGAGAGGGGGTTCCAGCTCAGGTGTCATCTTCATCATATGACCGCGATTCAAAATTACGAGGTAAGTTTCAAAGTAGGCTTAGTGTTATTTGAAAACGGGACGTTAATATATCTGATCTAACTATATTGTGCAACATGAAAATAAAAAAGCAGGATATAATGTTGGTTAAGGAGTCACTGTTAACAGACATGCAACAATGATTCGAAGATGGGAATTTTAAGCTTCGAATTCTTCTACAAACGTCTTCTAAAAATAATTTGTTCTTAACTGACACCAGAAATTTATAATTGATGCGAAAAAAATGACTACTAAGAAGGAACCGCGAGAACATTGGTTACTGGTTCGCCTAATTCATGGAGTTAATTCACGTATTTCATAAAGTTCATTTGACTATTGGGAATGGGATATAATAAAGAAGGGTCTTTTAATAAAATACAAAAAAAAGTTAGAAACATCTTTGGTCAATACTGAACATAGTCCGAAGGAAGAGTTGCCGTTGACAAAGTTGAGCTAGTGTCGAAAGAGCTAATCAAAATATCGGAAATAGGCTTAGCAAAAGGCAAATATCAGTACTTGCACACAAGATGAATGTAGTGTAGATGTGATATTTGTGAGAAACAAAAGTAAACTCATTTACTGCATTAAGTCATCAGTATTAAACAGTTTGACGTCATGGAAACTGAATTAATTCACGTACTTCATGAAGCTCATTTGGCTTTTAGGCAAGGCGGACACGATGGAATGTTAAAAGAATTTCTAACCAAATATGTAAACGTTCCGCCTCATGATATTTAACCCTACATCCACCTTTGTGAACTTTGATAGAAAAAAGGTTTAAGAAAGCCGGAAGGACAGAAAAGTTGCTATTGGCAAAGTCGAAAGAGCTAGTCAAGGTATTGGGTATGTGCTCAGTAATAATATTGGATGCAAAGCAATGAACCTGACAAGTGTAGTGTAGAACTGAGGTTTATCGTTGTGGAATCTGAAGAATACTATACGAAGCCCTTTATGGTACTTATCTTATTACATATATTCTACCCCAAAAAGACATGTAAAATAATAGAACCCCTCCAATAATAGTTAATAACCCCAATTATAGATTCAAGGAAGGCGATAAAAATACGTTTATGCAAGAAAAAGAGCTTAATTCAAAAACGTGAATGAGATTATAGTGGATGGTGGATTAAGCCAAAGTAATAACGACATGCTTATCGAAGAGATTTCCATTCAATCCTGTCTGTTGTGTGTGTTTAAAGTAAACCAGTGAAGATATGCATAAAATGTACTAGAAATTCATAACTTTATTCATTCTTGATGAATTAGATATTTTGTACACTCTCTAGTTTAGACCTGAAAATGTTATGGAAGGTAAAATTAATTCTAATATCGATATGAAACAAAATATTAAAAAAAAAAGAACAATAAAAGGTTTCCTATTGCTTCTTTGGAAACTACTGTGTGAATTCGAATTGCTAACGTCGACATTGGCTGAGGTAATTCACATATTATTTTGGCAGTTGTAACGATTGCGACAGAAGAACTGTTTCTACCGGCTTGGCGATCCTAAGGGATTTTTGAAAAAATTGTAGGCGAGATAATAATTCTGTTGATGTCATATGAACTTGCTTTCTGTTTCTTTCTTACTATTTTTTCAAACTAACCTTTATATTTTTGAAGAATGGACGAACGTCTTTACAATGACTTTTTTTCATACTTTGTCTAAATAGCATTTTTCCTTTCATAGAATGCCTACGTATTATATTCAA